>JAWZYV010012792.1:0-153297 GCA_038373885.1 Cheiracanthium punctorium | reverse complement strand
GACTCCCTTTGCGCTGTGTGCGCCTATACTTAAGACGTGTGTTTTAATTGATTTTTCACAGAGTTTCAAAAATGTCTTTGCTTGAATCGATCGAAAATAACTTTAACATTGAATACACTCCCGAGTTTTATACTCAACTTGATGCTGATGTGTTGCTGCAAGAAATAATACAATTGTCTTTAGATGTAAAGCCTCTGCAAAGTATTGAAAAGGAAATTTCCCCCGAGTTTTGTACTGAAAGTGATGTTGATGTGCTACAGCAAGAATTGTTTCAATTACCCCTGCAAAGTAGTGAAAAGAAAATTCCCTCGACCCGTAAAGTAATTACTTTTGCTGATGAAGGAATCAATTACAGTTTACCTGGAGCAACAGTCACTGTTTACTCTTGGATACCCATTTTGCAAAAAATACGTGAAGATCTACAGAAAGTGACAAATTATGAATTTAATATGGTACAAGTGAACTTAGGCTCTGAAGAACAACCTAAAATTGAAGACAGTAACTACGAAGATTTTAATCTAGACCTATCATCAGGTGTATGCATTCTAAGTTTTGGATCTAAACGAACTTTGGATTTTAAACCAGCGAACAGTGAAACCACTACCATTAAATTAGAACATGGTTCAATGTGTAAGATATATCCCCCAACCAACAAACTTTTAACGCATGGTATTCCTTCTGAACCTTATGTGACAGACCCGCACATTAACCTTACATTTGCCAAAATGTACATTTATGAGCCTTCCCCGAAAAGGGCAAAGTTGGATGTTTGGACGGATCATCTTTACCATAGCTTATATGCTTCTGTAAATGGTACATGGCACTTGGAAAGACTTATCTACGTTTCACTTCACGATTAAAGAACTGACTTGAAGATTCATATTAGACAATTTATTCAGAACGCCCAATTAGACTATATATACCAACCGTTCAGGGAGTCGTGATGAACCCTTCCACATGGATCGAATTTATTGTAAAACTATTAGATTTTAATATAGGTCATAGCAATAGCTCTTTTATTTGTAATAATCAATTATCTGTATTTAATGATGATGGAAAATGCGTCTTACAACAAATTTACAAAACCGGAGATTCATTCATTTTAAATCCAATTTCCTTAATACTTTTAAATGTTTAAGTAAAAAAACTTTGCGAAATGAGAAATGAAATATTGGAATGCATTTTAAAAACGCTATATACGACGACCCTACCTCATTTAATTTTAAAATTAAAGCCGCAAAAATGTAACCGTGAACCCCATTGTACTTATGATGAGGCTAAACAACAATTAATGGATATAGTACATCAGGAAATTTTTAAAAACATAGGCCGGGTTCAGGATCATCCTTCACAAAGGATACATGCTTGTTCGAATAGAACACATGTTGATGAGCGAGAGGGTATTATAAGTAGTAAAGCATGGTTTACGGTTGACATACCATATATTGCAAGAGAGATATGCGAGAACAAATGTATTTGTCATTACGACGGAGAATTTTTTTCAATCATTTTCTTTGAAGACTATATGAAGTATCTTCAAAATGAGCTATTTAATACATTTTTTCAACCGTTTTCAGATTTTGCTATTTCCAAGGATGATAAAACATGTGTAATTATGTGATGTTATTAGTGTATAACTAGTATTGCAATTGTAAAAAATATATTAAAACCTCCTGATTATTTTAATGTAAATGACACCCAATGTGCTATCGCATGATGTATATCTGTTGTGCATAATTATGTAGAGCTGTAAGTTTTCTACTGCAATAAGTTTTTACGGACTTATGCATGCTTAGTTATAGAATACTCACTGAAAAGTTATTATTTTCTTAATTGTGTAAATAGTTTGTGTAATTTAAAATATATTTTTGTAAATAAATAAGTTTAAATACGAAAACTTTTCTGTGTTTTCTTTCTGTGTATGTGTGTGTTGATTACTTGCAAAATAAAAATCTATGAAATTTTACTGCAGCAAAAAGTGGTAAAGTTAAGATTTATGGTTCTCGTGTTGTGTTTTATACTTATCTTTTATACACTACAAGGTAAAAAGTTACAAATTTAACAACATTTATTGAAGGATGTGCTATGGAAACATTAATCTACTATATAGAAATAAAATTTTCTGATTAAAATCATAAACTTAAGTGTGATAGGTAAATTGTGTTACATGAGAATTCCCAAAGTACTAATTTTTTATAAAATGAACTTAGCTAAAAAAGTCAGTTTCCATAATTTTATATATATTTCATTTCTCATTTCGCAAAGTTTTTTTACTTGATCATTTAAAAGTATTAAGGAAATTGGATTTAACGTGAATGAATCTCCGGTTTTGTAAATTTGTTGTAAGATGCATTTTCCATCATCATTAAATACAGATAATTGATTATTACAAATAAAAGAGCTATTGCTATGACCTATATTAAAATCTAATAGTTTTACAATAAATTCGATCCATGTGGAAGGGTTCATCACGACTCCCTGACCGGTTGGTATATAGTCTAATTGGGCGTTCTGAATAAATTGTCTAATATGAATCTTCAAGTCAGTTCTTTCATCGTGAAGTGAAACGTAGATAAGTCTTTCCAAGTGCCATGTACCATTTACAGAAGCATATAAGCTATGGTAAAGATGATCCGTCCAATCATCCAACTTTGCCCTTTTCGGGGAAGGCTCATAAATGTACATTTTGGCAAATGTAAGGTTAATGTGCGGGTCTGTCACATAAGGTTCAGAAGGAATACCATGCGTTAAAAGTTTGTTGGTTGGGGGATATATCTTACACATTGAACCATGTTCTAATTTAATGGTAGTGGTTTCACTGTTCGCTGGTTTAAAATCCAAAGTTCGTTTAGATCCAAAACTTAGAATGCATACACCTGATGATAGGTCTAGATTAAAATCTTCGTAGTTACTGTCTTCAATTTTAGGTTGTTCTTCAGAGCCTAAGTTCACTTGTACCATATTAAATTCATAATTTGTCACTTTCTGTAGATCTTCACGTATTTTTTGCAAAATGGGTATCCAAGAGTAAACAGTGACTGTTGCTCCAGGTAAACTGTAATTGATTCCTTCATCAGCAAAAGTAATTACTTTACGGGTCGAGGGAATTTTCTTTTCACTACTTTGCAGGGGTAATTGAAACAATTCTTGCTGTAGCACATCAACATCACTTTCAGTACAAAACTCGGGGGAAATTTCCTTTTCAATACTTTGCAGAGGCTTTACATCTAAAGACAATTGTATTTTTTCTTGCAGCAACACATCAGCATCAAGTTGAGTATAAAACTCGGGAGTGTATTCAATGTTAAAGTTATTTTCGATCGATTCAAGCAAAGACATTTTTGAAACTCTGTGAAAAATCAATTAAAACACACGTCTTAAGTATAGGCGCACACAGTGCTAAGGGAGTCTCGCAACACACACCTGGCCACTTTATCTAACTAAAATGTCCCTATACTTGTTCTTTAAAAAATCACGTGATTACCCAAGCGCCCTCTACCTTAAAACTTTCTCAACCCTGTAGATATTGCATCATCTAACTTGTCTAGAGAGAGTTGCCACTAAATGTAAATAGTACATCCCGCCAAAAAACCTACCGAATATTGAATCATCACAGATTTGCACACGTCACTTTCAGGTATCTTCTGCGCATGTCACTTCCTTATCTCTTATCTGATCTGTGATACCTGATAAGAGAAAACCAGTTGCCGTTAAATTTGTAGAGTTTGTAGGTTGGGTGTAGGTAAACTGTCCTGCAACGGATACCTAAGAATTCTTTAGGCGAGCAAACAGATGTTTTGCCCGCATGTAACAAGAGTGTTGTCCGGTATTTTTCAGGTATTATAATTGCTTATATTTTTTCTGATATATGTCGTGATTAGCTATCTTTTAGAGTAATCAGTTTAATTTATTAACAGGTTTTCATTAATAATTTCAGTTTATGACTTTATTAAATAAAAAATTTAGTTTATTATTGTAAAAATTGTTCTAAACAACAAGTTTAGTTTATGAATTTATTAAAAGGATGTCTATGTAAAATTTAAATATATAAAAAATTGAGTGTCTTTCATCGCAAGTAAAGAATCTTAACCCCGTTTTTCATATTAGAATAATCATAATGTATTTAATACGTGTTCAATGCATTTGTTAAAATTAGATCCTGTTTTTCAATAGTAAATACGTATTTTATACGTGAATACTCATTCATCTGCAATGCCTATAATTTATTACTGTTATTTATCAAAACTGAGCAAAAATAATTTGCTTTAGTATAATGGTCTTTGCTAATTGTTTCACAGAAATTAATTTAATGATTCATTATTTTCCTAAACTATGTAAAATATATTAATCGTTGGAGCTTAACTTTGATATTTTAGTTTAGGATATAATGTCGATCAGAAGAATAATCATAATGTATTTAATACGTGTTCAATAGATATCCTATACAAAGTTCCAGTGCATTTGTAAAAATTAGATCATGTTTTTAAGTAGTAAACATCTTAATCCATAAGTCCCCATTTTTGAACGTAGAATGAAACACGTGTCCCCAATTGCATACCCCTAACAGCTTCCCTGGTTTTATCATATCGGCAAACTGGCCCACTGTTATTTAACCGACTCTGTAGGGCCCCAAGGCACTTTCTTATCTCTCTCAATTTCTTATCAGCTGTACTAGGGATATCGCATGCACGTGGATTTTACTTCAATCATCCTTTTGTGAATTATGTGAGCATTTTTATTATTATTATTATTTCGCGTGTACACGTACAGGGTAAGTGTAATATTTTCTATTATTTTAGTTACATATAAGTTGATACCGTAATTCTAATTGAAAATAATTATGTGGTTCTTATAGTTTGCACTTTTGATGTGTTGTACTTTTAAGTATGATTTTTTTTTTTGGTTACTGTTAATGCATGTTTTCCTGTATTTTGGTGTTTTGCAAAATTTTAAGTTGGTAATCCAGTGTAATTAATATTAATAGCATTATCGGTAGAAGTACTTTAAGCAGTTTGTATACGAAAACTGGGGTTTGAGGGATTTCTCCTAATAGAAAATAAGGCATGCATGGTTTCTGTATTTCAGTAAATTCTAACTAAGATTAAATTTTCGCTAGCTAACTAATTTTATCCTACATAAAATAGTATTGTGAATCTGGTAAATTGTTATAAGAAAAAAATTACTTTTAAAGCGTTTAATATTTTCAAATGTTTTATTTTGTTTTTAGTGTCAAAATAATATACCTATTTCAGCATATGATGGTATTAAGAATTAAGGAACATGTGCTAGTTGGACCGGGAAGTAGGGTTTATGTATTTTAAATCATTACTCTATTTTCCGGACTTGCTAGCGTGGTGATGCAAGAAATTTGCGAAGAGAGTAGAAGATTTAGCAAGACGTGGCTTCACGTAAGTAAAAACCTTATATTTGTTTAGTTCAAGTAATGGTACCTCTTTGCAATTTAAACTATCATTTTATGTAATTAGTTGAAAGATATTTTATGTACATGCGGTATAAAACTGTGGTAAAACGCATCTTCAATTTTTATTTCCAATTAGTTCAACTTTCTAACAATAGTACTATCTAGTTTAAAAGTTTGTGCTAGTTAAACTCGCCTTTCTATAAAATATGTTAAGTGCATAGATAAAATATCACTCAAAAGGTTGATTCATGTATAAAACGATGCTTTCATAGTAAAACTAAAATTAGTGTTGCACATAAACAATCTAACTCGTATCGTATTGAAACTCTATAAATCAAGTTACCCTACTTGGGATATACAATAAAAAAGTAATTTTTTCCCCACTCTAATTGATCTATAGAAAATATAAACTAGTATAATCGCTGTCTAAAATCTATCAAAAATGTGTTGGTAAGAAAAAATGTTTAGATAATTACTTTGAGTATTATAATGATTATATCCAAATCATTATTCGTAAAATCTGTAGGTACTACAATCTTTCTATGGTATAATTTTCTCACTTCCCTAACAGTAGATGAAATGTATTGATGTCCTACTTTAATGTTAAACAGCTACTTAAAAAAAATAGGATATACAAAAAATTAAATTAAATTTTTTTTCTTGATAAAATAAAAACATTTGATTAAAAAATATTTGTTGTAAAATTAATTATTAACTTAAAATTAAAACTTGGTTAAAAAAAATAAAAATAAAAATAAATTAACTCTTGATTAAAAAAAAATATTTTTTGTAAAATTATTTAACTTAAAATTAAAACTTGGTTAAAAAGTAAATTAACTTTTGATTAAAAATGTATTTGTTGTAAAATTAATTATTAACTTAAAATTAAAACTCTTGGTTAAAAAAATAAATATAAAAATAAATTAACTCTTGATTTAAAAAAATATATTTGTTGTAAAATCATTTAACTTAGAATTAAAACTCTTTATTAAAAAAAATATTTGTTGTAAAATTATTTAACTTAAAATTAAAACTGTTGGTTAAAAAAATAAATAAATAAATAAAAGTACTTAAATTAAAAATTTTGATTAAAAAAATATTTGTTGTAAAATTAATTATTCACTTAAAATTAAAACTGTTGGTTAAAAAAAAAAAAAAAAATATTCAGCCTTCAGCTGAAATTAGTTTCCCCTCCGCTAAAGAGGTTTTTTGACAGAACCTTTTAATTTGTATTGGCAGCCATGTACAGGATGTATTTGCATGTAAATCAAACGGGGAGAAACCAACCGTTCTTCCAGTTTTTCAGATTTGAGAGTTAAATATGCACACACGTACACCAAAAGTCGCCAAGCTTGACGACTTTTGGCATAGTTCTTGAGGGAGGCACGTGACCGTGGTCGGACCATTACCTAACTTATGTGGTAGGACGGTATTGTGCTTGAAATGGATGAATGCCCCTAAAATTGCCATTGACCGTAATGTATTGGAAATCTTTTGAGTGTTCCTGTAGCAGAACTGTAAATGATAAAGACACTTTTTTAATGGAGAAATTCATTTTCTAACTCTTTACAGCATATATCACTCCTGCGTCGTTTGAAATAGCCCAAAACCTCTAAAAAACGCTTTGATGAATGTCGGCCCATAGAGCTTAATGTATTTCGAATCTGTTAGGCCATTCTGTTGATAAACTATCCAGTCGAATGGAACCGAAACGGGAGGTGCACAAATAGATGTTACAACAATCCTAAATATAAAGTTTCAACATTCTACGCCTAATAGTTTTTGAGATATGCGAGTTTAATGAATTTCGGCCCATTGAGCGTAATGTATTTCGAATGTTTTGGGCGGTCCTGTAGATAAACTATCCAGTCGAATGGAACCAATAGGGGAGGTGCACAACTAGATGTTACAACTATCCAAAATATGAAGTTTCGACATTCTACGCCTAATAGTTTTTGCGTTAGGCGAGTTTAATGAATTTCGGCCCATAGAGCGTAATGTATTTCGAATCTTTTGGGCGGTCCTGTACATAAACTATACACTCGATTGCGACCAAAAGGGGAGGTGCACAACTAGATCATAGAACAATCCTAAATATCAAATCTCAACATTCTACGACCAATAGTTTTTGAGATATGCGAGTTACATACATACGTACGTACGTACAGACGGCATGGAAAAACTGACCACAATAGACTCTTTGAAAGTTACTTTGAAATTTTTCAAGTATCCATTATTCCAATCATGTGTCGGATCTTGGTGTGTTTCAAATTTCCGTGAGATCTGTAAGATTTTATTTACTATCAATTATCATCCACGACTTTTTTTGTCTGCCCAAAACTATTACCCTCTTTAGCGGAGGGTAATAATAAAAATAAATTAACTTTTGATCAAAAAAAAATATTTGTTGTAAAATTATTTAACTTAAAATTAAAACTGTTGGTTTAAAAAAATAAATAAGTAAATTAACTTTTGATTAAAAATGTATTTGTTGTAAAATTAATTATTAACTTAAAATTAAAACTCTTGGTTAAAAAAATAAATATAAAAATAAATTAACTCTTGATTTAAAAAAAAATATATTTGTTGTAAAATCATTTAACTTAAAATTAAAACTCTTTATTAAAAAAAATATTTGTTGTAAAATTATTTAACTTAAAATTAAAACTGTTGGTTAAAAAAAAATAAATAAAAGTACTTAAATTAAAAATTTTGATTAAAAAAATATTTGTTGTAAAATTAATTATTCACTTAAAATTAAAACTGTTGGTTAAAAAAAATAATAATAATAAATTAACTTTTGATTAAAAAAATATTTGTTGTAAAATTATTTAACTTAAAATTAAAACTGTTGGTTTAAAAAAATAAATAAATTAGTTAACTTTTGATTAAAAAAATATTTGTTGTAAAATTATTTAACTTAATTAAAACTGTTGGATTAAAATAAATGAATAAATAAATAAAATTAAAAAAAAATTAACTCTTGATTAAAAAAATAGTTGTTGTAAAATTAATTATTAACTTAAAATTAAAACTGTTGGTTAAAAAAAATAATAAAAATAAATTAACTTTTGATTAAAAAAATATTTGTTGTAAAATTATTTAACTTAAAATTAAAACAGTTGGTTTAAAAAAATAAATAAAAAAATTAACTCTTGATTAAAAAATATTTGTTGTAAAATTAATTATTAACTTAAAATTAAAACTCTTGGGAGATTTCTTTGATTTGTAGGCCTCCTGGGGATGTCGTACGTTTCTTTGCTCCACATAGTTAATTATTATTATTTAAAGAAACAAAAACAACAACGCATCCTCTGTGATACGCCCTGTCTCCATTCATGCGAGGCTAGCGTGATGGGGAAAGGCTAGCGTGATGGGGAAAGGCAGTAAAAATTTTTATTTGAAATGAGGCGGTAGACGTTCTACCGGGTGGCTGGTGGGTCCTCATTTAATTACAATAATAATATTTTTTATTTCAGGTTTAATTCATAAAGTATAGCTTATTTAAAATATAACAAAGTCCCTTATTTTCATTAGAGAATACATCACAATCTCAAAATTTTTTCCAAATCCCCTTATTTCAAAAATATCTTAAAGTCTGAAAAAATTACAAGTCCCCTTATTTCAAAAAAAAGAAAAAAATTCTTATCAATCCTTCGAACATCCGGTCTTAGCATCCGCTCCCCATCCGATCTCAACATCCGTTCCGACCACGCCTCCTTCCCCGCTCAACATAGGGAAAGCATCCAAACGAACAGCACCGTCGAATTAACATGGCACCGGCTGAGGTGAACTCTCCTTTCCTTACTACTAACAGGAAAGCATAATGACATAAAACAACTTCTCGGGGACAAAATGTAATAAAGAAACAGCAAAAAAAAAAAAAAAAAGCTGAATAAATTTCAGTGGCGGCTCGTGGGATACAGCAAGTACAGCCAGGCTGCACTTGAAATTATCAGCACATACTTTAAAATAATTTATTCTACTAACTTTCCTAAGTTCAGATTAGAATTGTGGAATTCCTACGGTAAATTAAAAAAATCTCCGAAAAAAACCAACCAAACAAACAAAAAAAAAACGTATTGTGGCCGGATCGCTCATTCAGAAAAAAAGCACTTTAATCTTCCCGCAATTCAAGTGGGAAAATCTTTGGTTCAGCCCAGAGCGCTGAAAAGAAAATTTGCAGCACCGTTGCCATGACAACGACTACGTAAGCAGCCTCTCCGGCATAGGGAGTATGCAGCTGATACAGCCGATGAAAGATTTTTTAACGGCGGCTGAACTTGAGAACTGGACTAACTGATTGGCTCGAACGAGAAGTGAGGGAGGGGGTAAGGAGAATATATGTTTGGAAAACTCTCGACTTTATATTGCTGAATTTGTCGACTTTATATTGCTGAAGAAGGTAAGCCTGAATAGACGCTTATGAATGGACAATTACCCATCAAAGCAGTATTGTTTTTAAGTAAGCAAGAACTGGCATTTAGAGGACATGGCGAGCGAGAAAATTCTTTAAACATGGGAAATTTTTAAAGAGCTTTTAAAATTATTAATATCTGAATTAAAACAACGCCTTTTTATGGGGACATCACTGACCGATTCGCATGTTTAAAAGAAAGGAGGATTGATATGACTTATAAAAAATAAGTAAATTTTCTTTTCTTCTCAAGTTATCGTTACAAAAGAAAATTCTAAGGAAACTTCGAATGAGACACGGATTAATGCAATTTTGAGGATAAGAGCGTCTGGTTGAAATTTATGTCCATTTTATTGAAGTAAAATAGGATCTCTTACATTTTTTATGTAATTTTTTTTTCTTCCTCGGTGAGGGCTTAATCCGCCAGCTTTCGAATTCAGCAACAAAGATTTTCCAATCCTGTCCGGAGGAAAGGGGGGGGGGGCTCATATGCTTCCGGCTGCACTAACAGTTTTGACCACGGGCCGCCACTGATAAATTTAATGAATTATAAAGAAGCAGAAATGGCGATCTTTCATTAAATGTTCCATGGAAAAGCGTTTTATTTTTTAAAACTTTATCACTGTTTGTTTTTCAAAATTCTGTAGAGGGACATGAGATTTTGAGAAAGTGCTAAATGTTATGTATATATTTCGGATGCTAATTTAGTGATTATTTTATTTTTAACCAAATCATATATTAAAACTGTCTTCTTTTCAGAAGTTTTATGCTAAAGTTGCTTTGAGTGACACAGAGTGCTAGGGATTGGAACATAATTTGTAACATTTTTTAAAAATGACCCGTATAAGACGAAGGCCGGTGGAGTCTGCACCCTAACCCGAAATTTGGAATTTTTTAGCTAAATGCTAATAATCAAGTCTGGTCATACGTAATCCTGTCTCTTCGAAATTTTGCTGACGTTTATATATGCACCTTTAATCTATACATATGCTATTATTTCATTTCATTTGAAAGAGTTTGTTAAATTCGTTTTCCTAAGGTATCTGAGGATTAACAATTTTGAACATTTTTCCTGTGTAACTTACTTAAAATTATTGGTTTCTTTAACATCAAATTATTAAAAATTACCAGATATCACCTTTTTCATATCTATTTATTTGTCTGTGTGATTTTTCCATACCTGCCGGTGCCCATGTAACGAGCTATTCTTAAATTTTTGAAGGGCTTTACATACTTAGTTTATTTATGTTTATGTACATAAATCACATGATTTTTTCGAAATGCACCGTTAAAAGAGCATCCTCAACTGCTTCTGACAAAGTTAGATATCTTGCACAGAACATGTAACGCACACCCACATGCGTGCACTGTTTTCACACCAGCATATTTTTCTCTCTTTGATGTTGGTTACAACAATTGTCATTGCGATAACTGCGATTGCGTCATACTTCGCATTTTAATATTTTCAAAATTTGCAAGCTTTTCCTTTGGTGGCTGTGCCTCAACTCACCACACCACAGGAAACGAATGAAAATTTTTCTCACCAGCCTCTGAACTCTTAATTAATTACGTCATCTTCATTGTTAAGAGTAATGCGATAATTTCAATCATTGCATGAGGAAATTTTACGAGTGTTGGTCACCTCACACAATTGGACGATTCTAATTGTATATATCATATCCAATCGGCGTAGATGTGCCTTACTACAGTCAACCTTTATATTTATGTAAGCATATTTGGCTGCTTAGCGCAAAAATGAATACGAAAGCGCATTAATTTAGCCTTAGCTTGAGTTTTGGGCCACGGTACGACTGGCCCAATAAGAGAAATAGCATTGTTTTCATAAATTTATGGTTTGGCGAGTTTTGGGAAACAAAAGGAACTGGGGGGGGGGACCTTGAAAAACGGGTGTTTGGGGGTTTTATGGGGCGCCATCTTTATACATTCAATGGAAACAATTGGTAGCTGTATTTTTCTGAAGTGCTCAGAAAAATATTAGAAATAAAATTAAAACTATAAACATGAAACGATAAAATGGACTTTTCTTGATGTAAAATATTGTAATAAGTACTAGAGATCAGCGCGAGTTTATTTCTTCAAATAAAATCCAATTGAAATCGTATAAAACTGCTAAAATTCTTTAAATTTCAGCCTGAAATACCATCTTCAGACTGATACCATCATCAAAAATTTACTTACTTATTTTTAAAATTAAATTGCTCGTATAAATATAATGTTCATAAAACATCGTAAAGTAGTTTAGAAAAAACATTATGAATTTTTCAGTAGCTCTTCTACTGTAATATTATTAAATCTTCGTCAGAAGTCATGTACGTTAGGTTTCATAAGCCATTACGAGTTTCAAAATTATGAAATTTGTAAAAGCAAAATGTAGCACATTTTTTGGCCTCAAAACATTCTTAAATGTATTATGAAGTGATCCAAATTTATATTTCAAAGTTACGTTTGATTAAAAAATTTTTGTCTGCTAATTTTGAGTTTGAGTTTAAAAAACAATGTTTTTTCTTTCTTCTTTTTATCAAAACTGACTAGTTCTTCAGATTTGAAATTTGCAGAAATCCCACAGTATAGTTTCAGAGGAAATGTTCTGAAAAATTTCATAGTTCTAGCTCTGTAAGTTTACTTTTTATCTGAAGTGAAAGTTAACCAAAAAGCGGACTTCTCCGCAGAGACGGCCGGAGGGGCGTGCGGGACCCCAGGCGAAGCGCAAGAACGGGCCTCTTCTCTATCATGCCTTATGAGATAGCAATAAAATGTCCCAGCAGCGGGGCCGCTATAAGCGCGGGGCTTTAGGCGATCGCCTACATTCGCACCCCCCTTGGGCCGGCCCTGTTCTCCGAGAAAGTGCCTCCATTTAATGTATATATATATAAATTAAGTTACTTTTCAAATTTGAAATTTGTTTCGGTTCACAGTGTGGTTTCTGAGGAAACAGTCTAAAAAGTTTCATAGTTTTGGCATCATAAGTTTGTTTCTGATCTTTAGTGTAAGACCACCAAAAGCATCTTCTCCCGAAAAAGTGGTGAGTTTAACAATTTTTTTATAAAGTTAAATATTTCTTCAAATTTTATATCAATGTCATTTTTTAATCTAGTTTCTGAGGAATCATTCTGAAAATTCTCACAAATATGCGGAATCGTAAGTTTATTTCTAATCGTAAGCGAAAGTGAAGAAAATAACGTTTTCTCTGAAAAAGCACATCAAGTTTAATAATATCTTTTTCGAAAATTCAATAATTATTCATATTTTATCTCAATGACAGTTCTCATTCTAGTTTTAGAGAAAACATTCTGGAAATTCTCATCGTTATGTGATTATAAGTTTATTTCCTATCCTGAGCGAAAGTCAACCGAGATCCTCTGTTTTCAGGTAGAACAGCCTTAAAAGCTACAATTTTTTGTTTGTTATCTTCGTTTAAAACAAGGAATTTCTTTTACCATTTTTTAGGTTTTTAATTTGTCGTATATAGTACAAATAATTTTTGATTAAGAATTGTTATAGATTGTCAAATCGTAAATTACAAAAAAACTATGCATATGCTTTACCATTTCGAGTTTAAAAAAAAAATTTGGTCCCCACGACTGAAATGCACCAGCCGCCATTGGATAAGTATTACATAGGTATCAAAATCATAAAAACAGCCATAATTATTTTTAAGAAAAAGAAAACCTAGATTACTTCACCATAACAAAAGCTTATTCCCATTGTAAAAAAGTAAGATTTGGTAATGTTTCACCAAACAGAAAATATATTTCCAAAAGTAGAATCAATTTTGGAACTTATTTTTGGCGGTAAACCTCTAAAAGAGGGAAACCTTCGCCCCTTGTGATTTACAACTACCACCCTTTAATGACTAGGCAATGGTTTAAAAGCAAAGGTTTTTTTTTTTCTTATTTTCTGAATAAATTAAGATATCATCAAAATTTGACCAAATTAATATGGGACTATACATAAAGTACCCATTCGAATAGAAAAACAATTATCGAAATCGACACATGCTGTAAAAATTTGTCGCTGAACATACATACAAAAAAAAAAATATTCAGACTAATTGATAAATAAACTACATACCCCTTTTTGAAATCGATTAAAAAACTGTCTCAAATAATCCGATATAGAGAGCACCTTCTCTACCAGGGGGATAACGCATTTGAGGTTCCGTATGATCGGATTTAACGATCTGCACTTATAAAAAGGAAGCTATCTTTCGGCAGCAAAATAATTTTTTACTGGAATTAATGAAAAAAAGCTATTTAATTTCATTTCATCTGTATTCACTTAAAATAAATAATTAATTTTCGATTCAATTTTTAGCATTACGGATTTCCCCCCTAAGGACTAAAGTGTTTGGCAGTCTCAGATTACCCCCCCCCCCTTTAAAAAAAAAAAATAAAATAAAAAAAAAAAAAAAAAAAACAAGCAACGCCCCAATGCCACAAAAAATTCTACTACTTAGTTATACGTTGATCCCTGACTCACTGACTCTATCACAATTCCAGCTCGACTACTTCAAAACAAAACTTTTAGTGTCATTATTCCAAGCAGATTAAAACGTTACTGCCTAAAAACGTAATAAAATTCACACCGTTGATGCGATCGGCTTAAAACTTTTCATAACTATGAAAAAAATATAGAAAACTATCTGCGCTAGTTTAAAAATCTGGAAATCCACCCCATTCCTAATTTTTAGGAGATTTTTCGCTATTTTCAGCTCTATTTTATTTGAGAGTAGAAAAAGTTAATCGTTTGCGTGACAAAATTAGGTCTTGCAATTGATAATGAGGTCATATTGAAGTCAGGATTATCAGACTTTGAAGGGGAAATTGTGATTCCAATTACTCTAAGGAGTCTTGTACCTTTTAAAAATGGTGAAAATCGAAAAAGTTCTTTTATGTATATATGTATATGATCCTGTCCTATGTTTACAAAAATAAATCATTTACGTGTCAGAAATTTTGTATACCAGTACAATGGCCTTTTCTGTTTACATTATTGTCTTCAAAAGTTTTCTAAATTAATGACGAAGAATTAATTTATTCGCTGATTAAAAGCAACTATTTTTCATATTTCGTTCACTGCGCATCAGGGTCGGACTGGCCGCTTCAATGGGGCGCAGACCTTGTATTTTTAAAGGGCGCACTTCTGAAATATATAAATTATAGCCACTGACGGATTAAAGGGGAAGGGGGGCGGAAATGTGGGGGCGATCGCCCCCAACTGTATTTAGAAAAAAGAAACTACAAAAAATGTAAGAGATCTTAAGTTTACTTTCATAAAATGGACACAAATTTTAACTAGCTGCTCCCACCCTCAAAATTACATTAATTTGTCTCTGATTTTAGCCACTCAAACCTTTTAAAAGTCAAAATGCTTCTAATTCGAATATCTAACTCTGTCGGTAACTATGTTGAAGAAATCTGAAAATATGTTAATTTTGACTCTGAATGTCAGCTTTTGCCAGCCATTACAAAATTTTTTTGTATGGCAAAGATTTGCCATATAGCAGTAACATCTGTATACGAAAATCTACCGTATCTTGCCAACCAGTCGCTGAGCAGTAAAGCCACTAAAACACTAAGAGATGGCTGAAGTGGAGGTCCAAGTTTCTCGTCTCTCATGCGGTTATCGATTTAGCAATCTGAAGTCTTATTTATTTGTTTGCAAAAGCACAAGCAGATTTGAAAAAAATCTTTTTATATTATTTTCATTAATACATACCATAATTAATAAAAATTTTCAATCTTTGGAGAAAAAAGGAAAAAAAAAACTTGTCCAATTAAGGAGGGAGGTGAACAAATCAATTTCTTTGTTAATCTGACATTTCTAATCAATCGTCGAGTTTTAATGCAGTTTTATTGAACTGTCTGCTTATTGAACATTAAATTATTTATCATTTTAAAAAGTACTTAACTTTTCTTTGAGTCTTTTTATTAAGGTTGTACTTTGAAGAATAATGTAAAATTTGAACAGTTTTTTAAAGCATCCAGTTTCAAAGACTCGAAAATATTCAGTTCCCAAATTGTAATTACCAACCATTACAAACGATCAACCGGTAACATTTATGAACGATTCAAGAAAAAAACTCAACACCTGATTCTCAAAACTCAACACCACCCTCAAACTGAAAAAAACTCAATAGCACCTCAACCCATTTAATACTGCAATTTTTCCACTTTTTAAAAAAAGTTTTATGAAAATGTAAGTTTTGAATAATAAAAGCGCATAGTGCAGTTAGTGAAAATGCAGTATTAATTTTACAAGTGTATAGCAACATTGGTTTATTTTAAAGCATTTAAAAAATCCTGTAATTTTTGAAAAAAGAACGTCTTTAATAATTTTTTTATCTGCATGATAACCTAAAGATGTTTACATCGTCGAATAGTCATCCAAGTCCTATTATTATCGATTAATCACAGTTGATGTAACTGACACACACGCACACGCTTATTGAAAAATGCAGGTATGATTAAAATAATTTTTGTAATTAAATTTTTTATTACTTGGTTTAATAAACTATTTTCAATTTATTACATTCACAACGTGACATGAACTTTACATAAGAACTAATTTCGTAGAAATACACACATTTTTGATGGTCTTGGATATGTATAACTTAAGGAAAGGAAGGAGGAGAAAATAATGTTGAATGCATTTAATTATTTTAATTAAAAAGGGAAAAGCTAATTGAAGTTTGACAACTGCATGCACTCAACAAACTTATAACAAAACTTAAACAACTTAATTATAAATATAGCCATATTTTATTGTAGAAAATCTACAATATACTACTAATATAACTAGCGAATTCCTATGAGTTACAAGTTTAGATAGAACAACCCATATATTTCATTTCTTTCAAAGTAATTTTTATAATGAAGGAAACTTATTAATAAACTTAGTATGAACTTACAAAGCATCCAGAGATGCTTTGTAAATTTTTGAATCAGGCAAATATTATTACCCAAGACATTCTTTCTAAAAATATATATATGTATCAGTAACGTGTACAGTGTGTCCCAAAAACAATGATCTAGGTTTTTCGCTCCTTAAATATTGATCATAGACATATAAAATAAATTATAAAATAACGTAAAAAAGGTACACAATTTTATAGTATCGTTTAAAATTTTCCTGAGTTCAAATACCAATAAAAATAAATTTAAATTTCATACAGCTTCTGTGGAAAAAAATTTAACAGTTAGTAAAATGTAGAACAAACACTATTTAGGTGTTGCATGAAATTTCAGCCTTAGCCTTTCATCATAAAAAAAAAAACCCTCAGATATGAAAATTACGAAAGAAAGCAAGGATCACATAAATGCATAATACTTTTGTTATTATTGGTATTTCATAGCCTTTTAGTAATTTTTTTTTATTTCTGAATATTAATACTTGGGGCACGTTTTACTAATTTAAAGTTTTTTCGAACTTGGACAGTATAACTTTTAATTTTGCATTTATTTAGATTTCATTCCCTGAAAATCTTAATCGATACTATAAAATTTTGTACTTTTCTTTTTGTAACTTTGAAATATGTTTTATATGTGAATGATTAATATTTAAGGATACTGTGTTGTAAAAATTATTATATTATTTATTACATTAATAGCCTCATCATTTCTGCACTGTCTTCGCAGAGTTTGTTGATTATAACATCATTGTCTATTTCTAAAAGTTTGTCCTCACACTGCATTAACAGCAAGTGCTTCCAAATTTTCTTGATCGAGATTAGATCTCATCCTTGTTTCAATAATTTTCAATTTAGAAAATGCTCTTTCACAGCTTTCTTGTGTTAGGTATTGTAAGTAAATATTTGTATACTTTTAAAAGTTCGGTATAAAAAAAGAATACATATTGCATTCACGAATAATTTTAAACATACAAGTTTACAGGAATTGCAAAACTTTTTCTATTTATAAATCATAACATCAGATAGCTGATCATTTTCCATCTCTAAATTATTTTCATCTGACTGTTCACTCATATAGTCATCTTTGACTGTTCTTTTTTGATATCTTAGGCCAAACTTTAGCGAAAGATTCCAATTCATCAGTTAGTTTTTCTTAAGTTTGGTATCAACTCACATATTTTGCGAAAATGCGCTGGGAGTACTATTTTCTTGCAGTTTTGAAAATTGCTGTGGATCGAAATAAGATAAATCTAAATAAACTTATTTAATAAAATCTATTAATAAAGCTTTGATTAAGAGTATCAGTTGCAACATTGAATACAGATATTCTAAACGCTTCTTCGGGATTTTCTATGATTTCATGAGGGGCTATTTCGCCACTCGTATTATTATTATTATTATTATTATTTTATTGTTATTCTTCATGGAAGTTCTGATTCGATGTGGATGCCTTTCAGCTCTGAACTATCTGGAATTCTGTTATTAATTTTTTCAGTCATAAAATTAAAATTATTTCAAGATTCAAAGTTTTTCAAGAGTGAGAGGACATCGCATCGAATCTTTTGATTAAAGACTAGAATGGCAGATGGTAAATAAAATAATAAGAAGTTCAGCAAAAAGAGGAGGTCTGTTTCAAAAACGTACCTAATAATTATTGCACACTGATCAAAACTGGATACGTCCATCGTGGTCGTGGTGTCCATAAGAACTGAATATTGACCAGTTGTTTAATTTCATGACAAATCCTACTATGAATTTCTCTTTTTATAATATTTACAATCTTTATTATAGTTGTTTTACTAAGAAATGTGATATGATCCACCCTACCTCTGGTATTTTCGATGGCAGATTCTCGTCTAGTTTTACTTTTTTTTATTTTTCTGACGTGATTCTCCAAAGTAGGTTCATAATTACAAAGAAGAAATATTAACTCTAAGACGTTTCCATGGTTGAAACTTTGATTTTCTAATGTGTGAGCACTTTCTTCTTTCCATCGAAAAGCAGTCCCTGTTTGCCTAACATAGTTTTAATCAACGACGAAACTACTTTTGTCTATCAGAAACTTCCTTTTTCCTTTTGGACATTTGCTGATGAAATAACATGTGCTCAATCGTATGACCATGTTTATAAGAAATAAAGTTTTTTACCGATTCTAGATGAATTAAGGATTTCTCATGTTTGCTAAGTGACTGACTTATATGCCAGTATTTGTCAAAGCCTTGACATAAGACAGATGACCCATCAGTGAATTCTAGCCATACACAGCAGTACAATTTTTTACTTTTTAGATTATAACTAAGTCAATTTCTTTTTTTGATTTCACCACTGTCAAATTTCGCAAAAAATATTTTGTTGTCAAAAGGCAGTTGAATATTAGTTTGATTTTGTATTGGCTGATATGGGTGGAAAACCAGTACCTCTAGGGTACCTTGCGTGAAAAAATAAATCAAGTTTTTTGACATTTGGTTTAGTAAAAAAATCAATTTCTGAGCTATCTTTAACTACTTCAAAGGTGTCCCTTGTACTTTCATCCAGTTGCTTTTCTGTCTCTGGAACACTAGGAACTTCTAAACTTGTTGCTTCGTGTGATGTAGGTATTCCTTTCTCCAGAGTAGACTGCGTTAAAACTTCATTTTCTGAAGGGTTTCCAAGTTTCCTACCGTAAATATATCTCTCCCGTTGAAAAGGGGGTGCGGGCAGAGTTATAACTAGGGTCATGAGCGAGCCTGGACAAATTTAAATTTTGCTCCCCTCGCCAAGACATTTAGTAAGAAAAGAAATAACATGAAGTCTCCAATAGGCGTCCTCCTGAGGGTTGCACCCCTGGCAGCCGCCCATCTGGCCTACGGTGTTGGGTGCACACCCTTACTCCTCCCCCCCCCCGTATCCGCTCTTGAAACTGAATCTTTTTGTACAATGTCAGTAGTAAAGTTTTTAAAAGCCCACTGTGAGTACTCTCTGTCTGCAAGCACTGATATGCGTGACCATGCAGTCAGTGGAGTAACAACGGAGGGGCGCGGCGGAGGGACGTTGCTTGCGGGAAGCTGAAAATAAAAATGAGAGGCAGAAGAGCGCCGAAACATAGAAATAATGAAGCGACAAACTGAAAGGGGAGGAAGGGGGCGGCAAAATGTCCAAAACTTAAAAAGAATAGGATGGCAAATAGAGAGACCGAATAGGCGCCAACAGAAGTTGGACAGAGCAGCAAGGTTAATACAAGGGGTGTGTGGGGCGCACGATGATTCATACTGTTCCTCGCTGCGTGATCCTAAACTTTTAAAGAAGTATTTTCCACAAAGAGAGAACTCCAAACTTTCTCCTCCTCAAGATTGCATGCCTCTAGGGTGCCTTGCCAGCGGAAAGCGGTAAAGTGCGCCACGGAAATGTAGTTAACGATAACGAAGAAACAATGTCAGAATAACATAGAGTGTGAAATTTCTTATTTGAAACTACATTGTAGGCGCAAGGAGGGCGCTTTGGAGGGAGAGAAAGGAGGGCGCATCTGCCCGCGGGCAAATGGGCAGATAGGCCAGTCCGACCCTGCTGCGCATAACCTAACACACATACAAATCATTTTACGGACTCAATATTTTTTTCTATATACTCTATGATAATACATAATTAAAATGGCCTATGTATAGCTGTTACATACATATCCACAGAAAAATATTAATTCATTATTTTTTTCACTAATTAACAAATTAATTCATTTGTAAATTAAAAAATTATATAATGTCGGGTATAAAAATAGGTCATTTTAATTATGCATTATCAGAGTGTATGTAGAAAAAATATTGGGTCTGTAAAATGATTTTTACGTGCGTTAAGCTGAGCGCAGTGAACCACATACAGAAAATAGTTGCTTTTAATATATTTACTTTTAATTTCCAAAGTTGGAAAACTTTTGAAGAAATTAATGAAAACAGAAACGGCCATTGTATTGATAAGCAAAATTTCGTGGATGTCAATTATTTATGCCAATATAGGATCATATACATGTATAAGCAACTTTTTCGATTTTCCTAGCTTTTAAAGGGAAGAACCGTTAAAATAGTTCCAGATTAGCCAGTTTAATTTTTTTTTTCAAAAATAAAATGATTTTCCACTGCATGGAGCATTGATATAAGAGGAGCTGTTCTCATAAAACGAAATCGTTCGAATGCGAAAAGTTTCCGAACGTTTCCAGAAGAGCACGAAATTCGATTTCGGCGTGTAATAAAAATTCTATATAAAGTTATTTATTTTAAGTGGACGAAGATTAAATATGTTGAGTGTAGACATATTTTTTGTCCCGTGAACGATGTGTGTGCGGGACGCCAAATGTCCCGTTTTTTGAATTGAGTAAGTAATATAATAATTTCATAAACTATAATGATCTCAGAAGAGTTTTTAAACAGTTTCTTTCCTAAAAAATATAGGATCTCAGCAGAAGTGATTGTATACTTTTAAGTTTCTTTTCTAAACAAATAATGATATGTGATCTCAGTAAAAGTAGTTTAGCATTTTTTTTTTTTCCGAATAAATAATTATTATAATCTCAATAGAAGATGTCATTTATGACATGGGTTGTTTTAATTATTTTTAAAATGTCAAAGTAAAAACGATTTGCTTTGTTTGTGAAAGTAAATAAAAAGTTTATTTAATTTAATTGCAAATGACAGAGTTGTTTGTTTTTTTTACATAAAGGTCTTATGTGTGTTCACACATATTAGTTATCAGACTCTAATAACTAATGTTAATTTTGCATTAGTTTGCCTGACTATTTTAACGGTCAACTATGTTTTATATACAATTATGCCATAAATAATAATAAACTATTAATTAGTTAGGGTAATAAATAATAAACTATTTAACGTGTAAAAATTAAATCTGGTTTTAATTGTGTTTCTCGCCTTCCTGCAATAAATAAGTTGAGTCTCGCTTTTTTTAGCCATGTCCCGCATTTAAATCGCGAAAGTCCTGTAAATCCGCGTATAAAAGTTGACAACCCTCGATTTACTGCTGCAGAGAAATTTCATTTCTTGATCGTCCATTCATCCACAGCATGATTGTGGAACTAATAAAATTTAGTCTGCGGGAGAAGTGATAAGTAGTTTGGTCGTTAAATTCACCCACGGGCAGTTATCTCCTTGCATTTCTTTAATCTCTGATTTCCAATCAAACTACCAGGGGGGCTGTAGCTAGTAATTCTCTAGGCGTGGCATGCCTCATTTAAACCCTGATGAACGGTGGTTCCGAAACACTGGGGTGTCTACTTCTCCACTATAGGTGGTTCATTTTTGGAAACGCATTTTTATCAGAGCACCAGGTGTGTGTGCAGCATTCATACAAACAACAGATACTTTCAAGGCGTTAAGGTTAGAGTTTTCTGTTCAGCCATTTTTGAATGATCCTCTCTAATCTACATAATCACACCGGCAGTTCTTTTATGTACACACATAAGACCCTTCAAAGAGAAATAAACAAACAAATTAGAAAATGTATTTCAATAAAATATAACTCGGCTGTTCAAGCCTCGTCAGGGGGAGACTCCCCTGAACTTCCCCTAATTTTTTAGTTTCATTATTGCCATATTAAAACGATATTAATTGACTATGCCATTTTATCTCTCATCTTTCGTGTATTTCGCCTGGTAACCCTATGTTGAAATTTTTATGATTGTAACCTATTTATAGAAAAATACATGTTATGCATATTCTATAGCTTACGAAATATTGTAACAATCGATTAAAGCTGTTGTGAACTAATAGTATTTAAATATATGTAAAAAATACATGTGATGCATATTCTACAGCTTACGAGATATTGTAACAATAAAGTATTAAAGCTGTATTGTATTAAAGCTGTTGTGAATCAATAGTATTTAAATATATGTAAAATTATGTCGCATGCGTGTATGTCGCTTTTTATGTCGCATTTTTGGGACAAATTTTTCGGACAATTTTCAATAACGGGAGTGAGAGATAAAATGACATAGTCATTAAAAGTAAGATGCTTAATACAATCGAACTCGCATTCATAACGAGATCAAAAAGACCGCGATATTTGCGCCTTATAACCGAGTGCTCGTAAAAAAACGAGTTCCTGAAAAAAATCACGAGAATTCATAAATACAGTCGAACCTCGATTTAACGTACTTTGATTTAACGAATTCTCCGATTTAACGAATATTTTTTTTGTCCCGACAAAAAGGGTACTAAAATGCTCTGATTTAACGAACAACAATCGCTGAAATAAAATTCGCACATAAAACTAAAACTTTGAATTTTTTGCAAGAAAAATTTTAACCTTTCACACCCTAATCCAAGTGTGTAATACAATAATTTTTTTCTCATTTCTCCAAAGGAAGCAAAAACCTACGAAGACAGCGATACAGAAACACTCATTTGCAATTACGCCGTGGATAACGATGATCAAATGCCAGGATGGGAAGATGTTCCTAGTAATGGAAATTTTACAGTATATGTGTCTCGCGATGTACAGCTAAGTGAACAGAAAGAGAATGAAGATTTTGAAAGCAGCGAAGAGATGACGGAAATTGAATTTAAAAAGGTGGCATTCCAGGAAGCAGTTTGCAGCTTGAATGCTTAATTTTTTTTTTTTTTTCTCTCACGAGATTGATGTTGCTGTTCTTACTATGTTAGAAATATCGACAAAGATCTTTGGAAAGTCAAAACAAAGCACTATCAAGGATTTTTCCCCAAAGTGCCAATGACTATGTATGTATTATGTATTAAATTTTATCATTCGTAAATATAATCATTCTTTTTTTCATACATATATCTAAGGGTATTTTGCATTGGTATTTTTGTACCACTCTTTACAAAAATTGGTATTCTATTTAACGATTGAATTTGTGGGTCCCAATCAATTCGTTAAATCAAGGTTCAACTGTACTTAATATGCTACTTATTACATTTTTTTTCCTGTACAGTACTAAAGAAATTGGCTTCTTTGCTTTGAACTGTCTTATTATCTTTTTTCTTGTGCTTTGTTGCTCTTTAGAGAAGACTCGTGGTCCAAAAGCATCGTCATTTTCACACTGGCTTCGAAAAAAGTTTCAAGATTTCCTCCGCATTCAAGGTTGAAATTTTTCATATTCGTCGCTTTCATTGACTTCGGAATGTTAGAGGAATTTTTCCAAGAAAGAATTGACTGAACTGGTGGTCAGTAGAAATATTACGAATCACAAAAATACTGCTCGCTATAACCAGTATATTTACTCTTTTAAAGCGAGTTATGCTCCATAGATTTAACATTTTACCAACCAAGTATTCCCGATTTCCGAGGGCTCTTTATAAACGAGTTCGACTGTCCATATCTAGGTTTCAGAACCTTTCCTTTTTACACCTTGAAAACAAAAGGACTTCTTTATGATACTAAGAAAGAATGATACATACAGGTGTGCTGTGTTGGGATTGCAGCCAATTAGCTACATGTGAGCTCTAGGTTGATGGGTGGGGTGCCATCCGTGGGGGTCTTAGTCCGTATTTACGCTAAGTTTCGGAGGAGGACCTGGTTTTGAAACAGGCACCTCCCGTCTCTCCGTTCAAAGCGCTATGCGCTTGGCCACTGGTGGGGCGCTATATACAGGATTTCTCAATCATTGGAGAGGCTATAGGTTCGTTTGTTAAAGCTACGCGAGGCTATCTACCTAAGGGGTATGACTTGGCTGGAGAACTTTTTAAGGAGCACTAACGCGTATTCACGTTATATATAGAGGAAACAGCGACAAACTCCATACCGTTAGATCGACAGCCGCGCAAGAGACCAGAACTCTAGACCTTCACACCTCAGTCATCTCCCAGTGTTCATGTCTTATTCACTAGGCCACTAATCGGAGGAGAGACTATATGTGAAACTATTTATAAGTTGCTCAATAAATATTCAGAATGTCCTTTTTTTAAACATACCTAGAGAACGTACTTTTATGACATTTTCTGATTGACAATCTTACACATCACTAATCGGTAATTTTTATAATATTAGGAAGAAATTATTGGCGGAACTCAGCCTTTTTGGAAAAATAGTGAAGGTACTGAACCCCTTCAAAACCAATGGATTCGGCGTCTGTCAACCCTTTAACGCGCAGTGTTCCCGCTCTGGGAACACCCAACTCTGACGTTTTGACTGTTGCCAGTCACGAAGAATAGGTTTGATTTCTATAAAAAATAGTTGCGGGTGACATAGCTCCACGAGAATCTTTTACTTTTTAGCACGTCATTTCCCGTAACAAAAAAATGGTCACGATTATTAACAGCACTGACATCTGCTGAAAAATGGAAGAATGTGAGAAACAGCTGGATAGATTGCCCAAAGCTGAAAAAAGGGCAGCCGTTGCCATCGCTCGACTTAACGACCAGCAAGATGGCGGACGATCGAAACGTTCATCGCGTGCCACAGATCGAGAGACCCTTTTTTGACGTCGAGCGATGGCAACGGCTGCCCTTTTTTCAGCATTGGGAAAGGGTTGCGCCTCAAAGGGTTAACACTGAAAGAAATACACCCCCCACCCCTCTCGGTCGCGATTCAAATCAAGGCTATCAACAAAACAACAACCATGAATGAAAGAAGTTAAATCGAAAGGGCATTTGTGCGTTTCAAAAACACACGCATTCCTCGTGTGTTGGTGCAGATAACAGACAACCAACAAGGGCCTCTCTCTGTTTTATCGCCTATACACATATTTGGCAATCACAACACGCTATGTAGAGCAAAAGCAACTGAGACGGAGCGGAGCTAGCTCGCAGTTGCTGCCGGTGAGTCATTGTTTTCAGAAATCACCTCCTAATTGTTTGTTCAGCCTTTCAGAAAACACACTCGCAGGTGCATTACTTACTTGCTCGCTCTTCTCGGCACGTTCTGGCGATATGCGTACGTATGGAAGGCCGCTTCAGTCAGATTGCTGACTCAACTGGAAATCATTCGGAGCAGATCATCATCACTAAAGAATCGATTTGAAGATCTGAGCAGTCACTGTTTTTATTGTTTCAAGCTGTTTTGTTTTGTTAGGAGTGGCGCAGTGGCTGATGGAAAAGGCCAAGAAAGCCCTAGAGGAGCGGCTCCCAACGGGTGGGGCGCTCTCCCCTTTGTGGGCGCACAGCGTTTGCAGTGGGGCGCGAGAAAAACAGGCTAAGAGCAAGTGATAATACATGTTTTAATATATCACCTTGTTTATTTTTATTTTTATTACAAAACATATCTATTTCAACTTAAAATGTTTATTCAAACTATACCGTTAGCATTATTTTCTAGAAAAGACGATTGTTGAAGAATATAAAACGGTATGTTGACGAAGAATGTTAGGAGGGGGGGGGGGTACATCTTAAGTTATCGATTGTTGGGGGAGGGGAGATGTTAAAGGTTGGGAACCGTTGTCCTGTAGAAATTGGTGCTCACTGTACGATAGTTATAATTATTTTTAAAAAATTTTTTATATGATAAAATGGCATCACCTGCTTGACATTATATGGGCTCCTCCCTTGAAAATAGTCTGTTTAATCACCTCCCTTCTAAAAAAAAAAAGCTTTAATAAGAATTTTAAAATTCTTTAATTATCTACCTTAAGAATGGACACCCATATTGGGGATTGAGATCTCCCACCCTAGCAGTCGGCATTGTGAACATTTTTATAACATACTAAATTTCTTTGCATTTTGGTAATAAAGCGTTTAACAACCTGGAAGAGGCACCCCTCTTCCCCCAGAAATTCAAAAGACCCTTATCAAAGGGTTCGTGTATATGTTCTTTTTATTCTAGGGGTTGGCAAATTTTATCAACTTCGAGGCACTGTTGAAATGGAAACCTGAGCATTTCTGATAAAGAAAATTCAATTAAGATTATAGAACTATGACACAAACAACTCTGTCTGAGCTGTAAATACTAAACAACCTTTTCACGGAAAAATAATTGCTTGGTGGAACATAGAAAAATCTGATCTATCCAGTAACACATTGCATTGTATCAGAGACAAGCCTTGTTTCGAGCCCGAGTCGCTCCCCACTTTCCCCGACAATAATTGCTTAACTTTATGCTACGTGACGTCAGAGCTTCGTCTGAAATCAATCTTTAACTGATTAGATTTTTGCATTGCATCAGCAAATATTTGAATCCTTTCTTGTATTTGAACCTGCCATAGCTCAAACACCAGTCTTAAATTCTAGAAAATGCTGTTCAACATATCACAAAATATGTGTGTGTGATTACATATTTTCTCCAAAAACATAAAATTTGATAATTTTTTTTTTAATTTTCAATTATCATTTTTAAACTGTTTTTACGGGAACGGTCAATTTTGCCTCCCTCAAAATAAATTAAAATAAAATCTACTTCGATAATAGTTAATCAGAATGATTCCTTACTTTACACATGGTCATAAAAGTAAAAGTTTTGGAACCATTTGCGAATTGAAAGCGTCATAAGAGAACTGCAGAGATAAACCAGTCTTCACCTACAGAATTTGGCATGAATCATTAAAAATTGGAAGTAAATTGTTGAAAAATCAAACTATCTGTAGTTCTCACGCTTCGCAAAATCGCCTATGTCCAAGGGCGGCTCCAGACTGAATTCTCGGAGGGGGGTGGGGCATCGAACTTTTTACATAGATCTATAAATTGTTCAAAATGCAAATTGAACGTGTGAAATCGTGAAGTATGCGAATCTAAAGTTGTAAAACAAAATTTCGGAGGGGGCCATGGCTAGGCTTGCCAACTTTTATTCACGAATTTACAGGACTTTCGCGATTAAAATTCGGGATGTGACTAAAAACAGCGGGACCCAGCATACTCATTACATCAAGGCGAGAACAAAAATTAAAATGAGATTTAAATTTTACATTTTAAATAGTTTCATTGAATATTACGTTTTACTTTGGCATAATTAAACATGCAACATAGTTAACAAAAATGGAAACAATCAGGCAGACTAATAAAAGATTACCATTAATTATTATGTTGTGCTCTATCTCTCTTCTTTATAATCAGAGCAAACAATATAATCATTAGCAATTAAATGAACTTTTTAATTCCTTTCACAAGCAAAATCAAAACCTTTTTACTTTTGGCATGTAATAAGACAACCTATAATCAGGTATCTATAATATACCAATACAAAAGAAATTTCAAGTCTTAAATCACATCTTCTAAGATTATGATAAGCATTTATTTGGAAAAGAAAAAAAAGCTATATTAAACCACTTTTACTAAAATCCTAATATTACCTATTTGGAAAAGAAAGTACACAAACACTTCTACTAAAATCGTTTATTTACAAAAGAGACTTAATATTTAAAATCTCTTCTAACTTATCAAATTATGAAATCACTTATTCCATTTGAAAAACGGGACATTTGGCGTCCCACACACACCTTTCGTGGGACGTGTCCTCTAAAGCCCTGGAAACGGGACGTCCCGGCTCTCGCGGGTGGATTGGCAACCCTAGACATGGCCCCCACTCATGGGCGCCGGCAGAATATTTCCCAGGGGGGGGGGGGCAAAGACTACTCCAGGGGGGGGCATAGACTACTTCAACGTATGGTTACCATGTTGGAAAGAGCAAAAAAGCAAGAGAAAACACTGCATACAAAAATCCAGGGGCGGGGGGGTTGCCCTATGCTGCCAGCGCCCATGCCCACACTGGAGCCGCCCTTGCGCCTGTCCTCCTGTACAGGCGGGTTTCCACTCAACAAGGATAGTCAAATTTCTGAAGTTGTCTTCCTCTTGGACGAGCAACCGTTGTGATCAAAATCAGCGATCTTAAAAATATTGTAATTTCACCCACTGAAAGGTCAACATTGGAAAGTGCAAATTTTTCTAACTTTCCTGAATTCCAACTTTGACTCCAAAAATCTACTTTTCGTTGTTGAACTCATGATGATTTTTTTTCCTTCAGTTGGAGGAAAGGGGGTTTTATTCGTGAAGAACCAAAGAGCCCCTTGCCTTCGAAAATTAAACAGGATGTTTTAAATGCAATAATGCAGATTGCTGTAAATGGAAACAAGTGAATTTGATGCTGTAGTAAGTAGCAAGCGATTGAGCATTTGAAAGTGTATTTTGATAAAATTATGTGATTTCGGTAGATAAATACAAATAAACTAATTATAGTAGGAGTTTGAAAATTTCAAGATGTTCCGTTGCAAGCTGTATACTATACAGTGTAATAAGTGATAAACCTGTAAAAGTTACGAAACATTTAGAAAAAATTATTAAAAATCGAAAATGTTGCAGATTGTGTCATTCATAGAAAATTTTTACTGCGCAGTTCCATGTTTAAAACGTTTTTAACACGCTTTTATTAGCTTCACCTGTATGTGTATTTGTATGCTTGTATGTTTGTAACCGACTCCTTTGAACTCGATTTTGACCCACTTTAAACGGTCAGATTTAATTTAAACTTTGTAGATATATCAAGGATCGACGACAATACAATAATTCGATACGTTTATCCCATTATCCTGATTTTAACACGCTTTTATTTATTAGCTTCACCTGTATGTATGTTTGCAACCGACTCCTTTGAACTCAAATTTGGCACACTTTAAACGGCCAGATTTAATTTAAACTTTGTACATTTATGAAGAACCGGTGACAATACAATAATTTTATAAGTTTATCTCATTATCCTGATCAGGATCGCCAGGATTAAATAATTTCCTCATTTCTTATCCTGATTGAAAGTAGAACACTTCCAAAGATTACAATCTTAAGAAAGCCTTCCTTACTGTGGCCGTGATCGTATAGTGGTTAGTACATTGCGTTGTGGCCACAATAACCCAGGTTCGAATCCTGGGCACGGTAATATTCTTATTTTTACAAAATATCGTGATCCATCACATTATGCAAGAGTTGAGTACAAGAGCATGTTAAGGACATTCTTTTTAACACGCTTTTATTTGTTGATTAGAGACCTATTTTTCCTTTTTAGTGAGGAAGGTAGCATTTAACTGAAGGTTGATTAATACTTCACGGTGCACGGCAGGGGAGTAGCAAGAGGGGGGCTCAGGGGGCTGCTCCCCCCCAGAAATGGGACCCTTTACTTAGCTTACAATTTGATATTTAGCTTACAATTGAACTTTAGCTTTAAATTCGATACCCAGCCCACTCTGAAAAAAAATCCTGGCTACGCCACTGGTGCACAGTGAAAATAAATTATCTCACAGTTTGTACTTTCCAACTTAGTGTTACTTAGTGTCTTATGAGAGATATCGAAAATTAAAAATAAATTTTAAATGCATACAGTTTAACAAAAACTAAAAAACACGCTTTTATAGCAGCTAAAAAGTGAAAATAAAAATATAGTTTAAAAAACCAAAAAACACACTTTAGTGATAAATTGAAGTAACTAAAAAGCGAAAAATAATTCTTAATATAGAAATAAATTAATGAACGAAAAAATAGTATTATTGTGAAAAAAGCGTGGGGTGCTCCATATATCAGTTGTTCTTGAGAATATTCGATCGGTACGATTAGTACAAAAATGATACAAAAATATGGCACAAAGCGCCCCACGCTTTTTTCACAATAATACTATTTTTAAATAATTCGAAAAACTTATTTTACGCATTCTGGTGGAATCTTCTCGAATCCAAGGTCAGGTAGACACAAATGTTATAGAACCAGAGCTTTTTGACGTAACCCAATCTTGGATTAATCTGTGGTATTATGCAGTATTGCATCATAATAACCAGTTGCTTTTGCTGCTGCTTGCGTTTGAATTCCCTCGTGAATCCCGTCTTGCTCCAACTCTCTTCTCTTTGCAGCTTTGTGAAAAGCAGTGGCGTATACAGACTTCCTTCAAGGGGGTGGGGGTGGGGGTGGATTATAGACATAACTTTGTGTTAAAATGCGTAATATTTAAGCTAAAAAGTGAAAATTTATGGACATTTTGTTAAAATTTTGGGGGTTAACCCCCCCCTTTGCATACGCCACTGGTGAAAAGTATAGACCAGTAATTCCCGACTCAACTCGTGGACCACTTTTCCACTTCCAATTTATCCACGGACCACTTAAAAAAAAAAAAAACTTTTCGCACAGAATATAACGATAAAATATAAAATTCAGAAATGTGCAGAGAATGTAATTTCCACTCACTCAGTGATGCTGATATAGTTAATCAACCCTGTTTACACATACTTATAGCCGAAGACATAAGTTTGGCTGAAATGCTACAATATTTTATCGAATTGTATTTAATATTCTGCCCGCCCGTATTTTCATTATTTTGCAAGTATTTTCAACCCCCCTCCCCGCCCCATTTTTTTAATTCTCTACGCTTTTTGTCTTTTTACCTCATGAAATTGTAAAAACACAATTATTTTTAAACACTCACTGTCTTCGCGGACCACTTAGAAGTTGTTCAAACCAGTAGGGAACTACTAGTATAAACAGATAAGGAGTTGTTTTGGTGTATTTCGAAAGAACACCACGCAGAATTCTAGGAGTTATGCACAAGTTTCAACGCTCCCAAAAGAACTAGAGGAAAACTAAAGTGAACAAATTAGCGATAAACGCACCAGTTAGGGAAATTGGAGACACTTATTTATTAAAACTACATTAATTTGCAACCCAAAATTAATAAAAATGTAACGGAATGCTGTACTTACATGTTGTTCCAAATCGTCCTTTTAATTCTAAATTACGGTTGCCACATAAATACAAGAAATCGTCATCGTAACTGCATATGTTTAATTATCGCCACCTTGGGGAGAGTTGGGGCGCTAAAGTAGGAATTAACCCAAAAAAAGACAAACACGGTATGACGAAGTTATTGAGTGCAGAGTTAAATTTTAAGATTAAAAGGCGTTGTGTGAAAAGAGAAACCAGGTACGATGCACTTAGTTGCAGTAAACAAAAGGACTTTGAATACTTAAAACTGCCGCCCAGGTGGTGTAGTGGCTAGAGAACCATTCTATCACGCCGTGGGTCCGGGTTCGAATACCGGCTTGGGCATGGATGTGAACTTGTCCGTCCCTTCATAGAGGGTAGTGCTGTCCGCCCACTGGGTGCTCCCATAATAAAATGGACAGTAACTAGGGCCGTTGATGGCAAAGGCTTGTGGCCAGTGCCTGCCCATTAGAAAAAAAAAAAAAAACTTAAAACTATTTATTTGAAAAGATACTATTGAAAATTATTACAACGGACGGTGGTGGCTCAGCGAAATAAAATTACGTCCTATATGGACAGTAAAATTAAGAATGAAATGAATAAAAAATTACGCTAGCAGAGAATTACACATTGGCGAGAACAAACACTTGACTGAGATCAATAACGCCAATCCCAGAGCAACCCTAAAAGTTAATCCAATAAAATTAAAATGACGTAATCGCGAGCAAATAATTTTAAAGATGTCGCAGGGTAACAAATAATAACTTATGCCAACGCTATGCCAGAGGAGGGGAATCAAAAAGTTCGTTGCGGTAGCAAACGGACCAGGGCCTGATTAACACTTTACAGATTTAAAAGCCGAAGTGACCGAAAAATGAGAACAGAAAAGATTTAGAAATCTTGATTTTGGATAGATTACATTAAAGAAAGCCAAAGTAAATGATTATTAAAATTAGATATGTGATCTCCATCACACACGGTTGACTCGTGGATTATAATGCACATTCGAAACCAGTGGTTGCTCATCATTAGGGCATTCATCTGGCCAGGCCCCACCGGCAAGCAACCTAAATAAAAGCTTCTTTCTATTATGTAACACCGTTCTTTTAATTATTTACCTTTATTGAAAAAATACACGCATTTTACTCTATTTCAATACTATCCATTAAAAAAAGTACTTAGAAAAGCGATAGTTAGGATTTCCCCCCCCCCCCCCCCCCCAATCTACACGGGCCATGGGCTTGTGCGCCCAGAGCTTGGCGTCCTTTCTCCGTTTATCGGGTTGATAGATTTGACATTGAGCACAAAAGCCATGTTAACGCTCCATTAACTTGGCTTCCAAATGGCTTATTTGGCGCTGTCTTTGGGGCCCTGATCTTCGGGCCCTCGTATATGGTGATCTAAACGACTATACGGAGAAATTTCGCCAGTCGGTAACTATTAGTGAAATTTTCCGCTCAGGAGGAAATCATTTTTTATGTGCGTGATCGTATTTTTGAAGTGCAGTCAGATATTTTTCTGTTAATTTTTCTTATTTACGAACTGTGATACGTAAATGTATTTTATATGTTAATATTGATTTTAAAATAAATAAATCTAAAAATTATGAACAACCAGCTATAAGAGACATAAATCTATATAAATTAGACTTTTGTCTGTACATTTCTTGGAATTAAAAAACATTGCGATTTCTATCCGTTTCAAGCACCCGGGAATCCGATGCGACCCTCAAAAAAAAGTTTGTCTGTCTGGCGTTCTGTCATTCTGTCCGTGACGCTTTTTTTGTTTAAGCATCACGTAAAAACGACTGAAGCGAATGATATGAAATTGTGTGTCATGATAGGTGGTCACTCAACTTAAAACATAGGCGTCGAATTTTTAAAAAATCTTGATTAGATTTTCAGATTTTGCGAAAATCGTTTCAAACTGCGTAAATTCGTGTTCGAGCATCACGTAAAAACGACTGAAGCGATTGAAATGAAATTTGGTATCATCATTGGTGGTCGCTCATCTTAAACATTAGGCAGCGTATTTAAAAAAAAAAAAAATCTTGATTAGATTTTCAGATTTTGCGAAAATCGTTCCAAACTCCTTAAAATTGTGTTCGAGCATCACGTAAAAATGACAGAAGGGAATGAAATGAAATTTGGTATCATGATAGGTGGTCACTCATTTTAAAACACTGTCGTCGAATTAAAAAAAAAATCTTGATTAGATTTTGACATTTTGCGAAAATTGTTTCAAATTGCGTAAATTTGTGTTCGCACATCACGTAATAACTGCGAAGGTGAAAAAAGTGTATTTGGTGAAATGATAGGTGGTCACCTTAAACTATAAGCATCTAAAAAAAAAAAAAATCGATCAGATTTTGGGATTTTGCAAAAATCGTTTCAAACTGAGTGAATTTTTGTTCACGCATTACGTAATAACGACTAAAGCGAATGATATGAAATTTGGTCACATGATAGGTTGTTGCTCAACATAAAGTATAGGTGTCCAATTTTTTAAACATTTTTATTAGATTTTTTGAGATTTTGTGAAAATTCTCCCAAAATGCGGTTATATTTCTTCAAGCATCGCGTAATAACGACTAATACGAAATTTGGTGATATGATAAGTAGTTGCTAATCTTAATTTATAGGTGTTGAATTTTTAAACTATTTTGATTACATTTTGAGATTTTGTGAAAATTGTTTTAAAATGCTGAAATTTTTGTTCCAGCATCACGAAATAAAGACTGCAGGGAATGAAACGAAATTTGGTGACATGATAGGTTGTCACTCAACTTAAATTCTAGGCTTCCAATTTTTCAAAAATGTTGATTAGATTTTGAGATTTTGCGAAGATTATTTCAATATGTGTAAATATTCGTTCGCGCATCACATAATTACGAATAAAGCGAATGAAATGATATTACTTAGTTACTCTCTAACCTGTAATATTTTAACAATACATAAAAATAACTTCGCTTTCTTTACTTTGGCAACATACTACATCCTTTCTGTGTACTCCTACAATGCTGACGAAAGTTCTTGCTTTTTAGAAATTTGCATTCAGTACTAACCCGTCAACGACGGGTACTTCGGCTAGTACTAAATAAAAATGAAGCGTGGCCTTTTGATTAGTAATAAACTTTTCATTCAACGTTATAGACAACAATAAACTTTTCATTCAACACCATTTTAAATATTGTTTCGAACAGGGGCGGCTCGTGACCAGTTTCCAACTGGCGAGTAGGTAAAAAAATAGCAAAAGTTGAGAGAGTAGGTAAAAAATAGCAAAAGTTGTATAGTAATTTTGATCATCCTTTGCCAGTTGGACAAATTTTAAATACTTGCACTGTGTACACTGTATGCCCCGGGGGGGGGGGGGATGGGCACCTGAAACTGGTCACGAGCCGCCCCTGTTCGAAACAATATTTAAAATGGTGAAGTATAGTTGTAATATACTTGGCGAAGATTGTAAAATAATTTTAGTAGGCGATTTTAAGATAGATTTCGATTCCAAAGATGGGTTTTATGGAACAAGGAATAAAAATACGGCACATTCATCAATAACGATACACTTTTCAACTTAAGTGGAATAAGGAAGAAAAATAGAGAAGACGCATAAATTATGGTAGGCTTTCCACAAATGGTACACTCGCCAACCTAAAAACCTTCTCGCCAACCTTCCTTTTAATATATAGCACTTTAGTGCGTATTTAAAATCGGAAAGTGTTTCAGATTTTCTTCCTTTTTTTTTAAATTCAGTTCTTGAGAGGATTCAGCTAAAAACGAAATACAGTCAACTCCGGATATAGTGAACTTTTGGCTATAGTGAACGCATTTCTTTAGTCCCGATTCACATAGATTGGAAATGTAGATAGCACTTTTCGGTTTTAGTGAACGATGACTTCGGTTATAGTGAACTTAGAAATTTTTGAACGGTAGAGGTAATGTCTGATTCCCAAGAAGAGTGGCTCTTATGTTCTCGAGTAGAGAGACAGATTATCAAGAACCTGTTGCGAAATACAGGGGAATTGCCACTGTCTAGAGCTAGACTAACTTACTTCCCAGACAGCACAGCAAACTTGCATGAAACTTAATTTATCAAGTCAATAGGCTTGAATTAAGCGTGAAAATTCCAATCGTGTAAGCTTGATGCAAGCTTGACATTTCAAGCTTAAAAAATTTTCAAAAAAAATTTTTTTTTAATACACGGGGCGCCCGCTGGCTAACGCGCCCCACATAATTTATTTTTCCGCACATTTTCCCCCTCTACGCTGAAATTTCAATTTAATTTAATCTGTTTCCATCGAGTGTTCGTCGCTGGGATAGAACCCGGGCCCTTTGGCTTCGCAGTCGAGCACGCTATCCATTCCGCCACCGTAGCCTTGTGCAGCTGTGGCTAAAGTTTGAAGTGACTTACCACGCTTTTTTCTCGTCAGGCGATGTGTTATTTGTTTCTTTTATTTTTCTATGGGATGCATCAGAATTAAAATAATGCATCAAAATAAATTAAATTAAAATCAAAATTAAAATAAAAAAACACGTTTTAAAACTTTCAGTACCGCAACACTCATGAAGCAATACTGCTGGCCAAAATCGAGACAAACGACTGATTTTGAAATCAATTTCGTAGTATAATTGTATTTTTTTTTTTTTTTTTTTTTTTTTTTTTTTTTTTGAAGAATTTCCATATTTGGAAATATAGAATGGGTTTACTTAACACAAATTTTGTGTTAAGTAATCTGAAATGAAAGAAACAGATAGTTAAACGTTACTTCGAAATGCTATATCACAGTTGCTAACATGTATGGAATACAAACACTTTAGTCATTTTTGTAAATATTTCTTTAAATAACGTAAATAAAAAACTTTGTAAAAAACACACATAAGATGTTATAGGTAAGAGGATACGCACGTTTCAACCAAAAATTGTTTTGGCCTTCGTCAGTCCAAGCCCTTCGTTGCAAGCAACGAAGGGCTTGGACTGACGAAGGCCAAAACAATTTTTGGTTGAAACGTGCGTATCCTCTTACCTATAACATCTTATGTGTGTTTTTTACAAAGTTTTTTATTTACGTTATTGTTTAACACCAGTTTTTTGAGTGTTTTTTTCCATTTCTTAAAATAACAAATAATTGAAAAGTTTTGCTATTTTTTAACGCTAAAAATTCTCTTTACAAATGTGGTTATTTTCCTACATATTGGTATGCTATATTGATATAGAGCATTTTGAAGAATTAAGAATAAGTTAAAATTAATTTATACAAATGTAAATTTGAATTATTTTCATTGTTCATACTTTATAATTAAAAAAATTATTTAACTTCTGATTTTTTTTTTATCCTTTGTAATTTTATTTTAAAATTACAAAAGTGTAAGATGTAAGATTTTTGGGCCCTAAAATCTGTAGGCCCTGGGCAGTTGCCCCGTTTGCCCTGCCGGTAATATGGCACTGGTATTATAAAATAAAACACATCTTTTACGAACTTTCAGCAAATATTAGGACGCTGGACAATTAATGTCTATTCTCTGTCACAGATGGCGCCATCAACGCTCCTTTAAAAAGGAAAAATCACGCGAGTATCAATTTTCAAGCTTAAATCAAGCTGTATTTAAACTTGACAATTCAACTTGACTCCTGCAAGCTTGCTGCCAGCTTAGAATGAGTTGAACTGTCAAGCTTGCATTAATGCGTCAAATTCAAAGAAATGTCAAACTTGATTTAAGCTTATGTGCTGTCTGGGTTATATTAAACGAGGACGAAGGGGCGGGAGGCGTTTTTTCGCTATAATGCATCCTACCCTTTAAAAGCATTCATTAACAAAAGCAGGATATTTTTGAAAGTGAACCAAAAGCTGAAATTTCGTCTTGATTTTGGACGATTTCATTTTCCATTCTCAATGCAATATCGCAGGTTAAAAGTGACAGCATCTTCAGGGACCGATCTACACACTTGGGGGGCCCAGGGCACAGATACTTTTGGGGGCTCCTGCATAAAAATTTTCCACAGAATATTACTTAATTAAATTAAGTTAAAACCAATTATCATTCCTACGTTAACCATACGTAAACATTTACAAATCAGTAAAATGTCACGACCAGTGACGCACCCGGGATTTTAGTTTAGGGGGGGCTGGACAACAAATTCTGCTGAACTCGGTTATAGTGACCTCGATTATATTTATAACTCTCTTATAACGTCAAAATATTATGTGTCACTTGACTTGCCCATAGAACAACATGCCCACAGGCAATGTCACTCGTTATACTCAAATAATTGTCTGATCTTTTCAGAATCCTTGAAACCGAGTTTAACTGTGCTTCGTACACTAACAGAAAAATTTAATTAATTGGGGACAATTTTCAATTTTTAATGCTTTTCACTTCTAACTTTCCACCTTCAGGGGGGGCTTGAGCCCCCATAGCCCCCTCCGTGGGTGCGCCTATGGTCACTACAGATACCACTTATATTTTCGATCGAATTTTTCGATTTTGAAATGTTTTTATGGGTATTTACAGCCGTCACACACCTTTGAAAAGATAAAAGGAGGAGCATGCTGAGGTGCCCGAACGAATTTGCGAATATCGAATTTATCGAATGCATAATTTTTAGCCTTAACAAGTCACATTAAATTAAAAAGTTTGAATATTTGTGATGAAATGTGAAGAAAATTGAATGAATTATTTGTGATTGAATGAATTAATTGAATTGAATTATTTGTGAAGAAATTTTTCTCTTGAGAGATAATTTTGGTAGCTATTATGATTACATAAAAGGAAGTTTTGGGGGCCCCTAAAAATCGGGGGCCCAGGGCACGTGCCCCGAATGCCCCGCCGTAAATCATTCCCTGAGCACCTTTTGCCAACTGAATGAAATGTACAGATGCGAGGGAAAAAAGGCCCACTTGTACTTTTTTCGGCCGTCGTTCGTCGTACATCAAAGTTACAGATACCAATCGTTTACGATTGACGTACACTTTAATTTGCTATGATTAAAAATTGTATAAGGGGCCATCAACATATTAAAATTTGCACCAACTTTATTTTTCCTTATAGAAACCCCTACATTTCACTTCATATTTCAAAAATTTAGCTCATTTTAACCCCGGATACCCATTTTCAATAAATTAGAATTGAAAATGAGTGAGTTTATGAGCTTCCAATATCCCTCTCTCCCTATGTTAAAATATTTTTTCATACTTTAATTCATATCTCATAATAGTCATAATTAGAGGCTGATTATTATTCTTGCTATTAGAACCAAACGACCCAAACATAATTTATCGTTATTATGGTTTTTAATAAAATATTAATATGAATTATGAATTGTTAATTTAATATTTAAAAAAAAATATGAATTGCGACCTAGCCAAATTTCGATGGAAATAGATGGAGAAAGTAATATTACATAGTTGTGCAAAATTTCAACTTTTTACGTTCAGTAGTTTAATTTATATTTAATAAAATATGTTATTTTCATGAGTTAAGAGACCATATATAAATTTATTAAGTGACAATTTTTTGAAAATTGGTGAAAATTTATAATTAGGGTAAACGAAAGGTTTTCTTCCGTTTAATGAAGTCAAAATACAGTGTTGCCAGAGAAAAACGAAGTTGATGCAGAATTAAATATGAAGACGGCCCCTTATGCAAATTAAATTAATAGTAAATTAAAGTATGGGTTATTTGCAAACGAATGGTATATACAACTTTGCTGTACAACGAACGACGGCGAAACAAAGAGCAAGTGGGCCTTTTTTTTTTCCCGCAGCAGTACATTATTTCCATAAATGTGATTGTGTTTATTATACTTAAACCATACTTCTATAGAACTATAAGTGTGATCAATTATGTTTCATTTAGTTAATAAGCATTCAATACTTGTATAAATTCTATTTTCTAGTTTTTTTTCATGGTTTTATTGTTATCGGACATCGAGACATCGGTTTTAGTGAACTTCGGATATAGCGAACGCAATTTTGCCGGTCCCCAGAAGGTTCACTATAACCGCAGTTGACTATGTTTTTGTGTAAATTTTCTGGGAACCGTAAGCACGTTTCCTCTTTAGCAACCTGCATTTGACAGTAATTGCGTCTGCGACATGAATTTTTCTATAGTAAAAATAAACACTGCCTTGGAAAAATAGGGATGGACGCGAGACAAAAACAAGTGCCTCGCGTCTCCCGAAACAGCCAAAAATCTTTGTCCCGTCTCGCAAAATCCCTATATTGTAATGTTTAAAATGTTTGTCTCGTCTCTCATCCATCTCTTAGAGAAATACTTACGACAGGCAATGCTCTCAGCATAGAAGCGAATTAGTGCGCCAAATAAAGTGCAAGAATTATTGTGATAATATAATGGAACGGAAATTATAACCACTGTCACCATCGTCAGGGGCCACAAACAGTGGATTATAATTTACAGCAAACCAAATAGTAGGGTTTCGGTTGTGTGGCATATCAGAAGAGATATTAACTCCACACATCTGGGCCCTACCCTACTATATAAAGGAAAGAAGAAATCAAAAAGATAACAAAAATTAGAAATAGGAATTATAATTTTACATACCAGACCTTGAGCACATGGAAATTTCATTTGAACAATTGATATGTGTTGCCAATGCTAAGAATTGTAAAAAGTGAAAAATGGTGTTGCCACTAAATAAAAGTGTAAAAGTGGAAAGAAGAAAGCATAGGAGTTGCCAAATACTAAAAGGTAATATTATTAAATTTTAAGAATATCAGGTATATTAATATAATAAATATATATTGAATAATAATAAATTAAAATGATTGAATAAAATAAATAGTATAGCAAAATCAAATATAACATATTGTTTAAAAAATATAATGATTATTATTATTGACAAAGTATGTATAATAAGTTATGGTATGACAGAAGATTAATCTAGTAAATAAGAAAAAAATAATGTTTAGGACAGAATAATCACAATATAGAAACCCCGTTTTTTTTTTTTTTTTAATATATATATATATATATCTATATAAATAAAACAGAGTGTAAACTGTCCGTTTGTCTGTCTGTCTGTCTGTCTGTGTCTTGCGTAGCTCCGAAACGGGTGATCGTAGACCTACCAAATTTTGTACGGAAATTCTCCAAGACGGGTCTCGACACACCTCGAAGCGATTTTTTCGAAATTCGAATTAGAAAATGTTTTATTTTATGTTTTGTCCGATTTTTAGCGATTTTTCTTGCGTAATACATAATAACGCCGGTAATTGCACTCGCAAGAAAACGATAGTTACATCATCGTATAGAGGAGAAAATTTTCTTTTAAAAACTGTTTGTTCGGACTGTGTAACGTAATTTGCAGAATTTTGGGAATTTTTCAAATAAAATTAAATTTGACGCTGACTTTCGTGAAATATTTTAAAAACTACTGCATCTTGAATTCTATCTATCATAACTTTTTTATATTTCGGCAAAAGACGGAGCACACAATTAACCCACTTTTAAAAGAAGAACGGAGGAAAAATATAAATTAGGAGAATTTTTACGAATTTTTAAGTAAAGAAGGATTTTCATTTCCGTAGCACCTGCTTATCAATTTCGGTTTGATATCTTGCGGTTTGGTTGTCATGGATACAGTAACAATGATTAAAATTGCCAATTGAAAAAAATAAATAAAAACGGGCCCCGCGAGCAGACGATTTCTTTGCTTGGCTCAATTTCCTTTTATAAATACTGGATTTATTTGTGAGAAGAAAAATCAAACTGCATAATCTAGAAAAACAATTTTAAAGCCTTTATAAATAGCGCAGTCTTATCTCTTATCTCTTTTCTTTTTGTAAAGGGTTGCAAGAGAGGGTGACGTATTTTTAAAATTAAAAAAATGTCCATTTCATGTAGTATCTGAGGTATTTAACGCTAAAACGTGAACCTAAAAGACAGCATGTCTGAGGAAAGAAGACATTTTGAAAGTGAGAAGTTCACTGCAAACGGTCCATTTTCACTTTTTTGATACCGAATGATGCTGACATAGTTTTTTTTTTTTTTTTTTTTTTTTTTTGTGTCATTATATTGAAATGATCTCAGGTTATTACATATATGACGCAAATTTTAAGTCAAGAGTGAAATAATTTTGCTTTTTCTAGATTCCACATCACTGGAATTAATTCGATTTACACATGTGAGGAAATTTTTCGTTTCCTACCGTGCGAAGAACGGGCACGCAGCTAGTATATATATAAATGTTATTCGAAAGTAGAATTTCAAGTGAGGTACTAAAATGTTCCAGCTAAACCAGAGATTAAAAAATAAATAAGTAAATAAATTCGCATACTACAGTAAAACCGCCGAATGTCGGACCAAGGGGTCTGGTTCCCCCTCCGAAATTTAAAATTTTGTTAACAAAACAATAATAATGAAGCATTTTTGTGAAAAATGGAGCCCTTTTCACCTTTGGGTCCCCCCCCCTTCCGAAATTATTCTCTGAATACTGCCCTGATATTTTAGTACTATGCCAGTTTTCCGTTCGTTTCCCAGAAAATGTTTAACTAAGGGAGGTGTCCAATTTCAGGAGGCAGTGGCGTAGCCAGAAATTTTTCATGGGGGTGGGGCGGTTTACGACTACGGTAACTCACATATATGCATACATGTGTGTGATAAGGAAGTGAAGAATATACATTTTGTATAGCAAAAAATTCCTCGTGGGGGTGTTATGACCCCCCTAACTCCCCCTGGCTACGCCCCTGTCAGGAGGTTTCACTGTATGTGGATAAATCGACTCACAGATTAGCAGGCCTAGGAAATCGTACTTGGGGTCCCTTGCAGAAATTTCAAGGTTTTAAATTTTTAATAGTTTCAGGACATAATGAAAATATTTATAATTTAACACTACAGAGAGGTAAGAGTACATTCTCAAGAACGCCTAAGGTTTATAAAAATATAGAGTCCCGGGGATTCGGGGAAAAAAAAAAAAAAAAAAAAAAAAAAAAAAGGAAACAGAAATAGGTAAAATGCACGCAAAAAAAGCAGTATGCAGACAAACGTACATAAAAAAGAACATATGCTACTATAAAAATCAGAAAATCTGGCTTTCCCTGATTTTTAGCGATTCCAACTTGCTGAATCTCCAGAACTCCCAATTTCTAAGTTAGCTTATCAAACATTCAAATTACTGGCTGGCAGTCATCATTCCTATTTTCTAGTCATTTCTAACTTCAAGATTTGTTATGTAATAAATAAATGTGTAGTAACACACTGTGTATCCTTGACCATAATTTCTTTTATCTTCGAAATATCCACGGAAACCGAAATAGTGGTTACCGCGTTATGATCACGAGTTTGTAATAATGTAGTCTAATTTACCCATAAAATGAGTTCAAGCGAAATGATGTTCTCAAATATGCATAAAAGAAAGAAAAAGAAATAATCTTTCCATATTAAAAAAATATATAAAATGTTCTTGATGAAAAAGTCCTTATGCGAAGTAATATGAAATGACTTGCTATAAAATCCTTTATCCTTCCCCCGCCCTCAAACAGCGTATAATGCAAGTGCCCATCTATTTTTTAGCCTCTCTAGTATCCATCCAAAAAGAACAAAAGGAGTCTATAAAAATAAGACTTCTAGGAGAACCCCCAGCACTATAAACATTATCATGGAGTTTTCAGAGGGAAAAAAAAAAAAAGAACCGGTTTTTCTGAGAGACTGCAAAAAGAAAATAAAAAAATTATACTCATCCAGTCTTGCACCTTGCAGTTAAATCTTCGTGTAGGGTTGCATTAAAGAAAATTTGTTCTAACTGACGCTCATAATTTTTCAGGCCAACTTCGCCAAGAAGGATCGTGTGTTGGCGCCATCGATCTCTGTCAAGATAAGCGTGAGAAACCGTATTTTTTCTTTTTTTCATCCTATTCTAGCTGTGATTTGTTAACTTTTTACTTTTTTGGAATTAAAATTCAGTCTGGTTTTGTTAACTTTAAATGGTTCTCTTGCAGGATGCTTTTTGGATATCTATGGATTATTCATTCAGTAAATTACAATTTATTATTTACCCCCACTTAAGATGTATTTTTTCTACCGATTTAATTTGTAAATCAACACGGTGCAATTATTGTTTTAAACAAGTTATGCACGATTTTTTAAAACATTGAGAAGAATAAAAGGGTCCGTCTACCATTGAAAAATCAGTTATCAACATTTTAGAGCTGCCCCTTTTTTATTCGGGAAAAAAAAAAAAGAAAGAAAGAAAGAAAGAAAAGATCTTTTGTAAGTTGAGATTTATTTTTGCTCGCTACTGTCGGATAAAGAAATTTGTTTTAGGATGAGCTTATTTTTGGAAAAAAAAAAAAAACCTGTGTCAAATGTTGCTTTGACAAATAAGCTTTCTTTGTATTCTAAATACCAGTCTGAATTTTCATCCCATTAATGCTTATTTTCCGAGGTAGTTGATCAAAAGATTTTCTATTTTCTATTTTCTTTAAAGGTTTTCTATTTAAGGAATCTATTTTCCTTTCTCTTTTCTTTCTGAATTAACGCTACATCATTCAGATTTTAAATTACTAATCTCAAATATTATTTTCATCAAATCAAATATCGGGTCAAAAGAATTTCAGATTACAGTTTTACAAGTTTGAGCTAAGTATCAGCGGGAGAGAATTTGCCCAAATCCCCGGCCAACTTTAAAAAATAAATAGATAATCAAATAAATAATAAATAAATAAATAAATAAATAAATAAATAAAAGAAAGAGGAGATAAAAAAGACCATCATTGACAAAATTAAGCAAAACTGTGCAATTATGTTCGCACCAGACGTCTACCAAAATTTCTTTCAAATTAAGAATAACATTTTTCATTATTAATTTAAATTATTTTATTAATTTAAAAATTTATGCACATTTATTTTATTCAAAATAAAATATTAAAAATAGTCTATGTTGTTAGCATTTGTTTCCAAGATATTGATACACTCGAAGAAATTAATAAACGTAAAATAAAAATAAAAATTTTTATTAAATCATAATTAACTTAAATAAAAAGACAGAATTAATAGCACAAAGTGATTTTATTTATTTTTCTGTTAATAAATATAAATATTATAGATATGATTAAGAAAAATTGATTGTTGGATTTTGATTTGAAAAATGCGATTTACTGACCATATGCAATTATTTAAAAACTAGTAATTAATGGAAAGTAATTACAGTTGTAACTTACAATTAAATAAAAAAAATAGCATTTCTAATTTTTTAGGCTTTTATTATTAATATTTTTTGAAATTTATGTTTGCTTTAAATGAAATTAATAATCTTTGAAACTTGGTTTATTTGAATATGATTTTCAAATATTTTTATTATGAATGAAATAACAAATGTGATTAATTATAATCAAAAAGTATCCCTGTAACAGACAAACAGAAACTACCAAGCTTTCCCGATACCTTCATATTTGAGTACATATTACTCATTCAATTTATAAAAGAACTTTTTTTTAATGAAAGAATGTATTTTATTTTGTTAAAATTTAGTTTGTTTTTCACAAACTCCGACTACTGACTACTGCGATGATCTAAGTGTGGGAATATTTCTTGTAAAATTGTAACCTATTAACATTAATAATATAATAAATAAACGTAAAGAAGTTTGGCTGATTGTAATGGAGTTTTTTAGAATTGATTTCTATATAAATACATAATGGAATAAAATTTCATAATTCAAAGATTATTAACTTAAGCAGTTTAGTTAAACCGTTTGGCATCTAGAAATCAACTTTGACTTGTTTAAAAAAATTCCCATCCAAATTTAAATATTTTGGGGGAATAAAAATTTTGAAATGTGAAAAATTTGTTCTCCCTTAAAACTGAATGGATATAAATATTAAACAAGATTTTAAAAATGTTTCTGTTAAATACTAATGCAAACTAATAGTAAGAACCTAATTAAACTACAACAATTAAATTTTTTTTAAATGTACAGAAAAAGTATTTCATAGGAAAAGTAACACATCTAAAATGGTAACTTTGACGCAGACTGATGTCAATATGAAAATTCTATTTTTAAAAATTATTATCGTATTTTGAAAAAATAGCTTATTTAATTAAAAAGTGATTTTAATTAATTTTCTAGTTAATTATCTGTCTAAAAGTAGTAATTTTTAAAGAATGATTTTTAATTTTTTAAATTTAAGTATTGATTTTTAATTAATTTTCTAGTTAATTATTCATTTGAAATCATCATTCAATAATTTCTTTGTTTCAATTGAAATCAATGCTTGAATTGTCTAAATAAACATAGGAGTGTTAATTTACACTCGAATATTATTAAAGAAGCTGTATAACAGTTTAATTACCATACGAGATGTGAATTCTTAAATACCGTGTTTACTCGCGCGATAGTCGTACTCCCGTTTTGAAGTAGAGAAAATAGCTTTAGAATTACAAAATTATGTAGTAGATTTTCCTCGCATAATAGACACACGTACACTTTTACCATGGAAAATTGGCAAAAGAAGTGCGACTATTAAGTGAGTAAACACGGTATACATACACCGATTTCTTTCATGTATATATTTTGCATTTTTTTTTATATTAGTAATAGATAAAATATGAATTAAAAAACTATTTTCCATCGCGTTGCTGTAGAGAGAGAAAAGATATTCCTCTGACTAATAATATTTCTTAGAACTTATTTTTATTTATATTTCAATGAAAAAAATGCACACAGTTCTTAATAATTTCTCCATCTTATTCTAATACAAATGACCTTGAACATCAAAATCCTATCTTCACTCGAAATCTTCTGCCAAGCTCGGCGATCACTCACCCAATCTTTACCCCCACCACTTCAACTTTTCTTGCGGCTCGAAAGTACTTCCAAAAAACTGCATGTGTCAGGCCGTGAACCTGCGTCCGTGACGTCACATTCTCTCCTCCTACTTCGCCATTCACTACTTCGTGGCCAATCACAGGACGCCTTTCTTCCATTCACTGTCTCTCCAGACTTTGAAACAACCCAACAACGCTCCCGGTCAAAAGTTTTTGTTCTCTGAGCATCTTGAATGTGTTTGTGACACCACAAATAAACATATACAAATCGAAAGTGTCTGCCTCTTACCTAGTTATTGACCACTCATCCTCTGATTGATTATAGTTTCGAATCTACCACTTGGTAAATGTGACTTTTAAATTTGTCCAGAAACTTTTTGTGTCCAAGGTCGCTCTGATCTCAAGAAAGCCGCAGATCTCAATTCTTGAAACGGCATCCCGTGTCAAGTGCTTGGCTAGGTTGATATCGGCGAAAGCATTTCGTCGCTTGATTTACAAACTTAAGGTATTTTTATGCTTTATTTTTAGTCATGTTTGAATTCATCTTAATTTCTCAAAAGATTTCTACACTTTTTTTTTTTTTTTCTTCTACTTGTAGTAATGAAATATATTTGTAATCCCCCCCTAACTACATCAATCGATTTATCATATTTATTTTTCCCTATAGTTATTTTTCAATGTTCTCAGTTTATTTACATAACACGCACAAGGATTATTAATATTTAAAAAATTATGTATTATTAAATTATTGTAGAAATAAATTTTGAAAACTGTGCATTAGTAATTGTGATCTACACTATTATTGGTCTATGGATATAATAAAATACCAAAATTTAATAATATTTAATCACTTGATTATAAACAACTAATGAAATAAAAAAAAAATCATAACTGTGCTTACATCTTTCATTTTTTTAAATTAATTTTGACTAGAGTTGGCGTTTTATAATTTTTACCCATTTATAATGTGCATACTAATTTATTACATTTGATTTTTCTTTAAAAAAATGTGTAAATCTTCATTTAGTAAGGACATTTAGTATGTATTGTAATGAATTTCCACAACATCATAGTTATTTTTGACTGTTGTTGAAGTTATTTTTCATAGAAGTTCACAATTTTCATAAAAATATTTAGAGGTTTTGTGTAATTCTTTCACATTAAGATTTTTAAAACATTGATCACAGTTTGTTTAGAAAAATATTAAAAATTTCTTTAAAGCATCTTTTACTACCTAACATAGAAATTAACATGACAAGCTAATTCCCCTTAAATTTTTTTAAAAAACCACCAGTCCCGGATATATATATATATATACATATATATATATTGATGGGTGCTAATTCTTTTTAGAAAGTTTATTTGTCCTAAACAAAATGTAGAATAAAGCAAAATATTCTGATAAAGCATTGTAAATGTTTTGAGAGTGAAATTTATAGAAAAAGTTCATTTGGCAAAGAAAGTGTAGAATTAAGCAGAATATTACCCATAGGCAATGATTTATTTATTTTTTGTATTACTTATTATATTGTTGAAATTTTTACACTGAAGGACTTTTCTGTGTTGAATAAAAGAGTTTATTCATTCAAATATTTTTCTGAATTTAACGGGTTTCACAAAGTCTAAACAGGTGTTGTAAACTGTTTTTTGCACATCCACATGATACTTAATTATTTATTAAACATTTTAAATTCTTCTTTAATGCAGTGTTATTCAGTGATGTAGTCCAAAAAAGTAGCGAGATGTTCATTTTTGAAAAAGTTTAACATGAATGTGTTAATTAAAATGCTGTACTCCTTGATAATAAATTTAATTTGCTAAAAGATTTTCAATTGTTTATTAATAGATTAATATTAACAATCAGTGTTCTGTTTTCATTCTTCTTAATTAGATAAATGGGGGGGGGGGAATTATATGCCTTGTTGTACATGTAGTGAAAAAAAAAAAAAAATACATGCTCGATCACAATTTTTACATATTGGGTTATAGATTTTTTGAACCCTGATGTCATCATCTGTTTCACCGATTTTATATGCATTTGTTTATTTCAGAACTACTTAGAATAAAATGTTGTGCTTGGATTTAAGAAGAAAAGATAATTAAAACTTTTCAGAATACATGAATCAATATTTTTAGGATGGGGTGGGGCTATTAGTATGTGAGGCCCAATTATTTTCTTTTACCCTAGGCTTATATTTGACATAATCTAGCTCTGCACCAGGATGTTTCTGTAGTATTATAAATTTAAATAACACTTTATCAATTCTCATAAATTGCTACAGAATTATTATTGAATGTGTCTAAAATATAAAGCAATTTAATTAAAATTATGCAGGGCCATAGCCACGAAACAATTACTGTGGATTGGTTTAAATGCCCCCTTGGGTACAGCCTTGATGGGGTGAGAGAAACTGTTTATAGCACTTCCTTATACCATTGGTGACTTGACGGAACACTTGTCACTATAATTTATAAAAATTTGTTTTTGACAACACCTTTCTCCTCCCATAATAAAATTGAACCATCATACATTTTGCAGCATTATTGGTGTGAATTGACTTTTTTTTCTCTCTCTCGTAAAAGTTACAAAAGCAAGACAGGTTTACTAAAATTGAGTAGTATAATTTGTAAAGAAACATTGTGAAGTTTGATATAATTTGTTTTTAAAACTGTTCAAGTACCTTTAACTATCGAAGTTTTATATTTTCTTAAGAACAATCTTAACCCTTTGATGGCCAACCATTTTCACATCTATATAGAACAACTTCATATTAGTATCCTTTGCTGAAAAAGTACACCCGTTGCCATCGCTCAAGTTAACTACCAGCAGCAGGGTGGTCAGTTGAACCGTCCATCGCATATGCTACAGAGCTAGTCTTTTTCTTCTTTTAAGCTCTCTAGCATTTGATGGGTGATTCAACCGACCACAATGTTGCTGTTTGTTAACTTTAGAGATGGCAAGGGGTGTACTTTTTTTGCTTTTGGGACCATTTAATTTTTTTTTTTTTTTTTTTTTTTTTTGTGGCTCGCAGTTGAAAGCATTAGAAAGAGGAGGCTTCATGGAGCGACCACCGAATGTTAAAGCGTTTAATGTTGTTCTATTCTCCTGTATGTTAAACATTTTGATGGAGCACTAAGGAATTTCTGGATTAACAAGTTTAGGCTTATAGAATATTTAATTGAAATTTGTGTGTGCGTGTTGAGAAAGATTTGAAAACCAGTGAAAATAAAGGAGTGTCAATAAATGCATTGTTGTTCAGAAATTTGCCCCGTAGTTGTTGATTTGATCTATTTTAGTAAGTTGATTATATACACATATATATTAACCTTGAATATTTGAATGCTGCAGTATTGTCAGCGTTTGAAAAGTATTGGTAAATAAGCCTAAAGACTTTAGAAAGTATTGGTAAATAAGCCTAAGGTGGGGACAGATCAAGGAAAGCATATAAAAATCAGGGTACTTTATTGATCCGAATAATTATGGAAATATCGGGGAACTTTCATTTTCACCTTCTGAGAAAGACCAACTTAGTTGTGGATCGGCTTCTGACTCATGGGTTCGCTCTGGATCATATGATATTCAACTGATGCTGACACTTTACGAATCCGAAGTTGCAAGTATTTAGACTCGTACTAAGGTGCAAATCCTACAAAAAAATCTGAATTACAAACCATGTAGACATGTGCTGTGGCGTAGCTACTTTTGTGGGGGAGGGGGTTAAGGGGGTTACAACACCCCATGAGGAACTTTTTTGTCATAGAAAATGCATTATCTTCACTCTGTAATCGCACGCACGTATACATATAAGCGAGTTGCAGTAGTCGTAGTCCGCCCCCCCCCCCCCCATGAAAAATTTCTGGCTACGCCACTGGACATGTGAATCAGACACATGAATGCGAATATGAAACACTCGTTTTGGGTCAAAACTTCTGCATATGGGTGATCCAGTAATGAGTCATAGTCAAAAGTAACAATTGGTTAGCCCCAAGTAGTAGATTGGCAGTTGCCCTTTTTACCAAGTGTGTGGAATTTCATAGTCATTGTGACTCGTCTCCTTATTCTACTCTGGACTTTTCTAACAGTTGTCAGAGTAATTTTGATTGTCATCGGGTGCGCACGACAATCGGGGAACTTTTGTCCTCAATTTCTGTAGCTACTTTGCACAGCCCAACTCGCACTTAAGTTTTGTTTGTTTACCTTGAGAGAGGGGTCGATCCAGGAATTTTTTTCAAGGTCCGATTTTTGTGAATTTAAATACTTAATTTTGAAAATTTCAACACTTATTTTGGTGAATTTTCATACCAATTTTAATAAAAGTCACTTTTTTGTAAAAATAATTGATAAAACAGATTAAAATGCAGGGTAATATGTCAATAAAGGGCAGTTTTAATAGATTGAATTTTTGTGAAGGGACCGTTTTAATAGATTGTTTGTTTGCCAGGAGAGGACAGCTCGCGTCACTGAATGTGTCGCTTAGAGCTACATATACGTCCTTCCCGGAATTTCCCGCCACAATTTGGAACCTCATCAGAAGGTGGGGGACTCCTGAATATTGGCACCCCTCGGAAACTGCTAGCGACCGCCGAGAGGACTTTCGGAACCACGGATTTAACGTGCACGTACACCGCATGTACACGGTGGTCTTTAGTGGTACGCCGGTATCGAACCCACAACCTTCCGGTTACGAGTCCCAACGCCTTAACCACTAGGCTAACACGGCCCCTCGTTTTAATAGATTGTAATTTGTGAAGGAGCTGCAAAACCAATCCAATTTTCATCTGCTTAAACTTCTGCAGGAGAGGACAGCTCACCTCACTCAATGTGCCATTTAGAGCAACATACGTCTTTCCCAGAGTTTTCCCGCCACAATTTGGATCCTCATCAGAAGGTGGAGGAAACTTCTGAATATTGGCACTCCTTGAAAACTGCCATTGACCACCGAGAGGACTTTTTGGAACCATGGATTTAATGGTTCCAGACTTTACGTTACGAGTCCAGCATTGTATCAGATAATGATGCGCTTTATGGTAACTTAGCTTAAGCCAGCTGGGCCCAAGTCCTGATTATCACACTGGCACTTGAGGCCTGTTCCCTGGGTACTACAAGCAGTGATTAAGTATTGAGTTTAGACTAACAAGGAAGAGGTATGGCTTGTGGAAAACTGATTTCAATGATCTTTGGAATTTTGGTAAAATACCATGTGAATATGCTATGTATAAAATACTAAAATGCAATGCTCTGATATTCAAGACAAATGAATATTTATTTTTGAACCATTTCACTGAAACTTTATATTTAAATTGTTTATTTAAAAAAGATTATTAATCCTTTTTAATTACTGATAAATTTGCTAAATATTTTTTACTATTAAATTTAATTTCTACTTTTTCTAGTCTAATACATTTGTAATTGATTTAGTTATTGAATAAATCATCGTAAAATACTTAAATGCAAACTCTAATATTTGAGACAAATGAATATTCATTTTCGAACCACCTCACTGAAACTTTATATAGTCATTTATTAGAAACAATTTATTAACCCTTTTTAAAATTACTTATAGATTTTTTAAAATACTTTTTACAACAGTGGAACCTCCCAAGTTGGACACCCCCACAAGATGGATACCCCCTAAGTTGGAAACTTTTCTGGGGAACGGACCATGTCCATAATATATCTCTTAAGTTGGACACTTTTTGAGGAATGCGGGTGTCCAACTTAAAAGGTTTCACTGCATTAAATTTAATTTCTACTTATTCTAAGTCTAATATTTTTGTAATTGAGCTATTCGAATAAATCTCCATGAAAAAATTTGAACTACAAAATGTGTCCCTATACAAATAGTAATATGTATAATAAATTATAAAAATTATAAACATAGAATAGTAAAAATTAAGTTTAAAAAATTATTTTTAAAAAATCTAAGTAATTTTTAAAAAATGAATAAGTAAATTTTCTAATAAATGAATTAATTATAAGTATTTACATATATATTGAAAAAGAAGAAAATTTGTGCACAGCAAGAGCTTCAAACCTGCTCTGTCAGAGCATAAGTTGATCACCTAAACAATCAAGTCACGGAATGCTCAAGCGAGAATTAGTGTAAACTTACATAAAGTTTTGGTATAGTCTTTCGAAAATAAATATCCATTCATTTTTTAAAAAATTATATTTCAGTATTCCATTTTGGTATTTTATTCATAGTATATTCAGATGCTATACTACCACTACCACTACACCAAAAGTAATTAAAATCAGTTTTTCTCAAGTCATGCCTCCTCCTTGTAAGTATATAATAGAGGCTGCACTTAGGGGTTCAAAAGTGGAAGTGTCCTGGCCACAAAAATGTTGTAGCTAAACTGACTGGTCCACTGTGGGACTAGAGTAATATTTTAAATTCTAGTGATTTTTTTTAAAGAAAAAAATACTGAAACTTTCTTGTGTGCAAGTGTGACTTCATTAAATGTAAAGAATGTCTGAACAAATATGGGAGTACTGTATAGAATTTTTTTTTCTCCCATTAGCAATAAAAATTGATTGAAAATATTTTCTTGCACCAATCACACACACACACACACAGAAGTTAGCATTAATTTTTAAATTAATTATGCAATTAATTTTCTAATTTGGTTTCATAAATAATGGCTTTCTTCTTCAAATATTCCACATTACTCAAATATGATTGAGGATTATCACAGTTGAGTGCTACCAAAAAATGTAAGATATCATAGATTGTGTAAATTAATTTTGAAAGGTATAATTTTCACAAAGGAAATCATTCTTAATTTTTCGATAGTGTCTGCTGTAATTCATAAATCATATTTATTGAATGAAATTTCTTATTAGGTATAAAAATTACATTTGGAATAAAAATTCTTATTGAAATTTTCATCTTTCGTAAAAAAAAATAAATAAATAAGTAAATAAATAAATAAATAGAGTTCTAGTGAAGCTATATATATCCCTTACAAAAGACTTCATTTTATTTATTTATTATTTAAAGGGGGGAAGTGATTTAGAATTATGCAATTTTAACTTGCCTACATATTTATAAAATTACAATAGTATCACAAAACTAAGCATTTTCAGGAAATTTAAAAATGATTGCTAAAGTAAAATAATATATGGTGCTACGTTTTAAATCCTTTCTATTCAGTGGCATGTTGTTTATTCCGTATGCAGAAATAAAAATTGTACTAAATATAAGTGTCATTTTGATTTATTAAAAATATGTTTTCAGACTGAAGATTAATTAGATTTTCATACTAAATGATTCCTTTATTGTGATTGTATGAAATTTAGTAGTATTGTATACCGTAAAATTGTTAATTGAGTTTGGGGGTTTTGATAACCTGCAAAATTGTCTTGAAAAAGCCCGAATCTTGATTTAAAATTTAGTATAATCTTGTAAATGCTTTTCTTGAATAATTTTGATTAAAAAATTATTATAAAATTAAATTGTGCAATTTTAATATAATTTCCAAATCATGCAGGAGAATTTTTTTACTCATTTAGTTCTCATGCTTCCAGCGGATATGTATACTTAGTATTTCATCATAACTTGGAAAAAACTTTTTTAGTTTGGTATTTTCAACACCATTTTAAATGGTTTTAAAGCAAAATTGTGAAAGTTAAAATTTAGTATGAAACCGTTCCCCAAGAGTATTTTTGGAAATGGATGTATTTAAATAACAGTCAGCACTAGCAGACAACAGTTTAAAAAGCGTTTAAGATCTCATTGGAATTGAAGAATTACACTTGAAATCCAAGCAATTTCTTTTTAGACTATGGGCTCCTCCTAAAATTTATGTAACTAGTTCCATTGTAGGAAATACGTTCCAACGCCTTCTATTTCCGTTTCTGTTATTATTTTTCTTTATTTTCCCCTTCCAACAGTGGTACTTGGAGCGTAAAAGTGACACGCTTGAAAAAATTATCAGTTTGTACACATTGCAGGTAGTCTGTTAGGGACAAAAAACTATTAATTTGTCAATTTTTTTTTTTCAATATTCGTGATAACGTGCTGAGTGGAATGCTATTTATTTGCAGCGATTTCCGGCAGATATTTTGGCTTCGAGTCCTTTATATACATCGTATAGAAGTGATGATAATAACTGAATAAAATAGGCATTCTGCAAATTGCGTTACGGCTTGTTTGATAGCCGCCATTTTGATTTCGAATGCCCCATGATAATTTATTGGTGGTAGGGGGCAATTGCTGTGGAAGTAATGAATTTAGCCAGACAACTTTAGTGTATATTGTTTTTTATGCGATTATTTGAATATGAAAAATTAAGTTTCGCTACTGTTTAATGACCATGGCTAATATAAATGACCAAGTCTTTATTCCTATCATTGATAAGCGGAGACCAAGACTTTTTTTTTTAAGTCGCCCGGTTTTTTTCGCACTCTGTTTTATCCTTAATCGTTGCGATTTTTATATTAAATATGTATGTAAACCTTTTTTTTCTTCCTTTTCTACTCTTGTAAATTTTTTAGTACTCAAATAACAAACTGGGAAGCAACACCATTCACTTCTTCGCTTTATCTTTTCAGCGATTATAACGCAATTTGCTGCTTTCACAGTAAGGGGAGTTTTTAATGATCAATTTTAACTTGCAGGGCTTTCTAATCGAAATATTTATGGCCTTTTAATGACTAGTCGGGGTCCACCGACGAAAGCTAACACGTGAAACCACAAAACCACGCCCCCACACAATGGGAGGACGCCCCGGAAGATTTCTGGGAGAATACATTGATTTACCATTGGAGCTTCCGACATCGAACTCAGCATGATTACTGGCCTTTACACTAGAAAATAAACAAATTTATCGGTGCAGAAAGGCCCTCCATCGTCTACTTTGGACACAAGGGCTTTGTGGTCGATTTATTTATTGGCACTATTTGAAATCGAGAGTAGGTATGGAAAGTTATTTATTTTTAGACGTAAGTGTTTTAAGTTAAACAGATTTTGAGACTAATATCTCCCTTATTGACTTTACGCCTTTGGAAACGACACTGATAGATTTAGAACATATATAGATAACGTCCGGACGGCTGGCCAGATGTGGCCCAACCCGCCTTTTGATCCGGCCAGCAGAACATTTATAAAATTAAGCTAAAAACAGTAGTAAATATTCTCGGTTGTCAATATTATTCGATTCCGCGCAATAATCAATGACATTATTCAGATTCTTCATTAAAATTTATAACTATACAAAATAAACCGTATCATAATTATTTTTTCACAACCACCTATTATATATGGTCCGCAGTCTTATTATTAATATCCGAAAGTTTAACACTCAACTTTCAAAAAGTTGCCCATACCTAATTTAGACCATTGTCCAGTGAAGAGCGGTAGGCGCTAGAGAGAAAAAAAATGAAAAAAATGCGCCAAGACGTTTACTGCATTGAACGCGGCTTTACATACTTTTAGAATTAAAATAATAGTAATAAATAAACAAACACTTCGCCAAAAGTTACATTGTGTCCTTTTGGGATATGAAATATTTGTGAGTGACAACGTTTTATTTTGGACGTCAACAAAATTATAATCATCAAAATTTTGATGAATCTCGGCCTTCGCTACTGTTGTGGCCCCGGGTGAATCCCCTAGAGGAACTTTTTTAATTTATTCATCATCGTTGGATGTCCCACATTGACACTATACCTCTAATCAAAACGAAACTGTCAAAACGATGCCTGTAATTTTATCCTTTCACTTTTTTTTTTTTTTTTTTTTTTTTTACCGTATTGTTTGCCCTTCTGACCCGACCTTTTATTTGGCCGTTGAACTTAACAAGAACAGATCGTATTTTGGTAGAAGGGAGGGAAAATAATAATAAAAGTCCCCCCTTGTCTTCCCCCTTTTATCATTACACAAACACCGCACTTCAGCTAGACAAGAATTTGTCTTTCATTGATTTTTTGAAAACATTTGTATTAGGAAGAGTTTTTCGTTTGTCAGGTGTCAGCTACTTGATGCTTATTGTGCTTTGTAGAATTTTTTCTTTACTCGTTAAAATATTTCGTCATTATTAATGTTATATGCTACATTATTATAGTGAGATTAACTCAGTCTCTCAATAATTATAAGAAAATGTATAATGGGCTTATTCCATGGGTTCTCTCATCATTTACAGCCATTTCAAAGAATGAATCAATTATTTCCCATAAATTGATTTATCTTAGACCTTTTTTTTAAAACTCTTGAAACAGTGGAGAGATTTGTGTTAGTACAGTTATTAAAATTTGTAACACAACTTGGGTCTCCATGGCCGAGTGGATAAGAACTCAACATGGTACGAGTAGATGGCTGAAGTGTGATGGCCTACCGCTTGGTTGTCGATCTATCTATCGGTCTGGAGTTTTGGGCAGTTTTTTCCAGGTGTAACGTGAATACGCAATAGAACCCCGTAAAAAGTCCTCCCCCGTGGCACTATCCGTAGGTGCAGTGGCTTAGCGAGAAATTTTCCATGGGGGAGGGTTACCACTACCGCAACTCATATATATATATATATATATATATATACGACTATACATGTGTGCGATTAGAGAGTGAAGAAAATACATTTTGACAGAAACATTCTTCGTGGTGGTGGGTTCTAACCCCCCTAATCACGTCCCCCCCCCATGGCTACCGCTCGTGTTGGTTTCTCATAACGTTAGATTCTAATCCATTTATTTATAATGAATTTTTTTAATTAAAAGAAATACTTATTATATATATATATTATTATTATTATCAAGTGTATTTTAGTGTAAAATTTGCGTTTTGTGATAATTGCAAGAAAATGTATAATGGGTTTATTCCAAAATATACTGCAAAGCAACCCTTCTAATAATAATGATTAATTGGTATTTTTTTAAATATTTAATTATGAATTACAGTTTAATTTAGTCAGTATTAAGATCTAATAACTGCGCAGCTCAGTAAATGTAATATGTTAAATATAAGATAAGGAATAGACATTGACATATTATTACATTTACTAATGTTTCTTTAAATTCATGTGCTATCTAAATTAAATTTCCCCTCGTTTACAATGTTTAGTGTAGCTTGTGATGAATCATTCTGAATTTTTGAGAGTTCCTGCTACAGCTAGTTTATTTTAATTTGTGGACTAAGAACGCGAAGCAGGTTTTGTTACTTTCAAACGATACCCTTCAGACTGGTCTTTTTTTTTACATTAGTTTTCTGAATAAATTTTGTACTGTTTCAGGTTTGAGAAAAGATGGACTTAGAATTTTACAGTGACCAAAACTTGGATACTAAGAGCTTCTATTCGTCGATAAAAGGATTTGAAACAAACATGGCCAGTAATCCCCGCGTCCCCAAGGTAAGCCTTATAATTTTTTTAGTAATTCTTGATGATAAATTTTTCTCCTTCCCCAGTGATAGAGCAGTAGTCTAGCAAATGATCCAAAATCGAAGTCGGCCATCCTTCAACAGTCGTGGACATAACATTTTTAACTGCAGTGGAGTTGCAGAGTGTGTTGTTCAGTAAATTTTAATTTCTTGTTAGTTTAATACATTTTCACCAAAAAATTAAATAAATTTGTTTTCTCTCTGAAATTTGATCTAAACCTCCATTACTCATTTCCCCAAACACTAGAAGTATTTCAGTAATAATAACTGCTATGTGAAAAGACAAGATTCAAATGTAAAAACTCAGTTAGTTTAGATGTTCGGTATTATTTGATTAATTTAACGATCATTTAAAAAAACATGTTTTTGCAGCCATTTTACTCCCGCCTAACCCTATTTCTGTTTAGATAATTATAAAAGCTCGAGAGTTCTCCTGTGCCCTTTTTTATTGGGGAAGATGAGGGGGGGGGGGGCTTAAGCTTACGAGACTGTATGCCTATGCCTCGTGTCTAACATAAATGCTGAGTTAGACCTCGCAAAAAATCTAACTGTACCTTCCCAAGTAGATATTTCAACTGCAAAAAATAGCAGCATTTCGGGTCTGGATTGCTTAAAATAATTAAGAATTTTTCGCTAGAAGTGGTGTGCATTTCCATATTTTAAAAATCGCTTGCTTTTCTTTATTCCTTGTTCAATATATGGGTCATCAGCTCTTAAAAAGTGTATTCTAGTACCGAAGTCTTAATACTCCAATAGTACTGCTAATAGTTAAATTAGTGCTGTACAGAAGTTACTCCATATTTCCACTCCCGGCCATTTTTATCACTTTCACCAATTTGTGCTGAGCCGTGTTGTAATGTATAAATAAAAATCAACATCACTAGTTTTTTTTTTTTAAACAAATAACGGCCGTTTACTTGCCGATTAGGCATGCGCCGCTACAATGACCCCGAAATATTGGCCATTCTGTTAGGCCAATCATCTAGTGGGCTGCCAAAAATGAAGCGACGGACGACTTGGACACCCAAACCTTGAAATCGAACCCGGATCCAATTCGTGATAGAATGGTTCTTTAGCCGCTACACCGCCTGGGCGGCAACATAACTAGTATAAAGAATTTGAAAGAAACTGTGAAATATTCGTATTTCCGATTTTGCTACTCCCCAAGCATTTTGTAGAAAGAAATTTATTAATCGCGAATTCAAGATAGAAGAATAATGTTAATGAATTTTTACGACCGACAGCGCAAAGAACCCAACTAAGCTAACTTGAGGAACGGGGCAAATTTGTCATGGGCCCCCTTTCATGTATGCCCATTCAGTTTACAAAAATTAGAAAGCTTAGAACTATAGGCTTACTTAAGTTCATAGCTGCCAACTGCCAAGAAATATGACTAACCACTAAAAAAAAAAACTGAAATTTTCGGCTTAGAATACAGCAAAATTTTTCAGCTTGACGGGGAAGCTGGTTACTACTTTGAAAACATATTTTTTTAAAAATATCCTGTTTAGAAAAGGTGGTTAATTATATTTCGGAGCAGTTGGCAGCAATGCTTAAGCTCCAGGCTGTCTACTCTTGTCGATGCTTGGAACTTTTTTTGCAGCTGAAAAAGGGCGGACGTTTGGTACTGCCCGACATGACTATATTGACCAGACATTCTTTACTTTACTCAAATGTTTTATGAAAACTTCTATTTTTCATTATAGTTTAATAACTTTTTTAGCGAATTATTTAAGCAGAGAGGAATGGCAATTTCGCTAGAAACAAAACATATCTACAAAATATAGTAGGAACACTTCTTGATTTGCCCCTTTCCACCCTCCCTTTGACTGGGGGCCCGGGCAGCTGCCCCTGTCTTAGTCAGGCTCTGAGCGCAACTGGTAAAACTTAAGCGCCCTAAAAAAAAGGGGTGATGGGCGGTAATGAATGGGTTAACCACAGAACAAACGCTCACTTAACTCGTCATCTCGCCATTTAACCTGAGCTCCTCTCAGGAACTGACCTTAGCATACCATAAATTACCAATTTAACGCCTAATCTGTTTTCGCTGCAGTCTCGACTCGACCATTGGAAAAAACAAAAAAGGAAGGCAATTAAGGAGTTGGGCATTGCATTAAAACGTTTGAGGACAGAGCCCCGGCGACCGGATATAGCTAATTGTTACCTCCGGATGCACATTGATTGCGACCTTTTTTTCATATTATCAAATATGTCCCCTTCAATCGGAAGACGTTCGATTTTTTTATTTTTTCTCGTGTTATCATTATTGTATACATATGTGTGTGTGTATTTATTTTTTTTTTTATTCTCACCGAACGTTCTTCCGCTGCTTTGAGCGTTTTTCCAAATCGCCTATTTAACCCCGCGCTTTAGTGGAGTGAAACGCCCGTTGTTAGAGCAAGTTTTTGTTTCTTCGTCGTAGTGCGAGAGTCGTTGATAATTGGTGATAGGTAAAATGTGTAGGATTAAAAAAACAAAACAAAAAAAACTTTTTTATAGAATTAATTAATCGTTATAATATGAATCTCATATTGATATGTATTTATGTGAGAATTCGTTCTTAACACGTTTGCTACCACCTAACGAGAATATTCGTAATTGGCAACCTGCAAGCTACGAGATAACTGGTTATCGATATCAATGTCTCACTAAATACGAGTATTGCTGAAGTCAATACATGCAAAATATAGATGTCTGACGTACTGGGGGGAAACATTGACGTAAATTGCCGTGTAACAAGGGGGGGGGAGGGAAATTGCTCCCTCTTGCCCTTAGTAAGTTGCGCCTATGGGAAGACACAAAATGATACGCTGACATACTTGATACGCTTGGCATACTGAAATGTATCATGTATGTCTCAATACCTCAGATACATTTATTTTTACCTTTTTAATAAATACAACAAATAACTTTTTTTAAATTTTAATAGGAATGTATTAAATTTTAAAGCAATTTTCCTCTCTAAGTAGTGTAACGACAGGAAATAATTAAAAAGCATGCAAAAGCAGATAAGGTCTAGGTATGTGTAAACAAATGTAACGACGGAGCTTTTGCAACGAACATGCTAAAAATGAATCTTTCCTCCCCCCCCCCCCCCCCCCCCCCCAGTCTATCAAACAGTTAATAATAGCATTTTTTTGCATACCAATTGATGTACTGTGCTTTATGTCGTTTTAGATTTTTTTTAACAATCATCTGATCGTCCACATTCTTTTTTAATAGGCACACAAATACTTCAAAATCCGTTTTCCTTTTGTGCTGAGATAGACCAGTGATCTGGTCACTTAAGTCCTGTTAAGTTAGCGAATTTCGACCATTGTTCCTTCGGCACTGCTTGGCTGTATTGGAATTTGCTGTTTAGCATAGCCTGCGTAAGTGAGTGTCATTGTTCCGGCCGGACACTTTTTAAGTGATATGACGGGCGGGCTACAATTTATTGGTCACGATTCGAAAATGAGGTTGCTCAGTCAGACGGTGTTATTATCTTTTATCACTATTCTTAAAGAGTTATATTGGAAAATTCAATTTTTTTTCCCCTGAATTTTTTTGGGATAGGAAACTATTTCATATTTGTTGAAAAGCAGGGTCATACTCCAAAAGGAAAATTTCGGGGAAGGTCCAAACGGTTGAAAAGGTATAATTTTTCACAAAGAGACTTCATCATTATGATTTTGCTAACAAAATTCGAAATTTCGGGCTGGGGTCTGGATTTCTGAACTACGCCTCTGAGTATTATTTTAATATAAAAGTTACCTTTTAGTTTAAAGATCTGAATCTCGCTTTGTTTTGCTGCATTTTATTGAGACTTTTCGCAAAATATAAGAAATATTCAAAATTTGTTAAAATTACAACTTTTCTGGTATAAATCTTACAAATCGTAATAAGCATTATCAATATGCTGATTTATAACATTCAAGACACGTTTTACTTTTAGTTCATCTATAAGAGTCGCTACCTGCTGATTATTAGGGGCGGGGAGAACAAAATGTTTTTATTTCTTAACTTTATTTACAATTAAGATTAATAAGGACAATTTTTGTGGGAACACGGCCCCCTTTAACTATAGATTGCGACGCCTGTGTACACACCCCGCAGTAACTTGTAAAAATTTTCAGGATTTTTGAGTGTTGGCCAGTTTCACCCCTGGATAAAATATGTTATTTTTGTATGGATAATTCTTGTATATTAAGTACAATTTTTCTCCGTTAAAGAAAAGAAGGTCAAACAGCCGTTATATTTTTGCAAGTTATGTGACCTCACCCCACCCCTTTCACTATTTTTTTTTTCTTACTTTGCATCATGCTTTTGGTGTTGAAGTCTATAAAAACGGAATCTTCGCGATAAAGAAAAGAGAAAAAAAAAAAAAAAAACTATAATATGGGGAGGCATTGTCTAGTTCCAACTCCGTTAAATAGGACTCGGTCCGGATTTAATTATCCCAAAAACAAAGGAGTCGTTTTGCTTTTCTCTTGCTGGATCCCCCGTTTATTTATTTATTATATGACTTGCTCACGACGCTAGCTGTTTATTGTATTTATTTTGTTTGCCTCTGAGAACTGGTTTCTTAATGGCTGTCACTGTTTTAAAGAAAAAGCCTGCTCTATTAAGAACATGTGTAATTGAGCCATCGTAAAAACATGCCTTGTTATTCTAACTTGGCCAGACGTTCTCAAGTGATTCTATATTGCCAGATTTTTTTCTTTTCTTTTTAAATCAGTGAGTTAGTTCAACAAGGGTACAATTGAATCGTCAATTTAAACTACAATGAATAACACTGAAAAAAATAAAAAGAAAACAATTGAAAGTTATCTTTAATCACTTTAAAATATATAGCGCCGCTGAAAAATCGAAGGCGGAAGTTTGTTTAACAAATACAATCCATTACAATTGCGCCAAAACTTTAATACAGTGAAACCTTCCAAGATGGATACCTCTAAAAGTTGGACACTTTTCTGGGAAATGGAAAATGGCCGTAATATTGAAACACACCTCCGTTGAACACAAAGTTGAACAGTTTATGAGGAAATCGCAAGTATCCAATTTTCTGAGGTTTTACTGCAATACTTTTTTAAATTCAAAAATTCTCTCAATGAAATATATAACGATGGGTATCTGTTATTCATTAGTGGTTTCCTAAACATAGTAGATGACTGAAGTGTCAAGGTCCCGGGCCTTTCTTGCGGCTGTCGATCTAACAGTGGAGTTTCATGCGGTTTTCTCCAGCAGTAACGTTAACGCGCTGTAAAACCCCTTAATAAGTCCTCAGCTGAAGGCACTTCCTCCCTTGGCAGATGCCCCTCATGTAGGCTTGGCATAATACAAAACAGACAAAATGATTAGTGGTTTCTCCACTATTCTGAGTTGTCCGATAAAATCGTCGAATATGCAATTTTTCACAAGATTATAATCAATTAACACCACCGCGATACAAAATTTGTGCAGACAAAGGTTATCGCTCTGTTAGTGAGGGCATCGAAGATAAAATTTTGATTCTTCATTTATTCTTATATTCATTTAGTTGAGTATTTTGTCCTATCTAATAAATAATTTAACACTTTGAAGCGAGACCATTTCCCAATGCTGGAAAAAGGGCAGCCTCTGCCCTCGCTCGATTAAACTATACCAGCAAGATGGAGGTCGATCGAATCGTTCATCGCAGCGAATGCAACGGCTGCCCTTTTTTTCAGCATTGGACAGTCTATCCAGTTGTTCTATATACCAATGTATTTCCATCGTATTCTCCAGTTTTCAGCAGATGCACGTGCAGTTAAAAATAATCGACAATTTTTACGGGAAATGATGTGGTAAAAGGTAAAGGATTCTCGTGTAACTGTGTCACCCTCAAGTATTATTATAGAAATCAAATTTATTCTTAGTGACTGACAACAGCCAAAACGTCGTCCTCACGTCGAGGACATCGCGCATTAAGGGTTAGGAAAACAAAACTAATCTTATATACCGCTCCAGTTATTTTCATGTAATTCCCTGAACATTGCGATATTGAATTTCTTTGGTATACATTGCTCTAAATTTTACGCTTAACGAATTGTCTCCAACCTTATGGATATGAATCTGTTTCGGCTTCCAGCCAGGGGACCCCCAAAAGCAATTTTTCTGCCTTTTCCGTTTTATGCAATCCTCCGTCAAGTTCATGTAGCCCCAGTCCCTTGTGCCCACAACACCCGTTCTTTCTTTTTACATATTTATGACACTTGAATTTTCAGTATTTTTTCCCCCTTTAAACCCCCTGTCGATAGGTTTGGGAATCGCTCCAAAGGGGTATGTGACACAATTATGCATGGAATAAACCTTCCGTCCATGAGAGCGCGGTGTGATGTAAATACATTTCGCTTTGCGAACTGTTGAATAAAAATGCGAAGAGAGAAATACGAATGTTTCGGCGAGCATAGCAACTAGTGTATTACTAGCAAATACCTCTCCTAATGTATATTTCGATAGGAGAAATCCGATTTTTTTTAACATCAAAAAACAATATTATGGTTGCTTTTTTGAACATCATAAAACAACATTACGGTTCAAGTGTTTGGGTGATTGCAATGGTTTAAATTTGTTCACGTAAGCCTTCGACTTTCATTTTCCAGCGGCATTCTGTGTTTTGCAGGGTCGTAGTAGGGGGATGGCGTGCCTGGCCTCCGTCAGGGGGGCGCAAAATCAGCCGGATCACAAGAGTTTTAAATAGTTTTACTTTTTTATATTTGTTTTTTATGATAACGCATCTGCAGGGGACAGGGGCGTAGCCTAGGGGGGTCATAACCCCCCATGAGGAATTTTTTGCCCTATAAAATGTATATGCTTCCCTCCCTTATCACACACATGTATGCATATATATGAGTTGTAGTAGTCGTACCCCCCCCCCACCCACCCACCCATGAAAAATTTCTTGCTACGCCACTGGCAGGGGAGGATAGGTAGCATTTTATTAAGTGCAATGATTATGAAGGTGAAGAATTATTAAGCTGTTGTCAAGGTGTAGAGGTGGAGGGGGAGGGGGTGTTGCAATTTAGAGTGTTCTGCCAGGGGCACAAAATCATCTAGGTATGCTCGTATGATCCTGATGTTTTGCAATGTTGAAAGATAATTTCAGTTTGTATTTTAGTGTAGCTTACCCTTTGATTTTGTCTATATTTATATGTAATATAAAGTCGATGCTCGTTCTTACGAACTGTTTGAGTGGCCCCTATGGGTTCGTAAAAAGAGCGTTGACTGTATTTCTGATTTTCAAAGAAGTGTCTCCCCAGTATTATTAATCACAATACAAATTCAAAGTATTTTATCGAGTGTATCTCGATGGTTTTTAAACGATAGCTTTACGGTTACAAAGCAAATTTCTGATAGTCTGTAAATGGGAATATCAGTAAATTGGAATTTACCGCAAAATTGCTGTAATTCTTCATATCTGTCTGTTAAGGATCGCCTTGTAAACAGATGAAGATTGCCTGTGACTTGCTCAATCCACACGTGATTCACGGACTGTAACAATGCAAAACAGTTTGACAGAAGAAAAAAAAACAAATTTAAATAAATAATCCAACCAACTACCTGTGAACATATGTAATAACCACGGATAAAAATAACCAACACGTGTTTTACTATTTTTATTTTCTCGATTGTGTGTGTGTGTGAGTACGCACCGAACTCCCAATAATTTCCTTTTTCTGCTTCACCACCCCCCTCCCCATTTTACTTCACTTAAACTAAACTGTCTGCCGTTTTTGGTCTCTCTCTCTCTCTCTCACACACACACACATCTGCCCGCACATATTTCCGCATAGGAAATAGGAAGATCTTATAAAACCCTCTCAAATGTTCTTTTCCTGTGTGTCCGTGCGATTTGCCCATCTGCACAGCCCTGTCTTTAAATGCTAGTTACTGGAATTATTCAATTGGAAGACAAGCAAGCATGCACTGAAATAAATCTGTCTCTTCCTTTATTATTTAACCCTCGGAAGGCATGTGCATATAGTGGCTGCCTGCTGCCCTCTTAAAATATATTTACTCCGCCCTCCCTCACCACACTTTTTTTTTTTTTTTTCACTGTTAAGTTGCCTGTGGAGGAGATTTACAGTAAATTGTTTAAGTTCGTCTGGTTGTGCAAGTGTGTTTTTGTGTTGGTCAATTTTTGAACTTGTGGTGAAGCTGTGCGGATACATGAATTTGATGTGACTTTGTGGATTGCTTGATCATTGATTCACCAGAGATGCAGTATTGGTTTTCAGGATATGACTATGGGGTAAATATTTTTTCTTGATATAACTTGACTCGAGTTGAGCCAACGAAAAGGCAAGTGTTTCAAGTGAAATAAACACAGTTTTGGATACGACCTAGCTCTGATGCTTCATAGGCCTGGTAGGATCTGGACCGAAAGTCCCCCCGCAAATTTTATTTTAAAAGGAACAAATTTCTATTTTTTTTAAATTTTACTTTTTTCAGTTTAAAAAGAAACAAATTTCCAATTATTATTATATTTACTTTTTTAAATAGCGGTCAACTTAAGTCATGTTGTTTTTTGTTATTTGCTTATGTTCTATTCGCTCACGCTTCAAATAGCCAATTCTTTATAAGTGGTACTTTCACAGTGATTAATTATTTTATTTTTGTATGTGTTAACCCTACAAGGCACTTCGTACTATATGTGGAACAACCACTTATTCCTCTACGTCTATAAAATACTAGTATAGACATCTGTCGGTTTTTAAGCTGATTTAAACAAAGATAGCAACGATATAATTCAGGCTGTTGCGTGCAGATGTACTTACTGTTCATATTATTGCCAAAACTGATTGAAATTTAAATAGTAATCTTTTGAATGTGGTTTTGTTTATTTTAGGAAATTAACAAAATATAGTTAGCAAAGAGTTTTGACCCGGAAAAAATTCTGTGTGTGAGTTCATCATTTAAAGAAATGATTAAATACTAAAATTTCAAAATAAATTCCAGAAAAGTAAAGCTGAGGCCCAATGTACCGCATACAAAACTGAAATAAAAAAGTGATTTTCTAGTAAAATATTAGGTTATTTTTTAAACTATTTTCCCCCAAATAATAATCACTAACATTATCACATATATTTAATTCAGACACAGAAAAAAAAAATTGAGCCTTGTATGGTTAATTTTGGAAATTTTATGTCTACATCAGTGTTAGGGAGTGCCCGATCCCCAATCCTGTGTTGGGTCTGTAGTCAAAAATTTTCTGAATCCGAGCTTAGGTGCAAGGTTCCCAACCAACTCAGGGGTGTAGCCGGGGGGGGGGATATCGGGATATATATTCCCCCCGAAAAATTTTCTTGGCTACGCGCCTGATATGATCTAGTGCCTTTTGACAATTTTTGCTGTTATATTTTGACATTTTTTTGTGCTTTCCTTTCCCAAAAACCTGAAGTGTCACAAAGAAGACGATTGTATTCTGAAAAGGGGTGATATGCTAAGATACTTAGGTACTTGCTTAAGCTTTGTTTCACCCAGGATGTCTTTAGTTCGCAAAATTCAATACAGTATAAACTCCCAAGTTGGACACTTTTTGAGGGAACCACAGGTGTCCAACTTGGTTTCACTGTATTCTTTTCCAAGAAAATGGGGAGAGCGTAATTAAAACTCTTCTCATCTCTATTTTGATAAAATCAAACTACATCTTACACATGTATAAATAATGCACATACAGATAAATGCACATTGTGTTCTTATAAACAAAACCGGACAATAACTTCTGACTTTCAGTATTTTGGCTGTAAACAAAGCCACAAATATCAGGGAAAGTGAAAAAAAAATATCTTTCCTCTTTGACCGGAACGTGACTTTCACTATTTTGCTTTCCATAGAGTTATAAGGAGTCTCATTTTTTTCCTGCCTCCGTTATTCACAACAACTTCGTATAACACATACACAAAAAAGAATGTTCTACAATCTATCGTGTATAATTTGAATAATTTGTATTAGCATTCCCTTTAAAAATATTCGCAACAAGCTATGAAGGCTGTTCCACTTGAAAATCATTCAACTTTTGAACAGTTTTAAAAAAAGATTAGTTGCGCTAGAGACTCTGAAAAATTTAGAATGTCTTTAAAAGTTGCACTGTGAACTGACACTGACAATGAACCTATAGGAGTTACGAAACTGTCAGGAAAAAATGCCAAACATACTGAATTTTGCGATATTTCCAAAAACGGGTAAATTTTCGGCCCCGTTTTGAAGGTAATTTTTGTACTTACGATTTTTTTCTGAAAGTTGCATTGAGACATACAGCTTTACACTCAGTGTCAGTCCATAGTACATAAGGCGAAGAAGCATTATTCATTTTTTTTCGAGTGCTTGACGTCATTTGTTTGTTTTTAAAGCTGTTCAAAGTCCTGTGACGACGATCGTTCTTCTGGTCCTTGCAATCGACTGGAAAAATACTTCCACAAAGTACTAGAAGATACTGTAATTTTGTTTGTTTGAAACACCTTTTAAAATTCCGCACTCAAAGCAACTCCATTCCACCTTGTAGCTACTTATCATACGCCTTGGGACACTTCGGCTAACGCATTTACAACTCCAATGCTAATCAATCATTCTACTCCTAACGTGTATATATTTAGGAATGACGAAGCGTAATTTTCAATACCTTAAAAAATAAAAATAAAAAATGAAACTACGTAGTTGTTTTATCGAAGGTCGACCAGTATATTTGCTTCTAAGTGTTATAGTTATCTAAAAAGTTCCGAGACGAAACCTTTTTTTTTTCCGTCTCCACAGTCGTCCTAGCTCTACACGGCATGGGAAAGTTAAAAAAATTTTAACCGTGGGAAACGCTATATTACCTTTTTCTGCCCTGTCACGTGGGTGATATTATCGATATTGTCACTTCAAAGCACCGGCATTTTCCTCCTCAAAAAAAAAAAAAAAAAAAAGCGAAAACGAGTTGGCGATGATTTTATTCTCTTATATTTTTATTGGAACATTGCAGTTTTTAAGTGTTTTGTCTCGCATCGGTGGGCCGATTTAGACAAAGTTGGTGCGATCTTTTCGGAGAGGGCTAGTTCAAGGTGAAATCTGTGAGAATTTTTTTGTTTAATGCGTTTCTGTTCTCTAGTTATTTGATTGTTAACAAAATGCTAAGATTTTATTTACTTTTTTTCGCGATCTTACGCGATTGGTGGGATCGAATGATGACTGTCGAATTCGCGTAAGTTGGGATATAATTTCACTCATAAATATATGTACATACTATTTATTTTTAATTGGGACTAAATATCGAAGAAAACAATGATTTAGAAAGAAAATGTTTAATAAAATATTAGATAATACTAGGGGTCGATGCAGACGAAATTTGGGTCGATTTTACTGCCCCTTCAACAAAATTATTATCAATTAAAATGGCCCCTTCACAAAAATACAGTCTTTTAAACCAACTCTTCATCGGCATTTTACCATATATTTTAATTTCTTTCGTAAATTAGTTTTTTTTTAAGTGACTGGAACAAAAATTGGTATGAAAATTCACCACAAAAATAGATGTTAAAGTTCACAAAAATAAACAGTCTTAACAAAAATGGGAATTTGGAAAAAATTCTTGGATCGACCCCTGAATACATATGTGTAGCAAATTATATTATTAAAATAGTAAACCGAAGTTATTCTGGGAGTAAATAAAGGTTGGTTTGAGATTTGAAAACTGTATAACTCCGGGTTCGCGTAAATTTACTGATTACTGTATATTTAATTTAGGTCAAATAAGTATTTTTTAGTGAATCAACCGTTATTTCCAAGTATTGCCAAAGTTAAATTCAGAATTCATTTCTTTAATTCAAATCTATTGTCGTACAATGCATTACTGTTTGCGTCCGTGGCAGTAAAATTGATGATTAAACCAATTGTTCAAAAGAAAATTAGATTACTGTTTCATTGTATGAAGAAAATTGAGGAAAAGTTAAAGCTTTTTGTTACCATCATCAATAATGCTGTTTAAATGAGATTATAAAATGACTACCTTTGTTAAAAGTGTTGTCAAGGTAACTGATATTATAATTTGATTAAAACCACATTGAATTGGTAATTACAATATTCATAGAAAGCTAATATTAAAACATTAGTAAAAACATCGGTTTTACGTCTAATCTTACGTCTAATACATTATATAATTTCAATTGTTTGCAGAATTGAATTAGATCGCGAATCCAGGCTTATAAAACGGGATTATTCAAGATAATGTTAGATGGTATTTTCGTAAGCTATACAGTTTTGTCAAAGCAATAAAATTTTAATCAGTCTGTACGTGGAAGCAGACTAGTAACTGTTTTTGGGGTAATTCAAGACTTCGACCAAATTTTCGCTTGCTAAATATATCCAACAGTATACACCCGCCCTGTATCCAGTGGTGTAGTCCTAAGATAAAAAAGTGGGGTCGGGAACACTCATTTTTTAGAAATGTAACTTGAATGTACGTGAAGAAATGTAATTATCGTGAAAAACAACTAATTTTATTAACTAGATCATTAATTTTCGTTACTAATTAATTAATTATTACTACTTTAACGTAATTAATTTGATAGAAAAACAGTATAATTTTGACCAACAATGCCTTCAGAAAAACATAATACTGGGATCCCCGCCTCCTTTTTGAACCATCTTTGAAGACACGTTTTCTCCAAGAAAGTGTTTGACAAGATGGCATGCGTATTCGTATATTCTTTTCCCATATGCAATGTAGTATTTAGTAAGTAAATCTTAAAGTTTACACTTTGGTGGTCCGAAAAGCTCCTTTTGGTTGCCTTTCTGACGCAGAATTACCAAATAAAACCTGAATTCGTTAAAAAGAAATTTGAGTGTCCCCCTTGAAAAGAAAAAAGTGGCAGGACGCATAAGTTGTAATAAAGAAAAGTAAGAGGGATCCCCCGACTACTTCATTGCCTGTATCGCTCGCTTTCCAGCGAATCCTAAAATCGAGTTCAGACAGGCTAGCCTCCTCCTCTCTGCATCTTTTCCCCACTACCCTGTGAATAGATCTCGTCTGGCAGTCATCGTAGGAGTATGCAAATGCTGGCTAGAAGAATTAAAAGAAAAGAAGCGCGTGCGTGGGAATGAGCGCTTTAAATCCTGTGTATGTGTATGTGTGTAAAAGATCTCTCTCCTCGTTTCACGCCAATTGTTATTCTGGGCAGGCGCACGAGCTTTCTGGAAATCATCCCCGGAAGGTGTTCGTTCGAGCAACGGAATTGGTTTGGGGTTAACCCTTTGAGGCGCAACCCTTTCCCAATGCTGAAAAAAGGGCAGCTGTTGCCATCGCTCGACTTAACTACCAGCAAGATGGCGGGCGATCGAAACGTTCATCGCGTTCGCGCTTTTTTGACGACAGCTGGCTGTGCCGGCACAGCCAGCTGTCGTCAAAAAGGGTCTCTAGGTCTGTGGCACGCGATGAACGTTTCGATCGTCCGCCCTCTTGCTGGTAGCTAAGTCGAGCGATGGCAATGGCTGCCCTTTTTTTAGCATTGGGCAATCTATCCAGCTGTTCTCGCATTCTTCCATTTTTCAGCAGATGTCAGTGCTGTTAAAAATAATCGTGACCATTTTTTGACGGGAAATGACGTGCTAAAAGTAATGGATTCTCGTGGAGCTATGTCACCCGCAACTATTTTTATAGAAATCAAATCTATTCTTCGTGACTGGCAACAGTCAAAACGTCAGAGTTGGGTGTTCCCAGAGCGGGAACACTGCGCGTTAAAGGGTTAACCAAATCGAACTCTGTTCGGGCTTAACCGGAATTGGAACACCTATGCTTATTTCTGCCCGAAGTCCGTTCGGGACATCGCAAATACTCGGTGGCCTATCTAGGGTTCGGCAAGTGCGATGGGCGACAATTGAAAGTGGGCGCAGATTTTGTTTCCATTGCGAAATTGACGCAGCTGAAAGGATGTCACTTATTCGCACATATCGTTGCAAGGGCGCGAGGACAGCGATTCTCTCTTCTGTAACCATCGTTGCTTACTGGCATGGCGCTTTGAATGCCCATGCTGCACCACAACGTCTGCACTCGATCTGGATCATACAGTGAAACAGTAATCTTGCTCACAATCTTCGTATAATATAGAGAGACAAGGGGGGGGGGATTATTGTAATGGCAAAAAGGTTATCCCATACGCAGATTCATTTATTTTTGGTATTTATTTATTCATTTTCGTAATAAATAAATAAAGCCTGTTAGTGCTTTTCTTTCCACTTCAAACGTAGAAACCCTAAATGCATACTCTATCTGCATCCGATGCAAAATTCAACATGTTGATGATAAAGACAGAATTACTGTCCACGCATCACTGACCACGAACGTTATTACCTGTTATCAACAGGCCGATAAAGAGAGAAAAAAATTGCGATGGCAGTAGATACGGGGCTTTCGGACAATGGCAAAGTGGCCACTTGAAAAAAAAGTGAATTTATGATCAGCCTGTTTCAGACAGTCACGTTAAGCACAAATAGTATTTTTCATATTTGCCAGTGTACTAGACTGTGTTATTAAGAGAAGGGGCTCTGATACCTTTTAAAGTGATCAAAGTATTGACTGGTACAAGATTTAGATGTCACGATAGTGTATATTTTTATAGGATTTGGTTTGTCTATGTCCGTCCGTTCTTTTGCCGTAAATAGGCATCCATTGCCATGAAATTTACATGTTACTACTATGTACTATACCACATACCCTATTGAAAATAACATCGATTGTTTGTTTGAAAGTGTTCCCTTTAAAATTCGATAGGCGTAACAGGATTTTTGAACAGCTTTGAAAACAAACTAATGAACACTCGAAAAAATTAATAGTGCTTCTTCACTAACTGCACTATAAACTAATATTAAGAGTCCACCTTTATGCCTTATGCAACTTTCAGAATAAAATTCATAAGCACGAAAATTGCCTTCAAAAATGGACCCAAGTCTTACCTCCTAAGGGAATATTGCAAAATTCTGTATGTTCAGCATTTTTTCCCTGAGTGTTTCATAACTCCTGTAAGTTCTTTGTTAGCAATACTTCACCGTACAACTTGTTATGGCATTCTACATTTTTTTGAGTCTTTAGCGCAATTAAATATTTTAAAAAGCTGTTAAAGTTGCATGATTTCCTAAAAGAAAAGCCTTACGTGGAACAAATTAAAGGACACCCAAAAAACTTAGATTACTGTAAATGTATATGTGTAATTCGGTACTGTATATGTTCAAATACTGTTTAAAGTTAACTTTGAAGAGGCTATCTATTTTAAAGAAGACAAAATGAATATAGATAATTGTGGTTCATGAAAGAAAACTCTCATAATTTTGGTTGTAAGGGTAGTGATTAAAAATTAAAATATTTTTGTGTCTTATTGTTTTTAACCTGTTCGTTCCCATCATTGCAAAGACGTCAGCCAGCGATTCTCCTTCTGAGTCTATCGTTGTTTTCCGGCATGGGTCTTTGAATGCCTCGCCGTGGCCCAGCGTGTTGAGCGCTTGCTGCGCACCCTCGGCACTCAAAGACCCATGATGGAAACCAAGAATAAACACAGAAGAGGAAGCGCTGCAGCAAGTCTGTTCAACGATTGGAGCGAGTAGGTTACGAACAGGATTACATGCACAGATATAATTCCGTTGAAAAATACTTTGCAGTTGATGTCTTTGGCATGTTTTATCTTTCTCGTTCCTTTCCAATTTGGTTAAGGCAAAGCTACACGGCGGCTATTTACCTAAGGGGGAATTGCCTTGTGTGGTGGACATTTTATGGGGTTCTAACGGATATTCACGTTTAATCACGAGAAAAACGCCTAAACTTTAGTTTGACAGCCGCACACTTCAGCCACTCATTAATGTTCAGTGTCTCTTGTCCACTTGACCATTAGTCTAGTTTTTTCTTTCAAATCCCATCCTCGTGTAGGCATAATTCTTAAGTCTTATTAGATGCGAATTACAAACTGAACTTTTTCTTCATTTCTAGCATAGAACACGGAGCGTTGAACACACCAAACAAACCTTTGCGTTTATCTGTAGCTCTCTCTCTCTCTCTCTCTCTATTAGGTGATACACATGGCGACTCCCCCCCCCCCCCTTTTCTTTTCCTCTGCATGATCTTTCTGCATCAGTGATTCCTGCTTTCTCTGGCTGAAACAGTCGGGATAGATTTTAAATGAAGGTAGTATTATCATTTATCCGAACCACGCCCTGTGTACGTGTGTAAGAGAGGGAGTTGTGTTATTAAATGCGAAGTCCTTTTCCAGGGATGTGATCGAACTTGATTCTGTCTGCACGTGAAGTATATTTTAAAAGACTGATCGTGTGGCCGATCTGAGTATGCCGTGAAGGGGAAAAGCAGTTAAAGAAAAAGGGTAGTGGTGTGGCTCAGAGGTTGGGGTGTTGGAACTAGTGACCAGAGCTTTGCAGGATCGATCCCAGGCTGTCCATTAAAGGCCCCCATGTTGAAAATGCAGTGTATCCTTGGTACCTAAAGTTCACTGGGTAGCAGACTTCGTTCGATTACACAGCCACCTGTAATTGATTACAAGAATTATAAGGGATTAAAGTTGCAGTTACTAGCAATTTTTAAAAAGATTATAATTAGTGAATGTTAATTTAGGAAAAAGGCATTTTCCTTTTCACTCACTGTAGTCAGCACTGTAGTCAGGAGAACCTGCACATCTGTACTACTTGCTTTCGGGTACCTGCTTGACGCTCCATTCTAATTCCGTTACTAGCAGACGACATCTGCGCGCGTTGCTTTTATTTATTGTGTCTATCCCACCGTCTACCTGACTTCGAAACTCACTCTCAAAATAGCGATGCTGTTCTGCTACAATAGGTAGACAAAAAAAGGGGGGGACCCAAAAAGGAGGGGGAGAGACTTGGATCTGAGATTCCCACGCCTGCTGGTTGGGGGGAAGATTTCCCCCTTTTGTGGGGTCGTCTGTCACGCGTTTCGACGGGGGAGGGCTCCTCCAGCTGTTGGAGGGAAGTTCATTTTGTGGTCGACAAAAAATGGCCGACATGCGAGTGGGTCTTGAGTTGCACTTATTTGTGGCTGTTAGTTAATTATGTACTGTATGCAGTGCTCAAGGGAGCAAGAAAGATAAATCATACCGATCGCGTGGAGTATACAGCAGTTTCTAACACAATCTACGAACGGTTAGACCAGAAGCATACCCAGGGGTGAGGCTGAGGGGGCTACAACCCCCAAGAAGAAAATCTGATCCATTATTTAGCTTACAATTTGAAATTTAGCTTTCAGTTGAAAATGGAATTACAAATTTATACACAACACCCCCCTCGCCTTTTTGCATTCGCGAATAAAGTGGCAAAACACATTTCTTACCAATGTTCAACTAAATTTTGTTTCTAAATTTATGAAATTGTGAACTAATATATTAATATATTGTGCCATTTTGTTTATATTTTTCTTTTTTCGTTTTTTTTTTAAAACTTGTATAAGCATGCTATGTATGGGGCATTCACACATGGAAAAATATCATACATATAATTAGTTATTAAATTTGGCGACATAATTAAGCAGATCGGTGGAAAATCAGGGAACTTTTTTTTTAAATTTCTATAGTTACCCTATAGAGGGAGTTGGGGCTTGTTGGACATAGGGACACAGTGGACCAGGCTCAATTATTTTGGAAATACTACATTATTTTATTTCATTTTGTTATCAGCAAATGCCCAAGTAGTTGCACAAATCCTATAAAGAAACCACATATTAAAGTAATAAGGAGCCATTTTTATTTCAGTGATTTGTATTTTAGCACTGCTGAGTAATTTTCAGAAGTCTGCTACTTAGTTTTCTAAAATTGGTTTAATTAAGAGCAGTAAACTGAATCTCTGTTTTAAGGTAAATTTATTGCTTTAATAATTATTTACAGTTTAGTTTTTATGATAAAGAAAAATATTACTAACTATATTTTTGAAATTCAAGAATATATGGGGTACCTCGGTCCACTCGAATTGGGGTACATTGGACCGTGGTCCATCCTACCCCAGGTAATAAAAAATAACTTTTTAGCCCCCTTTTTTAAAAATTATAATCATTGCATATTATTCTATTTTTGTTTCATAGTTATATTAACACTTATATACAGTTATTCGTTTTAAGTTACTATACACAAGCCTGAAGTAAATGATAATAAAAAAAAAAAACTTGGGAGAATAAATGTTTAACAAAAAGGGTGATGTTCTCGAATTGTTGCTGATAAACCTGTTAAAGCAATTTTAGAAGATGAAGCAAATAAAAAGGATTAAAAAGAAAAAATACCAGAGTCTGTATCTTTGTTATGGAAAAAATAAAAACTTTAAAAAGAATTAGAAGAAATTAATTCAAGTAGCAGTAGTGAATTTGATTATAGACTTAAATTATACTGAATCTATTGACAGCGAAATTGTAGGTGGTTATAATATAAATAACTACGAAGTAAAAGTTAGTGAATATGTAGTTATAAGATTTGTTACCAAGAAAACAATAATTCATTATGTAGGATTAGTGTTTGCAAAACTATATGAATCAAACTATGAGATTCGATTTATGAACTGTAATGAAGACAAAAATAATTTTTATATTCCAATAAATGTTGATGAACAGTCCACAAAAATGTCATTCCAGAGCCTCGTGTCTGCCCTGAAACTAGCAGGCTTTCCATTCACAAATCTCGTTCGGCATATCTTTTGCTAACTTCAAAATATATTAAACTTTATTTTAAATTATTAATGATAAATTCCAAAGTTTACATTTTTTTCATTGTTTACTAAAAAACTTTTCTAAGAGTGATTGCTTTTTATTTTTTTCAACAGGATTTCTTTTGCTGATAAAAATTAATTTAACTGGTTCTACAAATCCAAGAAATTAATATGTCTCATTACAAAAAGAAAAAGTAATAATTCAATTACAATAATGGATAACATTTATCCTCAAGTATTACTATAACTAAAAATTTTGGTATAGCATGTTCCAATTCGCCCCATAATAAAACATCAATGTGTTCCATAAGGTGGTCCAAGGTACCCCAGACTTGGGGTGCCTTGGTCCACTCTCCAAGCTTCTTTGAAAAATAAATATAAAAAAAGATTATGCGCTGAAGACTTTGAAAAATATTGGATGCTGAGAAATGTCTAATGAGTCTTACGGAAAAAACGAGCTGTATAGTTAATTTTTTTGATGAGATAAAAAATAAAAATCAGGAAAGCGGACCACTGTGCCTCCAACTCCCCCTACTAAAGATTTTTGGGTCTCCCTACATGTGTATATATATATATATATATATATATATATATATATATAAACTATCTATGCTTTGTAGCAGTCTGTTTACGGAAGTTAAGAGCATAGACGAACATACAGATAAACTGGAATCGTAAACACTTTTTCACCATTTTAACTGTCCTGTTAAAACTAAAACTCCACTTGTGTTACCAGTGCAAAAAATGCTGTGCGACGAGTTCTCACGTACGTAAAATGTATTTTTAAATATATCAACGCTTACTGCTTTTTGAGATGAGTGCCAAATGGCCAATCGACCATTTAGAAGGTATCCACTTGTGATCTACTATTAAAAGGTGATAACTCCCCTTGGAATATAGTGCTAATGCAAATAAATCAGATGTAGCAGCATATGGTCAAACCTGTCTTCTCTTGAATCTCATGATAAGAGGGGATGGGGGGGGGGAATAGAGCTTTCAAATGCAGTGAATTAAAAAAAACGCTAAATAAACTAATTACGCCAGGAACTCGAAAATAATTAGGCTGATTGTTCATAGCTGCACTACACACCGTAACATATCCTGATGATTTTCAGATTTTTAAGAATTTTTTCTGAAAGTTTCGTCCCTGATACAGGTTTGTCATTTATTACGGTGCATAGTACAACTTCCAAAGAGGTAGTCTAAAAATTCTGAAAAGGTTGACATAATTAGTTTATTTTCCTTTGTGTGCTGAAATCACGTGATTTTTTCCGAAATACACCGTTATACACTCATTCAAACATGTTTTTTAAAAAGATACGTACTTTTAATGATAAAAATAAGTCTTTCGAAGACTTATTTTTACATATTTAACTTTGTTTGTATTAACTTTGTAAGGTTAGCAAGTTATCTTAATCCCCCGTGGCCAACATTAACTTGAGACTTTTGTTGTGTCTTTAGGTGCATCAGTCTGTAACTTATGTTAATAAAGAACCGGTTTTTGTAATTCAACGCAAAATTCGTGATATAGAGGTTTTGAAGGAAATTTTTTCGAGATAAACATGGAAAATACTTTTAGATTGTAAACGTACAGAATTTCAGAAATTTACGAATTAAACAGGTTCGAGACTGTACTAACAATCAACAAGTATTTAATGTTAAATAAAATTTTCAGATATTTTTGAAGTAAATGAATGAAACAATTTCTAAACGTGGTGTTTTTCTTTTCTGTTTTGCAGATCAAGTTCGAAATGGACTATCACACCCCGGACAGCGACCAGATGTGCATGCTGCCAGTCGATTCCATCAAGAAAGAAATTGACGACTCCTGTGTCCCCGAAAGGCCCTACAGGTCCATGAGAAAAGTTCCGTCCATGAGCGACCTCTCCGAAGAAAGCTCTCTAGGTCAGTGGTGTTCTTTCCTTTCGTTTGGTGTCTCCTAAGGCAGGGGTTCCCAAAGTGTTTGCCCAGGACGCTGGTCGATGGATGCCGCGCAGAGGGGTGACGGGTACTGCGAAGCCCCCCCCCCCCTACTTCCAATGATCTCATTAACCCTTTGAGGCGCGACCCTTTCCCAATGCTGAGAAAAGGGCAGCCGTTGCCATCGCTCGACTTGACTACCAGCAAGATGGCGGACGATCGAAACGTTCATCGCGTGCCACAGATCTAGAGTGCCACAGATCGCAGCTGGCTGTGCCCACGCACAGCCAGCTGCGACTGGGGTGCTTATAGACGACCCCAAAAGTTTTAAGTCATCATTTTTAAACCCTAGCAATAAGTCTTTTCAGATGAAAACTTGCTTTTACTATATATATTTAATCCGAAACTGTTTATACAAGCATGCACCTTATCCATGTAAAATTGCGGTATGTTTTCTCTGTAACAGTAAATCAAGGACGGATTAAAGGGGGCGACCGCCCCTCCCGAGAAAAAAAAAATTAATGTTAATGATCCTCCCATTTTACTTCCATAAAATGGATGTGTATGTGAATCTTCTAACTAACCGCCCCTACCCACAAAATTGCATTCATCCGTCAGTGCAGTAAATTGCTGCTAATATTGATTTTAAATGACCAATTCCCTTTTTTTAAATCTTTGAAAAACAATTTTGACAGGATGGATAAAATTTCTGGGTAATAGTTCCAAAAGCTTTATGCATCCCAACTTTCCAGCCACTGATAACGCACTGGCACGCAGCAGGGAGCACGAAATTCGAACTCTTCTTCACTCAGGCGAGAAGTTTGAATGAAAACTTTCAGTGAGAGATTCTGTATGTTTGTCTTATTCTCTTATCAGTTAGCCCAGTTGCTTACTACTTGCTTTTACTCCGAACTCGGCTGGTGCGATGATGCACAATCTAAATTTATGAACAAAGACACTTTCTTGGCGTGCGCATGCGCCGGGCGTAACATGAGACGTGGCAGCAGCTTCTTCGAGGGGTTGTCTTCGCTGCCCCCCCTTCCTAACCTTCTTTTACCACTGCAACAACAGCTGTGGTATTAAAAACACTGGCTTCTGCTTGCCAAATGACGGTATGATGCTAAACGTTGATTGGGCTGACTCGCTTCTGTTCGATGTGAAAGATGATGCGATTGTGGGTTTTTCTTTTTTAAATCCATCTTTCTCTTTTAAACATTTGTTACTCTTGAACCTTCAGCTCCGTGGCTTGTAATGCGATGCCCTTGACTTGTCTGTGGCGAATTGTCATGGAAACTAGATTTAGAAGGATCTCAAAATGGCGCTTTTTATGTTTACAGCAAGTGGTATCGTTTGTTTTGAGCCGAAGGAGGGGGTTTTATAGGAACAAACAGGGTTTCTGTTGCATAGGGTAATTTATACAGGAAACCTCAGTATTACCCATGAAATCATTTTGAAGAGTTTTCTAAATTGAATATCCTGTTACAGCTGGATTGGTAATGGATGGTTATATCCAGGTTTCAGATTTCACTTCGCGTGAAAATCAATTAACTGTTACAAATAATTCAGTTATTAGAATTTGCTTTCAAGAAGAATTTGACAAATAACATGCATCGCCGTTGACATTTTAAATTTTCGGGTCTGTAGGGGGAGAGGCGTACTCAGATTGGATATTAGTGCAATATCTATTGCTCACATTGGTCGCGACTCCCAATTTATTTATTTTAGATCTCTGTAATTTCAAAATGATATAAATTTAGAAAATAAATATTATTACAGAGGAACCTCACAGGATGGTCACCTCCCAAAGTTGGACACTTTCCTGTGGAAAGAAACGTGTCCATAGTATAGAAGTATAGTATACCTCTATAAGTTGGACATGTCTTAAAATTGAACGCTTTTTTTTTGGGGGGGGGGGGAATCGCAGGTGTCCAACTTACGGAGATTTCACTGTATCTTCTATATAATTGTATATCAGTGTCTGCTTCAATAGCCTTACTTTTCTATTCGCTTAAAGATTATAGATTTAGGACACTCTCTTCTGTCTCATATTATTTAACGAGAAGATTTAGCTGACAAAATTGATGTTTTGTGTGAGTCGGAAAATTTAGAAGTCGGCAATAAAGTGTAACAGATGCGTAGAATTTTAGCTGTATAAAGTATTAATAAATCCCACTCTAAGAAGGGATTTAACATTTCTGTATAAAATAGGGATACAGTAGCTACAACCATCCTTATCTTACTATTACCACAAAGCTCATTATTGTCCTTATCAAGTATAATCGCTTTTAAGAGCAGAAAAGAAGGTTACGTTTTTAGATAACTTTCACTTTCACTTTAATGGACACATTTTCACCAGCCGTCGGAATAGTGGGAGAACTTTCAACAAGTCGTCAGAGAGAAAGAGAGCGGACTTCCCCGCTCTATTAAGTCACTGCATTGATGACCTTGGGTAGTGATGTAGTATTTGCTTTTATGTGATGCTTTTGCTGCTATTATCCCTTATATGAAGGGACTGGGAGGTTTATTTTTAAAGAATGAACTGCACAGTCATTGGAATTTAGCAAATTAAAAGGCTATTTATTGTTTTACTATCGGATGAATTTGAAACGTTACTTGAAAGTAATGGTAAAATTTGTTTTTAGGTATGCAATCAAATCCCGTTTTAGCAAAGCCCATTACAGCGAAAATCTCGCTATAGCGAAGACTTCAGTAGTACCCAAATCAAACTACAATATCGAGATTCAACATCGGTATAGCGAAATTTTTTATTAGACCGAAATGATTTTTCTGGTCCCATGGACTTCGTTAAAACGAGATTCGACTACTGTATAGCGAAAACTTACCGTGTTTACTCGCTTAAACTTTTTTTTTGCTAATTTTTCATTGTGAAAGTCTAGGTGCGACTATTATGCGGAGAAATCTACTACACAATATTGTACACTCTAATGCTAAAGCATTACGGGTATAAAAAATACATTATAATAAAATTACTAAATTCTGCCTATTAAATAGTCTTTTCAACAGTTGCACACAAAAAAAGGTTTTTTTGGGGGGGAGGACGGGGACCTTTTATAGACCAGTATCATCCAGAAAAATATTTTAGGGGGGGGGGTGTAGGCAATGCCCTAAAGAAACATCTTGAGGTCCGGAAATAGTAGGTTTCAAAAAGGCCCTTTTTAATAAATATTGAGGTCCTGGCCCAAGCTTAAGAGATGCATACATGCGAGAAAATGGACCATTACTCTATTAACAGTGGTTATGATTGAAAAAAGTTGTGAAGATAAGGCCCCATTATCATTTGTTGTCACAGAGTCTCCTAATGCTTGTTAAGAATCGGTCTTTATCATCGGATATTTCCACTGTACAAAAACAACTTCTATTCTACTTCATCTTTACAATTGTAAACCGGAGTTATGCATAAAATATCTCTAAAATTTCTAATTGAAGATTAGAAGACGAAAGATATAGAGTCCTTCCTATTTTGTTGGACGGTTCTTTCTGCCAAGAATGAGGTCCTCTTTGAAATTAGCGGGGAGGGGGTTTCTGATCCCCAAAACCACCCCCCTCGATACCTCACTGTTATAGACATAAAATTCACAATTTAATATTTGTGAAAATTTTGACAAAATATTCTAACAACACAATTCATAATAATTTTCCAGATTCTTCTAATTCTCATTTTCTAGATGAAGGTCAAATACCCGACTGCGACTTTTATGCGGGGAAAATATTTTGACGGTATTTTCCGCTTCAAAATTGGGGGAACAACTATTACGCGAGTAAACACAGTAATCATGTCAGTATATTCTGTCTCGTTGAATAGTAAATATATTTAGATGTTACAATCATGTACACGATTTGCTTGAATTTTCTGTTTTTAACGCGAAAGATACTTGTAAATATGAAATAATGCCCCTAATTTCCTACCTAAGTCTGCCGGTAAATTTTGAAGACAGAAAAGTATTTCTTGCCCGTGGAAAGTCTATTATTTAAACTTGTGGTTTAAAAGGGATGTAAAAGACAAAAACTACTAACAACAGAGACGTAGTCCCCCCAGGAGTGTGTGCATAGATATAATACAGGTGTAGAATTCTTTGAGTGTGTGTGTGGGAGAGACAGGAAACAGCCTCCCCCCCTCTTCTTGGTCTATTGTCTATCTGCTGGCAGTGGCCATTTAAGTTTCTGATCAGCTAATAGTGTTTTTAGCATATTTAATTACTGCTAAAAAAATTGTTTAAACGATTTGGTTTCCAGTTATAAAAATTTAACATTCATTATATTTTGCTGAAAAAGCATTTCGCTTTTGATACAATAAGGAATAGAGATAGAAGAGTTTTGCTTTATCAATATTTCATTTGAGAAATATTTAAAACTAACATTTCATAATTTCTTCGAGATAAGAAAGCATGAGGTATCCTGAATCAACTACGCATATCTCTGTTAGCTTATCATCCTGACTCGAAATCAATGAAATTTATTTTTAGGTTTCGATAAACGCTTCTCGACGATAAATCACTCTACTGCTTTAGAAGGTGGGGGGGGGGGGGACTTTCCCTTTCTCTAGATATATTCTGACTAATAAAACCCGATATTTTTTTTGTGATAAGGTTTTTCTAACATCAGGTGCTGGCAGGCATAATTATAACCTTGCCATTGTTTCATGCAGTCATTCACGTACGCCACGGTTGCCAGTGGGGAATAGTGAAATATTTACGCAAAAAGCCAGAATTTGTTTACAATCGAGAAATTTCGCAGATGTTTGAGGCAGGTCTGTGTGGGAGTCCCGCTGACGAATCTTTCAAAAATGTGCCTGCTGTGGTTTTTGTTTTCTAACAGTTTGTTTGATCGGTGCGTAATTATTTAGAGGTACGGATATCTGTTCTTTAAGAGGGAGGGGGGGGGATGATTACTGCGAATGAACAATATTTGTCGTACCCCTCCTCTTTTTTTAGCGAACAAGGTGTACTAGATTGGGGACGTAAAAGCACAGGATGTAACAGCCCGTTTGCTTTAGCTAAAAGCAGGTTATTTACGTAAAGCGAAAATTAATGATGCGAGGTTATTTTAGAGTAAGCTTGATTCTTTTTTTTTTTTTTTTTTTTTTTTCCAATTCCTACTATTAGTTCACACTCTCCCTATATTTATATATCTTTTCAATCCTTAATAAAATAATCTTTATTCACCCACTCAAGTTCAAATACATTTTTTTAAACTTGTATTGGATGACACTTGATTTTAATACAGCTTTTTTAGTAAAAAGTAACTAAAATAAATAGTTTTTGTTGACCTGAGTAGGAATTGACTTTAAACAATTTTTTTGTTACTTGTTTTCATTATTTTTTATTGTTATTATTGCGTGCGCGAAAATGTCAAAACTGTAGCGAGAAAATATTTTACGTTGAAAATAGTATAATTTGTAATATTTTCAAGGACCTGTGGTTAAAAAAAAAAAAAAAAAAAAAAAAAAAAAAATAAATGAGCCTAAAAATGATCTTCATACAGAAACGTAGTTACATTTCAGTCAAGCATTCCTTTACTCTTTTACTTGCAGTACTAGAAAAATGTTACTTATAAGACGACCATTAAACTCTCATTTTTTTAATAACTGTATGTGCGTGCGCACGTATAAAGATGCATTTAAAGTCTATGGTCATTTAATACCCAGATATTTGTATTTATATTTTTCATAATATAACTGCCACTTATTTAACGAGGATAGGGAAGAAAAGTTATTGTTAAAGTAATCTGTTAATGGGGCTCCACTGTATATGAAGCACACACTAAACTGAAACAAATTACAAAACAGATGAAATGTAATTAAACAGTTGATAAAGAATATTATTTCTGTAGTTGACTGCCATCTTGTCTTCCACTCTTCTTCTTGTTCTAATAATAAATAAATAAATAATAAAATAAAAATATTCAAATAAATGTATGTACAAGCTAGCGCGCACGCACGCACACACACACACACACACATATTGAATTTTCAAAAGGTATTTTATAAGGTAATGATTCTGTGGGGGGGGAAAGGTTTGAATTACTTAAAATTTTAAATAAAATTATTTTTCTTCTATTCGGTTCTCATAAACATAAATATTGCATTAAACTAATTGAAGGGTGTAATGCTCACATTCTCCACTGTTGCGAAACTTATCCCTTCCCGACCTAGCTGTTCGGCGTTTTCCGTGGTTTTCTCCAAAACTTTCCGTAAATACGGCTTAGAAAGACCGCCCTCGGCCTAGATCCCGCGAATAGGTATCAACCGTAATCCAACAAACAAGCAAATTAAATTTTAGCTTTACCGGAATTATTACAGGTTTGGGACAATGTGCAAGTAGTTATTATGGCAACAAATCTATCGCACACAGGAGGAGGGGGGGGGGAGGTCTTCATATATCATGTTTAGGGACCTATAAAATATGCGGAAAATGCTGAGTTTTGCGTTAATAAGTTTTTTGCATTTTTCTATGAACTAACTTTCTTAGTGGAGAATGTGAGTTTTGAATCTATACCCTTCAATTATTTTGACATATACACATAAACCAAAGCATACGATTACTTGAAGGATTCACGATAACGTGGGACAGTACTATAAATAAAACTGTTCAAAGGAAAAAAAAAGTTGCTTTTGTTTATTATTATTGCTATTGCTATTTTGGAGACTACCCGCAGTTGTTTTACCACCTCATTCTGCTGATGACAAATAGCTTTTGATGTATATGAGAAAAAGCCATGAAACTGTTGATAAAATCAAATAAATTTAAAAACTTCATTTAAATGTAAAACATCAAGAGTTAAATAACTATGGATATTCTATATACGTTTTAAGAGGCACGAGGATTCATTCATTTTTTAAAGCGAGATTTTCATCAACCTTTAAAAGAAACAAAAAATAAATAAATAAATATTTTTTTTAAAAAAAGTTACTACTAACTTTACCGTTCCGTTATTTCCGATTAGCAAATAAAATAGTTCAAATAATAATAATGAAAAAAAATATTGGTACTGATTCAGTTATAATAAAGTAAGAGTCATAATAATTTCATTTTCACGAAATTTTCAGAATTGCAAATTGGGTCCTCGTTTCCTTGAAATTCCGTATACCTAGATCTGTAGTAATAATCAATTATGTATTAGCTTTATTATTAGCTTATGTATTAGCTTGCTCGTAAAACTCATCTTGCGTCCCTCGGAACGTTAAGTGGAGTCATATTTTGCCCTTTAATGCAAAGTTATTTAATTTAATTACATGCATGGACCAGTCTACGCTTGGTATAAATCACCTCTTCGCTCGTCAGGGTTCCTCCCAATTAATTCTAATGATGCACTTGCGTATATTTCCACAATCCCCCATTCTTTTTCATATCCCCATTTTCATATATTTACCCCCTACGTTACCCCAGTTTCCATTTCTCAACACGCACACGAGTTCACGAACTGTGACCCAAATAGTGATGGGGGACCGAAGAAGTTCAGAGATCCCTCGGAATAAAACCGAGAGTGGGCGTGAAAAGCTGCCGAATCCCCCAGCACCTGTCTTTTTTTCTTTTTTCTTTTTTTTTTTTTTTTTTTTAAGAGGGGGGGGGACCCCGTCATATCCCTATATCGTATAGTGTTGCGTGCAAAGTCGCCTGTGCTGTGCACAGATGCGTCTCATGAAGAATTGTAAGTTCCCACGGTTATTTCTGTAAACGTATGGTCCCCCTCATCACTGCATTTTGCCATCGTTATGTCCCCGAATAGTAGGAAATCTGATTGTTCCGCCTAGGATTGTATCAACAGTGCAAAAAATTTAATAGACATGCTTAAATATTGTTGATTTAAATGTTAGTTGTAATTACGTGTCGTACTTTCAAGCAATTAAATTTTAGTCAGCTTGCTTAAGTGGGCTGACAAAGCTGATTAAAGTAAAGGTAGATGGGGCACCTGTTCCCCCCCCCCCCCAATAATCAAGAAATTACGCTATTTCCTCTAGTAGACGTGTGTGCCTTTGTTCTTCTATATCAATGTGAAAAGGGTTAACGCCCGCTAAATAAAGTCTTCAAATGTTTTGAAACAGTTGTGGAGAGAGTTCCCCGTTGAAACACATAGTCCGGCATCACTTTGCGATGCATTTCTTTCCTCCCCCCCCCCCCTTTTCTTTTTGTGCTTTCAAAAGTCTTTTTGACCGCTCGGTGGCGGATTGTTTTCCACTTTTCTCCTTTCTACCTTTCTTAATCTCTCGGTACATTAATGCTGGAGAAGAACAATGTCTTCCTCTGTTGTAATGTGTGTTCGTTGAATAAAGTGTAGCAGGGCTTCATTGACGAAACCTTCACTATTTCGTTTTCAACCCTGTGTGACTAACTGACCGTGAAGGTCTCCGCTTATCTCTGTCGCCCGTGAAGTCTTGCATCGTTAGTAATTAATTAATGAGCTTCGAATTTATCTTCATTATAAGTGTTGTTTCTTGCTGTTCTATGTACTAATTTGATTAAAGACGCTGTCGTAAAAACTGGAACGCTTCAGGGAGCTCGCGCTTGTTTCAAATTCACTGAAGGGTGTAGTGTCCAAGAAACAAAATCCACCTCACGGTCATAGTACATACACAAATCAAAATAAACTAATTGCACGAGGGACTCGAAAATATTCTGGATTATTCTTTCTAAGCTGCACTACACACTCAAATAAATGAAAATGAGCGGTGCCTTTTATGCTACTTTCAGAAAAAAATCCTAAAACATGGAATTGCTCGGCTAAATTTTTCGAAGAGCTACTCTCTCTCTGAAAAATTTAGGCCCCCACCATGGCCGAGCGGATAAATCGCTCAAAATGATAGAAGGCTGAAGTGTGAAAGTCCCGGGTTCGGGTCCCATCGCACGGCTGTCGATCTAATGGTCTGATGTTTTGGTCGGGTTACCCCTTAGAAAGTCCTCCGACCAAGGCATCTCCCATCCTAGGCAGATCGTTCAAGTGTAGCGTTGCCTTAACCACAAAAACCAAACCTCTGCAAAATTTTTGATTTTTAAATTCTTTTTCTAAAAGTCTTGCAAGTGAGTACAAGTTTATTGTTTGTTTCAGTGCTTAGTACAGCTTGTAAAGAAACATTCTAAAAATTTCAAAGTGCTGGGCATAATTAGTTATTTGTATTTATGTACTGAAATCGCATGTTTGGTTCGAGTACACCGTTTAAGACTGCAGTTCTAAAATATCATGCGATTCACGAGCATATTCTGAAATAAATTATTAACGTCACGGGAGTTACTAAAAATTCTTAGAAAGTTTTTTTTTTTTTTTTTTTTTTTTTTACACTCTCTATCATACACTGCAAGGAATGCTAAAACGATGTCTAAGAATGCGGGGGGGGGGGGGTTTGCATTTGTTAGTTAGTAATAATTACGTTACATTGCACGTCCATTGCATATTGTTTGCATGGAAACATGGGTAGGAATTATAATGATATGCAATGAGTTTTCTGGGACGCAAAAAGTTCAGGCAGGATTTCATACGAGATTCTACAAATAATTTTATTATAACTTAAGTTCAAATAAAAGTATTTAAAAATAAAATTGCACATAATTTCACTTCCCCTGCACACACACACAAATGGGGAGGGGGGGGGAGGGTGCAAGGGGCGTATATACATGGTTGCCACTGGTCAGTGAAAATCGGAAATGTCCTCAATGGTTGAGAAGTATTACTTTGGCTGAAAAAGTTGGGGTAAATTTGTAAAATATGGTTGAAAAACTGAAAAGTCTTGATTGTAGCCCAGAAAAATATAGGAAATCTGCGGTAATAATAGATAGATAATCACATACTTTAATCTGGGGTGCTCGAAATAAGACTTGTAATGGGTATGCAAAAGGTTATAGATAATCTGTATTTGTGCGGCTGGCTTAAATTATAATGTACATTGTGACAGCACGGTCTGAAATTTCATCAAACTGGTTCTGGAAAACCTGGAAAAGTAAGGAAATTTCGGTTCAGGAATTGAGTGGAAACCCTGAATATAATTTAACTGACATCATCATCATCATTATTATTGCAAGAATTATCTTTTATTTTAGTTTTATTTATTTGACGGCTTTATATTTTCTGGCAATTTCATTTCAAAAACCACTCCCAAATATGCAACATTTTGGTAAATGTGCATTAAAAAAAGTATATATATATATACATTGTAGTTGTTTTGATCGCCTTTAAAAAAAAAAAAAAGTTTCATAACTCGAATAAATATATTGCATATTTCAGTGTGTAAAATAGCATATGAAGTAGCATCCACGGAAATTATATATAGTATGGTATTGCGTAAGTTTTTTTTTTTTAATTTATTTGAAAATGTTGAAATGTTGTTAATTTGAAAATGTTGTTCTATTTAAATTCCTAAACATAAATAGAGCAGTTGCATATTCTTAGAAACGGAAACTGGAATCCCGGTGTTAACCACCTGATAGGAAAAACCACTTTTCCAGTATTTTCATCGGAGAATCCCCCTTCCCTCTACTTGTACAAACGTTACAATCGTCTTTTAACCACCAGCCCCCCCCCTTTTTTTAAACAGCTGTTTCCGCCATTATTAAAAGATTTCTCTCTGTCTCTCCAAGTGGTGGCATCAGTAGCGGTGCGCCGAAATGACCTCCAACGCCAACAGCAAAGACTTTCTCATGTGACGTCACAAGCTCACCCCCCCCCCCTCCAATTCCGCGGATTTTTGGGAAAAAACGGGGAATCGAAGGAACCGAAAATCGACGAGTTTAATCACAGGAGAACAGTATTGAGACAGCCCGGTTCAGTTTCCGGTTTCGGTTTCGGTTAATACAGCTGCCGGATACGGCAGGAGCACCAGCAACTGTTCAGTAGTAGTAGTAGTAGTAATGTTGTAGTACCATAAGGTGTCGAAACATGTGTTGGAATCTCTACACCCCCCTCCCTTCCCCCCAATTGAGTTTTGCATGTAATGATGAGTATTGGAACCAAATTAAGTATTGTTATATTTAGCGTTCTGTGAAATTTCTTGAGGATTGGTATTTCCATGTTTTGTTTAGGGCTCATACAAGAACTGTTATTTTTTTTTAAACTTTTAAGTAAAGCGGTAAAAAGTTTTAACTAAGTTTTGCTAAATTTTTAAAACGCTATTTCTGTAGAAATTTGGGAAAAAGGCGGGGGGATTGAAATTTTTTTTTTGAGACAATATATCGCGAGACAATTAAAGGAAAATAAATTTTTGGAAATGCAGTGAAACTTCCTTCATCAAAATTTATCCTCTTTACGTAGTCAAACTACTGCTTACATTTGCTCACTAGAATTTGCATTTCCGCTTCCTCGCTCTAAAATACGGGTATTAAAGAACAGTTCCAGTTGTGCACACTTCTAGGATTGTATAAGTTGTGTGCAGAGATATTCACAGTGAGTGGCGCACCCCAAAAACCCGTGGCTCGCCTGCTGAAATTTGGGTGGACTGACTGATAAGACACATAAAATATTGCACAAGTTAAGGAAAATTATAAATTTACAAAATAAAGCAGAAAAGATTGGGAATGTAATTTACTGCAAAAAGGATACTGCTCAAATTACCAGTGAAACTAGAAAATAGAGAGATTCTAGATGAATATGATAATTAATAGGATTTTAAATTTAATTAAAGGGGGGGATTTGTAAAATTTCTCAGCTGTCAAGCTTTTTTTGTAAAGAAAAATTCAAAATTTCATTTTGAAAAATGCAAGTTCCTGCGGCTTACAAAATATTCCTTGCCTTATTTTGAATGAGTGAATTCAACATTTAATAGCTTATAAAACAAATGAAAGCATTGAAAAGGCTAAACTGATTAAAATGTTATGTATTTTGTGTAAGTATTTGATGTACAATAAAATCGGAAGCGTCTCCTCATCTCAATATAAGTAAATAGCACAAAATAATAAAGAACTTTGCAAAATAACGCCATAAATAGCATCTTCTGAAATAGAACAAACATTCTCGTCGTTTTCAATATCAGTTAACGTGAAGAGTGAAAGTGCGCCTGTTTAATTTAGGAGTGTTTTTCAGTTACAGTAATTAAAGTACGCTTGTATAGGCATTAAAATATATATCTGGTTGTGTGTCTTTTGAAAGTTACAATTAAAGATATAAAGTACTAAGGCTTTTTCTTCGATAGAGAAAACACTTTTATGTAGTTTATATACATCTAAAGATTTCATTGGGGGAGGAGATGTTATTTATTTATTTTGTCCAATGAACACCAGTCAACTGGACTTAATTCGTTATTACTGCGCTTTCTAATTGAAATATTCATGCAATATTATTGTATATCTTCCTTCAGTTATGTAGGTCATTAGGCCTCGTTAGTATCTTGTCGTTTATAAAACGCGTCATCAACCATTTATTCTTATCCTCTGTCCTTCATTGTTCTGAACTTACAACCACTCCACTCCATTCTATTTATTGAAGACTATTATATGTTGTGCGGGCGGTTTTTACTTTCTAGAATACCATGAAAATGGAACATTTACCAAACTTTTCAGTACCTGTGTTTGAAGTGGGGGAAAGAAAAAAAAAGAGAGGGCAGAACTTCCATCACTTCATCCGCGGCGTAACAGTCCCTATTTCCGCCGCATGGTACCTGTAAGCATCTTCTCACGCTAACCACCGAACCTTGCCAAGAGATCCCCAAATTTAGGCCTCCTACCCCCCCCCCCTTTCCCCTTTTTGCGGAGTAGTGTGTATACTTGCATGTAGTATTTTAAAGGGGGGGGACGAGAATAAATTTCCCCTCCCATATCCTCTCAGCGTAACATCACACTAAAGAACTGCATAAAGAACAAAAAAATAAAAACAGCAGAAGTTTGCAGGCGCTATCGCTCGTTCATTCATAAACTTGGAGCCTGCGCAGAATAGGTATAAGGTCTGTCTCTGGAAGACTTTTTTGGAGGATATCATTGGATTGGCTGAAAACATACGTAACCCCTTGCCTCCTCACGTGTGTCGGGGTCTTTGATAGTAATCTAGTCACAAATCGCACTTCTGGCTCTTGAACGCCTCTGGCCGGGATCGCTTAACTCATGGAGATTTATTTATTTATTTAAAACGCTTTCGGAATTTCTTGGGATATATTTTACGAATTTGATAGAAGATATGTTGAATGGATATCTGATTATGTGATGCCACCTTTGTTTATTTGTTCGACTTTTTCGGAATATTCGGCACTAGGAGCTGGAATTGGAAAGAAACGTGACCCAAGAGTATTTTCGCACCTCTGCCTGACGTTCGACCTCCGATTTTATTTCTGCAGATCGAAAATGCAATGGACATTACGTAACTTTCTAATATTTTATCCGATTTCGAATTTCATCGAGAACTGAAATTTTTACTAGCAGAGAGAAAAATAAAAGATGCAACATTTTGTTTTCCCGCTCGTCTGCTGCTTCTCTAATACCTGAAGTTTCACTTTTTCGACCGAAATTTTTAGAACTGAACTATGGCAAGCTATTTCGCATTTTCATCAGCGATACTGTTAGTCACCTGCTTCACGTTAGTCACTCGAATTTAGGAGAAAATAACCAACGTGAGGACATATGTAAATTAAAATAATAAGTTATTATAAGGCAGATAAATTCACTAGTCATTTTCTTGTGGTGTCTTTGAAGCTCCCAAAAACTGCATTGAAAACTAAATCCTAATTTATTTATATAATTTATTTATTATAGATAATTTATTGTACTATATTTTACGTCATCTAGCAAGAATAACTTCTAGTCTTTGGAAAATGAGTCAAAGTTTTGCATTCCGTAATTAAAAATTATTTTCAATCAAACGCCTTTTTCTAATAAAGAGGAAAGAATAAACTCAGGTTTTATTCGTATTTTTTTCTGCGTATGGAAAGACATTTTCAAAACTTTCTTTAAAACTTCTCTTTTGTGTTATCTGTGATAAACGCCGAAAGCAATCAAGATGATGCTGGCACCGAAACCAAAGCCTATAGCACCGAAACCAGTAAAAGGTGAGAAAAATAATTATCTCTTTTACTCCATTTATGAATTTAGTTTATCGTGTCAATAATTTTTCTCAGCCTGAATGGGACGTTTAGGTATTCGCATTAAACTTGTAAACAATATAATTTAATATGTTTGTAGCAAAATAGAACTTTTTGGATAATTTTTAAATTAATGTATATGCTAACCGATTTTAATAAATAAAAAAATAATAAAATCTTTTTTAGCTCTTTGTTAAAGCGTTAAAAACTATTTGACTTATTACAAATAATTTTATATAATTTTATTACATCAAAATATACTTATTTGCCAAAATATACTAAAAGTTTTGTTTTGAATTTTATGAAATATTTATGATGACAATTTTATGTACATGGAAGCTCTAAATATTTACATGTAAGGTAAAACTGAAAGAATAAAGTTATTTTTCAGACAAAATAATTTTTAGTCCTTCAATATGTTACGTTAAGCTGTATTTTGTGTTTCCATCAAAAATTTTCTGATTAAATTTGCCAATATGTAAAGAAGGGGAAAAAAAAAGAAAGAAGAAAAGTTGTTTTTAAAAAGACCATAGCATTAGTCTGAAGTCTTTTTCAGATTATTAAATGCGAATAATAAATCTCACTATTTCTTCACCTACAATAATTAAAAAAATAAAATTAAGTAGTATAGTTTATGAAAAGTAAATAAATAGATAGATTTTTACCGCGTTATTTTATTGTTTATTTCTTATATACCGTGTTTACTCGTGTAATAGTCGCACTTTTTTTTCTAATGTTTCATGGTGAAAGTCTAGGTGAGACATTATGTGGGGAAAATCTACTACATAATATTGTAACGCCAAAGCTATTTTTTCAGTTGCAAAATGGGGGAGTGGGTGGAAGTGCGACTATTACGCGAGTAACGATATGTGTGCGTAAGTCTTTTTATAAAGAAAAAAAAGGGGGGTGTCAGTATTTTTTAAAAAAGTCATTATTTACTGTTTATTGTTTGTGGTGTTTATTGTTGAAAATTCAATTATCCTATTTTTCTAACCTAAGTTAAAATGAATAGAAGAAAACATTAGATGTAGAATATTAATTTTAAGTTTTCATTGATTTGAGAAATTATTGAAAATGTTTCTCTTTGTTCTATGTCAGTAAAGTTGAAGGATAATTATCAGTCCTATCGGAATACTTTCTTTTCTAAAATTGAAAACAAAGTAAACATATATATTTTTTTAATTGCAAAAAAATATATAAAACTTGCTATCTGACGGTTTAACTGCGGATATTTTTTATTGCTTATTTATAGACATAACATTTTTCAATGCAAATAGCACAAGGTCGATGTGTTGTATTTGTTTTAAACTTCCTGCGATTTTATCCACAAGTAAAGGAACTCTGGGTGTGCTTAACATTATTGCATCATTTTTGCAAACTGCTTTGTCACTTAAAACGTACTCTTTTCTTCAATCTAAATGCGCACGCGGTGACGATATTTCCGTTATGGAAATAGGTTATTTTATAGACTTGCATGGTTGATTTCACCAGAAACGCCCATATTTTCATATATGCACTTAAGAAATCAAATAATATGCTAATTAAATATAAATATAACTGAATGAGTTGTCCACTTATAGGGCCAGGTGAGGTGATCACTTTTTGCAAATTTCGAATTTGTGCTCTTAATTATAGAAAAAATTATGTTTTACTTAAATGGAAGGAATCTGACCTTTTAAAAATCACGTAATAAAATTTATGTTTCCCTAGATTTATTTGTTTAAAATTTAAGGGGTGGTCATAAGTATCCAGCCAAAATCACAAAACTGGGAAAAAAAAAAAAAAAAAAACACATTGAGGCAGTAACTACAATTACCATTGGGTTAATTATCATCACTCACTTGGTTCCTTCTGATATTTACTATTACAACTTTTACAGCAATACAGACTATTAAGTTTGTTTTTGTTAGTGAGTAATGTAACCCTGGTGCCGAGGCCGTACCGGGGGGGGCAGGGTGTCCGGTCCCCCCCCCCTCTGGAATTAAAAATTTTGTTAACAGAACAATAATGATGAAGTCTTTTTGTGAAAAATATAGCCTTTTTCACCGTTTGGTCCCCCTCCCCGAATTTGTTTTCTGGATACGGCCCTGCCTGGTGCCGACTAATTGAGTAATAAGGTTATAATTTCTTCATTTTCAATCAAAATGGCACCTTTCATCCAAGATGTGTTGAATAGTCACTCATTTTTTACATAAGGAAAAAATATTAACTGTAAGAATTGTTGAAAGAAATTGTAAAATGTAATTTTTTCTTGACTTTTTAAGAACAAAATCAAAATAAAGGCAGAATAAATGTCACTCTTCTTGGTATCCCGTCTGTTTTTATGATTATTTGAAAATGAAAAAATAACTAGTATTTGTTTTACAAAAAGTAAAGAATGTCCATGACCTAACTGAACTTTTTATATTTATGTGTCGCATTTATTTTTATTACAAACTCTTATCTGGTATAATTTTAAGTTTCCTGGAATGTACTTCTGGCTTTGTTCACAGACCACAAGTTTTCTAACCTTTAGTGGAAGTCTTTGTGAGGAGAAGGGGTTCGTCCTGTCGGCCTTAACCAACACCTCCTAGATACACAATGCCTGAGAACAGAAATTTTTACGTCCTTTTGGTCCATTAAAGTGACGTTATCACACATTTAGTTTCACAAAGTAAAACTATTCAAAGTTCGTGGTGAATTTACTCCAGCATAAAACATTTTAATGATTTAAGATAGAAAATTTTATTTTACGACAAATAGGAAAATTTAACTATCACTAATTATGTAATATGATATAGAAATAGATCATAATAAATTATTTTTTATCAGAAAGGTATTTTAATTTTTATCTTCAACTTAAGATATTTTGAATAGCTTTACTTTGTGAAAGTAAAAATGTGATGACGTCATCTTAGAAGGTCTAAAGATGACATAAAAGCTTTTCCAGGCCTTCTCTATCTAGGAGGTGTTGCCTGAACTCATATGCAGTGTGCATGCATGCAAAGGAATGGGAGCTGCGTGCAGGGAAGAGAGTAGAGATCTTCCACATTGTTCTATAGCCTTCTAGGATGGATGTCGGCCACATGTTAGTTCGTTAGGAGTTACCGTAGGTGATGAATTAGCAACAGCTGGGCAACAGGCCCGCACTCCTCAGGGGACGTCTATAAAAGAGGATGCTGATGATGGCGAGATACAGACTCGTATAAAAAAAAAAAAAAAAAAAAAAAAAAAACCCGAACGTCAGCGTGTGCCGTTGGAGGTCAGCAAGTAATTTGAGAGGGCGCTTTTCTTTTTATAAGGATTATTTTTATGCTTTATGGTGGCATAAAAAGTGGGCCACGTGGAAGAAACCAGCAGTTACTTGCTGCCGTATATGTGCAGTTTATTTAAGGCTAGTGTAAATGAGCTACATACATTTTTTAAAAATCCGGTTTGTTATTATTTTTTTAATCTGAACAATCCATTTTATAGAGAGAGCATATCATCTTGAACGTTCAAGTCAATTGAATAAGAACTGACTGAACTTTTTTTTTCTTCTCTAGATTCTGCCATTGTTACACGCAGTAAAAGGGAGTTAAAAATATACGTTGAAATTACAGCTAATTTGAAAAAGTAATATGCATCTAAAAAAATCAAAATAGAAAATTTACTTAACCCCAGCGCCCAACTATTTTTATCACATTCTCCAATTTATGTTAATGCATGAATGTTAAATAAATTTCTGAATTTTATGGTTATGTAGTATGTATTTATTTTTCCTAAAAATAGGAATAAAACAGTGAAAGATTCGAATTTTACTTAGTTATCGTCAAGTATCTTGTGGAAATCAGATTTATATTAGAAAAATAAATTAAATTAGGAAAATAAATTATTACTCATGTACTTTTGCAATCAATGAATTTTGCGGCCGTCTTAAAAAAGGATGCTGGGTGTTGATAGGTTAACCAATTGAATCCTTTACAGACTTCCAACCACTTGCATTAAATACCATCTTTTGCAAAAAAAAAAAAAAAAAAAAAAAAAAAAATTAAGAACTTCGTAAAGCAACACGCATAAATAAATAAAGAAAATACCACAAAACGTTCGTTTTCGGTGGTACAGAAGGCTTTTTTTCCCCTCAATAAAAACTACCACCATCCACACAAGCAAAAAAGTTGATATTCTCAAATACTTCATTTTTATGGATGTATATTATTTCACAAAGTTTTTAATTGGTTTTAACCTTTAAACAAAAGTTTTTGTGTGTTCTTAAGCTGTGTATTCAATAACGGCAGCCGCATTTTATCAAAAATAAAACTTTTTGAAAAATTAGTTATTAACAAAAATTTCAGCTTGTTAATCTTAATCCAATAAGTCAAAAAAGAAAAGATCAGTTACACTGAAATAATGGAATACTTTTCTATAAACTTAATTCAATTTAACAATCAATAAAATAATTGTTCATTATTATATTTTATATGAATTCAAAACAAAAGGTAAAAACCATTTCTTTCACACTTCAGTGTAAAAAAAATTAGTCGAATACTTTGAAAATATTAAACGCATCTACAGTCATATTTTTCAAATTAATTTTGTAAAAATTTAATTAGAATTGAAAATTCCTTTTATTTCGTCTCCCAACAACTATCCCTATTTCACCTCCCTCCTGCAAATCAAATTTATGTTACATATTAACGCCGTGTTGCTTAATCAAAGCCGCCACCCCCCTCCCCTCTTAAAAATAAATAAATAAAAATATGCAAGCTGTTTAAAGTTTGAAACATTATGTTAAGTTTAAATAATTTTATTTGAACATTAACCAAAATTGTAAACTAGAGAAATAACCAACAAACAAAATAACACACGGTCACACACACAAGTATTGTACACACAAATGTTTCCCCAGTGAATGTTTAATTCAAGTTTTTTTCCCAAGGATTTTGATTTTTCCTCCGCGAACTAAATGAAACAATCTTGCTAAAATGTGCCATCAGATTTAAAAAAGAAAAAAAAATTATTAGCAGGGCTTATTATATTTATGTAAGAATTGCGAAATGCCCTTAAAAATTATAAAAATCATGCACCTTTTAAACAGTTAAGGAAACATTAAATAATTATTCATATATTTAGAGACTTCAGTTCCTTTTCTATTTTTGGAATTTTAGCCAAAGCAAGACCATCAGAAGACCTCTATTAGCGAAATACGGGACCTTCTTTTTCACAAATGATTGATTTTATCGCTAAAAGCGCTTAATCCAAATTTTCATTTATCTGTTTCATGTTCTTTTTAGATGCTATTTTTTTAAGGATAGTCAAAATTCAGTGCAGGAAGTTTCCTCGAAGCTTATGCCAGTTGACGTAAACAAATTGTAATATTCCTAATACAAGCTGATTTTAAAGATTTGGAAAGGAAAAATAGTTACAGTTCTAAAAAAAGTTACTTTCAGTTAATTTTGGAAAATATTAGGTGAATTTCGATTGCGTATTTATGTAACGATTGCGTAATTGTATTTATGACTGTAAAAGATTATTAAAACTTTTAAATGTAAGGCATCTTTTGAACGCAAAACGAATAAATCTTTTTGAAATAACAGACATAAAATGGTACCTTTCAACAAAATGATCATTTCGTGTGGTACAAATGTCCGCTCTTCATCATTTGCAGAAAGTTCAACTAGCCACCTGAGTAGTCATATTTTGTATTTGGTGTTATAAATGCTTTAAATAAGATTTAAATTTTATGGGACTCTAGTATGAGGGAAAAAACTGATTTGTACCGGCACAGCCAGCTGCGTCTAAAAAGGGTCTCTAGATCTGTGGCACGCGATGAACGTTTCGATCGTCCGCCATCATGCTGGTAGTTAAGTCGAGCGATGGCAACGGCTGCCCTTTTTTCAGCATTGGGAAAGAGTTGCGCCTCAAAGGGTTAATGTATGGGACACATTTTACTAATTTTTTTTTTTTTTTTGTATGTATAGGGATCGTATACAAATTTAAAAATCGCAACTTTCTGAAAAATAACGAGATTTTTTTTTTTTGTCTTAACGTAGTCTCTTTTCCTACCTTATTTTGAACATCTCTTTAATTTACATTGCTCACTTGGAATTTAAGCTTGTTACCACATTCTGGGGACACTCTGTAGTACCTCTGAGTACACCTACCTGGTTATATGTAGGAGGGGGGTTGGGGGACATGGAGAGATGTCTGCCCCATACCTTATGCTGCCTTAGTCCGGCTTTGGCTGAGTGCAAAATATTTTCAGTCTTGTTTTAAAAGTGTTTTGAAGAAAGTTGTCTAGTTAATGGAATTTCGTGCAGCGTGTTTCGTATCTGATGTTTTTAAAATAAATTTCCACTCGGACCTTATTCAAAAAATATTCGAAAGATGCTTAACTCTCCTCCTAAACAAAGTTTAGAGAACCGTCAATTTTGATTAGGTAAAAAGATTAATATCGGGAAGAGTTGGGGACTCCCTCACCCCCCTTTACCTTTCATGCCTTTCCCCATTACTTCACTTTTTCTCTCGGGACTCCTGAAGATAAGTACCCACTTCTGTCATACAAGATCTTCGAAGCCTGGGAACAATACTGAGATGGTCTTAAAAATAAAAAAAATTACCTCCGTAATCTTTACTGTGTCCTTGAAAAATCGTTTGAAAACCAGCTAGGAAAGAAAAACATTTCTACTCCCTTCTTTTCTGTGTTCTTAAAAAAGAAAAAAAAGAATATGCCTCTCCTCTTTAATGACTACTTTGCCTCTCAACTCCCCCTTCATTAGAACTTTTGAGTGTCCATCTTCGCTTCTTTGTTTCTTGCCGAGTTGGCGCCATTGAGGCGGAGCCTCTGCCTGTTGACGTCATCATGAATGGTCTTTGCGAGCATGAATGAACTTCACTCCAGTTGTTTCAGAAAATAGTATATATCTTTTAGAGTTTTCTTTTCAGCGATATAAATGCGTTGGCAGACGATTTTCGACTCAGAAGGAGGAGAAATGACTTCTTTTTTGTTGTTTTTTCTTTGAGAGTTATATTTTTAAGAATGAAATGGAGTAACATAAATAAGTTTTTCTCTGGTTTGGGCAACTCCATAAAAATTCGACTTCATTATAATGCTGATTATAATTTAATGATTTCCATTTCATAAACTGGAATACTGATGTAAAATTCGTTGTTCTAATATCAATTATGAAATGTACATTTACCTTTTAAGCTAGAAAATGATTTTAAGAAAAGGGGGGGGGGTGATGCATTTATTTGTATTATATATATATATATATATATATATATATATATATATATACATAAACTCGTAGTCTTTTAAAGCACTATTTCGTTCCGTACAGTAGTTTAGAAATAAAATTAAATATTTCTTCCATTGCTTTGTCTGTGTTGGGGATTCACAAAAATACTAGAATTTTATGGCAATGTCTGTGCAGACGAAATTCGGGTTCGTTTTACAGTCCATTCACAAAATTACAATCGATAAAAACAACTCCTTAACAAAACTGCAATCGAATAAAACACCCCTTTACTGTCATTTTAACTTATATTTTAATTTGTTTTGTAAATTGTCGGAAGAAAAAAGTGACTTCCACAAAAATTGTTATCGAAAATCACAAAAATAGGTGTTGAAACTATAAAGAAAAGTAGGGGGTGGGGGCAATTTTTACAAAAACGGGACCCTGAAAAAAATCGACCCATGAATATTTCCGGCAACAGTATGCTAATTTACAGGTTATCCAGTTGACAGTACTTTCAAAATCTGCTACAGTAGGCCAGCAAATTTGAAAATAAGTTTTACTTGTTTATTTGTAATTTGCATCATCAATAATAAGACTTCATCTTGCGGCCATGTTAACTCCTTTCTTTTAATCATAAACATACTCACGAATAATACACCTTCCCCCTTCCCTCAGAATACCATCTTTGAGGAAGTATATTATTTTCCTTAACTCCAGTTAAAGAAGTATGTGTCTTCTCCAAATTTTTATTGGCTTTAATTTTTTAATGCTATTTTTAGTAAGTATGCGTAATCTAATTAGATATAACATTGTAATACGGTGTTAATAGGACCATGTAATTGATAGTTATCAACAGACACTGTTGCGTATCGTACTTCAGCTACCCTACCACGTATGTTTAGATTATATAATCCTTTTTTAAAACGCTGTTAAGAATGTTTTGAGGAACGAATAATATTTACTAAAACGTATAATTATTTGAATTGTGCTCAAAAGTATAAGGAAACTTAAAATTGCTATTTTAGAAAGTATTAAGCCACAGAATGTATTACGAAATTTAAAACTCTGTTACTAGCATGAAAATATAAACAAGGAAAGAAGTAAAATGAAAGCATTTTCTGACCTATTTTTAGAGTACATTAAACATGTACCGTACTTCCATTTGTTTAAAGTTACGCAATTGCTAATTTCTCGTTTTAAAATCTGTAACGTTCAGAAATTTTAGATTTTTCTAAACACTGTTTTTGGAATATCCGTTAATTGTTTGATGCGTGTGACGTTTACAATTTATGTATGTTTTTTCCCCCTTCCACTTTAATCTCAATAACATCTTTTCTTTTTCTTTTCCCTTTAAACATTCTGTTATTTAACTTATTGGATTTCAGTACGAGGTTCGTATATATATGTACTAACCAAAACACCGTATGCTAATTAAGAACCTCCCTGGAGGAAAAAAAAGACATTTTTATTTTTACAAACAGTGGCACAAAAATCCTACAGAATTCATCATTAAAAAGACCTCCCCCACCGCCCCCAACAGAATCAGTTGTAAATTTTACGTTCCAACTCTTTTTAAAAAAGTATCAGCAAGAAAATGACGAAAGCTCGTAATTTTACCGACAATATCTGTGATTTATTTGAATAGATAAATACCATATTAAAAGTTAACCCTTTCACTTTCTCATAAAACCATCATCTACCTAAAATTTTCACACTTGGGAAGGACAAAATAAGATGAGATTCACGACCGTACAACAGGTCATGGCCTTGTGATCCCGTTCTTTTCTCACGATTTCTGCCTTCAAATTTTCCTCCTTTTAATATCAACCCCCTCCCCTCTTTTTTCCCCCCTCAACATCCGACCCGGAATACCCGTACACTTTTTGCCAAGTCGATTCATTCATAAAAATGTTTCATACTACAGCCAGAGAGGAGAGCCTTGGGCAGGTAAAGGAACGTACACTTCATTCATTCATTACTTTTCTACACACGCGCTCACACATGTGTTCACGCACTTTCATTCACAAAAGTCGTAGTACGGGTTGTTTCCCCCCCCCCCCCCTCTATAAGCCTGCTTTGCCTTTCGAGATTTGTGATTGGTTCTCGAGTGCATCGCGTGACGGAGCCTGGGAAAACAGGTGTTGTCCGCTTTTTTTTATTTATTTTTTTATTTTTTATTCTTTTTCTTGTTTCTGTCTGTAAGTTGTTCTTATTCCTTTGATTCTTCTCACACGTTCTGTCTGAGACATCATTATTATTATTTTCATCCCCCCCCCCAACACTTTTCTATTTATAATATACTTACTTTATGCCTTGACTAAATGCTCTTTATGCTTTCTAGAAATTGAGTTCATGTATTTTGTTCATTTTGTCCACTTAAACAATTCAACAAATCGAAGTTATGTTAGAACGAAACAATGGGCAGGTACACGATTGCGTAAAAACGCGTTAGTCCAATTCTTTATCAAACAACGAGTAACTAAATTTGGGATTTGTCATGTGAAGTAAACGTTTTATGGTTTGAAAATTAAAACTAAAGAGTGCTTCATCCTTTTCCAAACATTTTGGCTTAATGAGCTACTATCTTAGCCATCCCAAAGTAAAGGATTATGCCAAATTTTGAAACGTATTTGAATCTGATAATGTATTCAAACTAAGAAAATTTTTTTTGTGTTACTAATATTTGATTCTTTGAGAATGTTTTTTTAAAAAGAAAATAATAAAAATTTACGTAAGTTAATTTTCTTTCTTTCTTTTTTTTTTTTTTTTTTTAATTTACAGAATAATAGTGGCATTAAGCCTATAAAATGGGAATGGTCTGAGAGACAAGAAATACGGCTGTCGTGTCTCGTAAAAATCACTCTATTGTAATCAGAAATAAGCACGTCTCGTCCTGCATAGCAGCTTCAAATCTGCCTCGCTTCGCCTCATTGGTCTCATCGTCATCCCTTATACAAAAAACGTGTAAAAGTACTTTCGTAATGTAGAAATACAAAGTTTTGACTCACTATAGCACACGGGAAATATGTATCATGTGTTTGATAGCGGAAAATTAGAATAATAATGCATGTTCTTCTTACGTATGAAATATCACAGTTACAGTAAGGCTGCCTTAAGCGGGAATATTTTCTAGTTCCTTAAATCCCTGTAAAATTTCGGCCTTTTTGCATTTCTATTTAAGACGGGTTTTACTGTACTGCGAAAGGCTAAAGTAATAAATAAATAAATCAAATAAATGCAGTTAAAAGAAAGGAGGCATAATTAATTCGTTACGAAATCAGAAAACCTTTAGAAGTTTCTTGGAAAATTCAGACGAATAGGAAATTTAATGATTATACCATACTTATCCTTTTAGGCACTTTTAATTCAATTGATTAATATTTGAATGTAAAAGGTGTAGCAATACAACTAAATTTAGACATATGTGTATCCATCGCTATTATTAAAACATCTTAATGATTTTTCTTTCGATAAACTTGATTTACCTTTTTTCTTTCTTTCTTTCTTTTCTGTTAAGCGTGAAATCTCAAACTTTCTATTAAATTTTCTTGAAGGGACCCCCCCCCCCAAAAAAAAAAAAAAAAAAAGTATGAGCATATAAATAAAAAGTTCAACAACGTGAGACTCGGTTCAGGTTCAATTTCTATTTCTGAAATAAGCATTCTTCACATTTCCCACGGCATCATCTCAAGAAGGTGGAAAAAATAGAAATATTTGCACGTCACGTCGGCTAGATGAAATACTTACCCTTCTTTTCACTGTTCCTCCAAGTCCCAGAACGTGTTTAATCCAGGGAGTTTTTGTTTGTTCATTTCTATACAGGGTGTCCCAGAAAAGGTGGTAACGGGCTTTTATTCTTTATCTTTTAGAGTAAGTGGGCAGTGTAAATTGAAAAAAATGTTCAAAATAAGGTCGGAAATAAGACTTTGCCGAGAAAGAATTACTCACGTTAATTTTCAAAAGTTACCCTTTTTAAATTTGTATACGACCCCCGTGCAAAGCGATTTCCAATTCCAGAACCTCGATTCATCGTTTTTCATGGCGGTGCGTAGGAAAAAACGATGAATGCGGGAAAACGACTAGTGTAAGTTCAAGTCAAAAAAGTAAAGAGAAAGCAATACAAAGAAAGCAATGTTTATGCATGCGCGTAATGACTGTATGTCAACAAATACTTATTTGTTACAAAATTGTAAAACAAATAAATCGAAGACAAAGATTGTTATTACCCGCTTATCTCTGATAAATTAAGAATTAAAGCCCCTTACTGTCTTTTTGGGATACCCTGAGTACAGGGTCTCTAAAAAGATGGTTACACGGTTTAATTCTTTATTCAACTATTCCTAATTTTCCGTGGCGTAATGCAGATAGGGCTAGTACGATGGACTACACTTGAAAGGGAGCGCAGATTTCCATTGAGAGACTGGCGCAAGGAAAGAACCATTTAACCCGTTCGCTCCCATCGTTGCAAGGACGCGACAGCACACGCATCCGCTGGGCCGTATCAGGGCCATTCAAAGAGTCATACCGGGAAGCAACTATGGGTACAGAAGGGAGAATTGTTGCCGTCGCGTCCTTGCAATGATGTGAGTGAGCAAATTAAAGAGGGCCATGCTTATAGCACCCACGGATACTGGAGGTATTTTCGCTGGACTGCAGAAGTAGGTCTAAAAAATTCAGTAAAGACCTATATGTAGGAGCACGAAATTTCAATCCAACCTTATGAACAAGAGCAGGAAATTTGAAAAGTGCCCGGAGCATAAGAATGTTATTGCAGGACCTGGGTTAAAATCAGAAACTAAAATATTTATTCTGAATGTCTTTAGAACCGAAATTTGTGAGAGGGCCCCCCCCCCTTCATTTGCATAACGGATTCTTACGGCAGAAACTAACATAAAAGGTCATTCTGAAAAAAAATTAAAGGGTGATCGTACTGTCCAAGCGAAGTAATCGGTATCGTTATTACTAAGAAAGAGCGCGGTTTTGTTTAGCTACCAGAACGTTACTTTACCTATGTACGGAATCGCCATTATAGTCAATTACGTTATCTAGCATTTAAGCTTAAGAGGAAGAAGTGGCTACGAAATTTCTTTCTCACGTTGATCCTTCCTTACACATAAATTTACTAACAAAATCGTAGAATCTCCATTAACTCTCCCATAGGTATTTCTAGTTTTCGCTGTTTTTTATTCCTTTACGTGGTGACGAAATAAATGCCTATTGCTTCATTTCCTCTGCGTTGTAATTCTACCCCATCCTTCGTGTGTTGCCCTCTCTGCCTTGTGTTAACCTCCCTTCCCCACCAGCGCTGGAAGCCCCGAGGGGCGGCCGTAATCAGAAACGAAAACCAGATCCGTGCTTTTAATTACCTGTTGTAAAATAGAGGAGGTAGGCCATTTCCCACGGATGTACGACATATCAACAGCTCGTCTCCACCCCCCAGCCCACCCCCTTTATATATTTTTTGTTTGTTTTTTTCCCCTTCAGGCTATTCTGCTTGTCTTCTCCCTTTTTTTTTTTTTTTTTCCTGTGAAGAATGAGTATTTGGTGCATAATTTTCATTATTACAATTAATGCTACACCTTTTTTCACTTGATATTTATCCCTTTCCAACACAAGCATTTGCACATCGATATACTATAGAAGACCAACCGAATAGACTACCCAACGGTGGAAAAGTGCAGCCGTTATCATGGATCCATAACTCTGTGGCGCCAGATGGGCTGTTAGATCGTCCGCCATGTTGTTAGTAGTTAAATGGATCGATGGCAACGGCTGCACTTTTTCAGTGTTGGGGCCATTGCGCCAGCAATTGAGCTTAAATAAGGTAGTTTCGCTGTTGAACCACCGCGCACCAAATGGTTATTTGCAGTGGCGTAGACAAGGAGGGGGATAGTGGGTCACAGTCCCCGGCCTCCCATGAGGAATTTTTTGCCATACAAAATGTATATTCTTCGCTCCCTTACCACACACACGTGTACATTAGAGATGAGACGGGCTCAGCCCGAGCCCGACTCGGGCTCGGGCTCTGTAATTCACGATTGCGTTCGGGCGGGCTCGGGCTCGTGAAAAATTTCTCTTTTGTTGAACATACTCCTTGAAACAGATTTTAAAAAGTGATTCATGGGATAAATAGACGTACTTATTTCAAAAAATAGCGGCACGGGGGACTAGAAGGTGTGTGAAGCTCCAAAATTTATTGTATCCTCTTAATGAAGTAGTTAATTTTATTTGTATTTAGCTCAAATTTCGGGCTCGGGCGGGCTCGGGCTCCAACTTTAATAATATTGCTCGGGCGGGCTCGGATTAAAAGTCTTCGGGCTCGGGCTTCAAAAAATGAGCCCGAACTCATCTCTAGTGTACATATATGCGGTTGCAGCAGTCGTAATCACCACCAACAACAACCCTTCATTAAAATTTTCTAGCTTCGCTACTGGTTATTTTGAATCACCCATGTCAAAGTTTTATTTCTGTATGTCAAAGAAACAAAACCTACCTTACGATCTTGGTACACAAATTCAAATAATCTAATTGCCCCGAGATTCGTCATAAGCGGCACTACACTACACACTGAAATGAATGTAAAAAGCAGTACCTTTCATGAAGAAATTTTTTCGAAGAAAACTGAACTCATTTTACAAAATTTTCGATTTTTAATTTTTTTCCCCGAGTTTATTGACTGATGCAGGCTTATAGCTTATTTCAGTGTACATTACAACTCATAAAGATACATTTTACAAATTTTGAAGGGCTTGACATTAGATTTTTTTTTTCATCTTTTTGCGTGTGTGTATGTTGTTGTTTTGCAAATTAAAATAGTTTGACTAGTTTGATTTTTAAAAAAAGCAAACTATTTCTTTCATTTTGAGTTTGAAAAAATCCTGGTACAATGCTGAAGTAACGTTTAGAGTAGAATAACTCATTACCTACTCCTTTAAATTCAGAGTAGCCTGGATGGTCACGATTGAGTAATCTGTAGAACTGAAAATGCATGTTTCCTCCCTCCCCCCGTACATCTATCTATTAGCCATTTTTATTTTGCTGTAAATTCGGAGGAGTGGGTGGTGCTCTTTCAGTTCGAAATTATGATGGTATTTCAAGGTCAAATCTGATGGCGTTCTCGTTGAACAAAAAAGCAGGTAGAAAAAGTTTTTTTTTTCTTTTCCCTATTGCCAGTATCTTTCTCTGGAAAGATTTTTTTTTTCTTCTTTTCTACCTCATCCGAAATTCGTTCTGTTTTTATCAACTCGTTATGTTCGAAATGATTGAAGTTTTCATCTTTTTTGTCAGTAGATGGATCACGCCAAATGTGTTTTTATAAAGGTCAGACAGACGACGAAGGAAAAAAAAATAGATGAGGTAAACTGACAAGGTTAATAAAAGAATACGGTTTGAATGAAATGGTACGCAACGCCCGATCCTGACAAATGCGAGTTCGAGAGTAGTCGATCCTCCCCCAACGAGAAATAGTCTTTCTGGATTTTGGCACTGCTAAATCACAATTATAAACAGAGCCCGATGAAGGCGACTGTGGGCAGTGGGCGGAAGAAAATAATTGGTCCTCAAACGATTCACCCTCCCCCCTTAAACATCTTCCTAAAATTTATGATTCGTATATTTTGTAAAGTTTTAAATTTCCAACCCAGTTTAAAAAAGTGTTAAAATTACTCTTTACAAGAGTATCCTACTATATATACGCTGATCCCTGACTCACTGACTCTATAACAGCTCCGGGTAGCCACTTCGATATAAATATTTTACCGCTATTACTCCAAAAAGATTAAAAAGCGTAACACACACACACACACACACAACATCTACACCAATTATACGACCCGCTTGAAATTTTTCATAATTATGTATAAAAATCTGGAAATCCACCCTGTCCTCATTTTCAAGCGATGTTTGCTATCTTCAGCTCCATTTTATTTCCGAGAATAAAAAAAGTGAATCATTTAAATGACAAAATGGGCTGTTTCAATCCACATGACGTCATATTCATCACTGTCATCAGACTTTGAAAGAAAAGTGTGATTCCAATTAGGATAAAATAATTTTTCCAGATTACATAGTGTCCCCCCCCCCCACACACACACACACAAATAAATCTTCTGCATGGATATAAGAATGGCTGTGTACACAAATCAGAATCTTTCGAATGCGAAAACTTTCCGTATGTTTCCAGAAGAAAATGAAATTCGATTAGGGTATATATATAATAAAATTTGAATATGAACTTAATACATTTAATCTTCGTCCACCTAAAATAAATGAGTTAGACATATTTTCATCTTCCCCCCCCCCCCCCCGTTTTTCGTGCCCATTTTGTTTCAAATTTTATTCGTCTGAGTATAGCTGGCTCAATTTTTTGGCATATTTGTGTGTATATGTCCGTTCGATAATCAGGGCCCGTAGACAATTTCCCCTCTTTGTCCGATTCAGTAAGTAAGGCACTGATCGTAACTGACCATTTAAAGTTGTACTATCCAGCTTCCTTAAAACAGGTGATTTAAGGTCAGTCTTCTTCGTTGATCAAGGACTTACCATTCCGTTTCGAGAAGCTCCTTTTTTGTCTGGATTTCTAGAACAACTAAAACTTCATGCTAGAAATTTTATGCCAAATAAACTGCCATGGGAAATATCCTTCTCTAAGATTTCACCTGAGAAGGAAAGTTTTTTTTAGTCACATGTTAAAAAAAAAACCAACAGATTTATAAAATTTTATAGAATTTGTACTCCGTCAATTCGCAGAGCATTTTAAGATCTTTATACAGTGTGCCCCAAGCACACTAACCCAGACTTTTATTACATAAATATTGATCATTACACCTATACAATAATTTTACATAACGTAAAAAACGTACAGAATTTTATGGTTTCGATTAGAAATTTTAGGAGATTGCATTATAGCTAAATATTTTTCTGTGATACTTTTTATGATAAAATTCTCAAATTTTGTATATCAACTAATTAATGCATGGGCGCATTTTACTATTTGGGAATTTTTAAAAATTTATTTTACGTTCTAAAACTTTTAATCGATACCATAAGGTCCATGTTAGCCCATTAGTTAAGGCTTAGGACTCGTAACCGGAAGGTGGCTGGTTCAATACCGACATACCACTTAAAACTAACGTGCACGTGCACGTTAAATCCGTGGTTTTAAAAGTCCTCTCGGCGGTCGCTGGTAGTTTCCTAGGGGTGGCAGTATTCATAAGTCCTCCACCTTCGGATGAGGATCAAAATTGTGGCAGGGAAACTCCGGGAAGGACGTACGTAGTTCTAAACGACACATTCAGTGACGTGAGCTTTCCTCTCCTGGCAAATAAACAATTAAATCGATCCGATAAAGTTCTATACTTTTTTTTTTTTTAAACATTTGTTGTATTTTACATTTCTATGATCAATATGTAAGGAATAAAAGCCTAGGTTTGTGTTTTTGGGATACCTCGTTTATTTTCGGGTGAGTGCATGGATTTTATATCGCTGAAAAATATTTTTATCGGATTGAATTGCCAGTGCCGTAAGTCTAGCTTACGTTATCTGAGGCAAATTGTAATTTTGGCACCCCTTCTTTAGAGCCATATCTGATTTTGGCACCCTGTTCTGTACAGCTCCCGCGGCACCCGCCCCGTTTGCCGCTCTCTAGTTACGGCCCTGGAACTGAATTTTATCTTGCTTGAGAGATTTTGTGAAACATATTTCAATTATTTGTAAACTACATCTTTGAAATTTGTCCCAAGTTTATCGGTAGGAGAGAGATTAGCTTAAAATTCAATTCTTTTATCTCAAATACATTACTCTTTCATACTTTAATAGAAAACTTTTGTTTTGAAAAACCTTTTATTCTTAGATTGCTTTTCAACGAGTTCACTGTTTTTAGATCTTCTTTGGAACTGTTTAAAACTCTATTAAACTTGCACCCCATCTTTGATTGGTCTTAAACAGTTTTAATGCGATTTAATAGTGTGCATTACTTTAAAACTGTCTTTTGTTTTTCGTCGCTGTCCTTCCAAACATTCAAATCCAATTACCCTTTTTTTTTTTTTTTTTGGAGGTGGTGCGACGCGCAGATTTATTTCTGTGATCTTCAAATTTAATTCCGGTGTCGTAGTATTTTGTTTTTTCTCTCTCTCGTTTTGGCAATACTCAAGTTATTCTACAAAGAGTTGAAAGAATTTTTGAGAATGGAACCCAATTTTTTAAAAGTTTGTTTTCATGTATTTCGTGTTTTTTTTTTTGTTTATTTACTTTGTTTAAGAAAATAATATGTATTTATTTTTTGTATGTTTTTCAGACTTACCAACTACGGTGCCCCCGCTCACACCAGGCACAAATCAGAAAATGAACCAGGCATTGCGAGCCAGTTTTAGCAGTTGGGAAAAAGAACGAGCCCAAAGAAATATTCCGAAAGGTATGTCGAACTTTCATTTTAATCACCCGTGCTTATATATGTTTCAAATATTTTAAAGGAGTATATTATGAAATAAAAGCATTATCATCAGTTGTTGTTTTGTATTTATAGAATTACTTAAAATGTTATTTTAAGTGACCCCTCTTGTACGTTTATAACCCTTTCACAAAATGCAATGTGACTTCATTGATTAGTCTAATCTCAGTATTTTCGATTTATATTCCATATTTAACTTTTTTAGTGATTTATTTTCAAAAATGATTTCTAAAATGTAATCAGTGTTCATTATTTGAAATCTAAAATTATTGGAGGAAAATTTAATGTGCAGGTAAAAGTTAATAAGTGTACGGAAGGTGAACTGGAGTAGCGAAACTAGAATATACTTTAAATAAAAATAAATTGTTAAAAGAAATATAAAAAACGCATCGATGGAAATGAAATATGTACAAGGTATCCTGAAAACATTGATCTAGAATTTTATTCCTTAATTATTGATCATACAAAGTTACAGAAAAAGGGCACAAAGTTTATATTTTTTATACAGCCCCCTTACAAAATATTCTCGATTAGGGTCCCATACATTAGTTAGGTAGTATACAAAATTTTAGCCTTTCATTATAAAAAGACTGAGTTATATTTAAAGAAAATTGGTGAGGGGTAATACAATACCAGTAATAGCAGAATTATGTGTTTATGGTACGGGGACTATATAAAACTTTAACTTTTGTATTTAATTTCCTAAAAATCTTAATCTATACCATAAAATTCTATACTTTTTTACACACATAAATTTGTAGTTTTTATAGTATAAAGCCTGTAATCCATATTTAAGGAATACACGCCTAAGTAATTGTTTTTGGAACACCCTGTATACATACATACATATTTTATTAGATGAAATTTCAATTATTTCCTTTATCACTACTCATAAGTGTACTTTATTAATTTTCTTCTTTGTCTCTCTGTCCAGATCCCCGACTGTGGAAAGAGCTGGACGTCGCCCACTGGCTCAACTGGGCAACGAGGGAGTTCAGCCTGGAAGGAACCTCTCTGCCCAACTTCAACATGTCCGGCAAAGAAATGTGCGCGCTTTCGAAAGAGGCTTTTCTTGCCAGGTCGCCCCCCTTCATGGGAGATATTCTGCTGGAGCACTTAGACATACTCCAAAAAGGTATTTGAATTGCACTCAGTTTCACTCTAATATTTCAAATTAAAAGTACACTAAAATCTCATTCAGACTAACTGCTCTTTTATGAGATCAACGAATAAAATATATTTATGAAAATGAAATCATGTAGTGCAAATTCAGCCCTAGTGAATTTTCATTTGAACAATCGTATTTGAATCTCATAGAATTACGAATTTGACTTTCGGCCCTCTTGAAATTCGTTGTGTGGAGATTTTTGCTGTAGTAATTGTTCAGATTAAAAGTAGCTGGCATGAATGTATTCGGCATGTTTTGTTTCTTGTTAAAAGTATTGAATCATTTTATATCAGGATTCCCAATCTGGGGATACGTGACTCCCAGGGAGTTGCCATTGGGAGGATTCGTGAAAATAGTGTAATGGAGGAAATCGTAAAAATGGCTCTGCTGAAAATACATAGAGTTGTTTGTTTGTTTGTGGGATTACGACCGATTAGCTCCGAGTGGGCTCTAGGTCGAAGGGTGGGGTGCCCTCCGTGGGGATCTTTCTTAGGGGTCCTAACCCGTATTTACGCTAAGTTTCGGAGAAAACCACGGAAAACTCCGAACGGTTAGGTCGACGGACGCGCGATGGGACCCGAACCCGGGACCTTCACACTTCGCCCGTCTACCATTTCCAGTGTACAGTTTTAGATAATACAAAAATAGTCTCAAGTGCGATTTTAATACGTTTCACTCAAAATGAGGTAAACAGCCTGTTAGCCCAAGCATTTCACTTCTGATTCAGCGTCATTAGCGCCGCTCTTGCCGACTCGTATGGCGTTCAGTGGCAGATTCAGAAATTTTTGAGGGTGCGGCTAAATTTTGAAGGGAAAAAAAGTTTATTTCACCCAAACAAAATATACAGTAAAGGAAAATTTTAGTCTAAACCATTGTAAAAAATTTTGGGAGTGCGTAAGTTATAAAATGTTCACGTTACCCATTCAAAGAGTATAATAAAACAGATATTAATATAGTAATTAAGTAAAATTCGAGCATTAAAAAGCTACTGAAGGTGAATAAAGCCTACATTCAGCACTTTATACAGGCCCTGTGATACATACATATATATATTATATGTATCGCAGTAATTTCATTATTCATTTCCCAGTAACCTTACATCTTTATGCAGTGGCGCAGGTGAGGATCCCGGAAACGCCGCAGCTCCGGGGCACCCGAAGAATCTGGGGCCCAAAAAGCTCTAAAATACTTAAATGTGGTTTTTAAGCACGTTAGCCTAATTTTCAAATTTAACATTTTCTATTTCCTCTAAATCCCTGGGTACTGGCCCCTTTTCAATATCTAGTCGGGGGGGGGGGGGGCAACGGAGCCAGTCCGGGACTGACTTTAAATGACTGCTAGTATGCTCTGTTAATAACAAGAAAAAAAATCTACTTTTCTTGGTTGTTCATTTTAACTAAAGTGTTATTCTTTTGGAATAAGACTCCGGCTTTAGTGCATATTTGCGACTTCTGCTTTAACAGACACTGTACCCCAAATCCAGACGAACGTAAGTCCGTGTATTACAATTTTCAGGTTAAAGCGTTGATTCTAAACGAAATGCCTATGAATGGGTTAAGTATATACAAATTTAATAATGTCAATTTTTTGCTGACTGATTCAATTATTAGCTCTGCAACCAGATCTAGAGTTCATTTCTTATAGTTTTGGCGCCCTCCTGAAAAGTTAGTCTAGTGACTTACGTTAGTCTGGTTCTGAGGTACAGGATCCAACTTCCTTATGAAAGTTAGGCCGAGTGGATAAGTCACTGAGCATGGTAGATGGCCGAAGTGTGAAAGTCCCGGGTTCGCGCGCGGGACTACCCGTAAGCTGTCGATCTAACAGTCTGGCTTTGGGGGTAGTTTTCTCCAGATCTAACGTAAATACGCATTTGAACCCCATAAAAAGTCCTCCACCCAAGGTATCCCCCTTTTAGGCAAATAGCCCTGGTGTAACTTTCCTTAATCACAATCATTCGCCTTACGAAAATTTAACGCTATATTTATTCTGAAGTAATAATCCAAATTGTTAAATCCAACATTTAAACGTGTGCATTCCTTAAATTGTACGAATCTGTTCAAAAGATAATTTGGCTTCAACTGTAACTCAAATAAATAAAATAAATTCTGCTCTTTTTTTAACTACTTAAATACACAGTTAAATCTCTCTTGATCTCGGTGTAATATAGTAATAATGCTACATAGCAATTCAAATCCTATACTTTTATTATGCACTTGTTCATTTTTATCAAGGATAATAAAATGTATCACAGCTTGCAAAATCTAAGCCTGTATAGCTACCAGTTTTCGAAGCACATTAATTGTAGTCGCAACTGTAACTGTATTATCCTGGGTGTGGTGCACTTCTTCAAAATTTTTACACACCTACCTAAAAAACATCACCAATCCCTCTCTCTCCCTCCAAACTGTAATTGTCCGTCCGGACTAATGATATCCTGTTTTATGGTAGGGTCATCTTCCCTCATCAGTGCATTTTTATAATTTCATGTGTTTCTATGGCTACGTTGCACCTCCCTCACCTTCAAACCTAAACTTTGGACAAAAGTTTACAGGACGTTCTTTTTTTCTCTCTTTCTCTTTGCTTACGTATAATGCACCCTGCCCGTTTCCGGCTGATCTGATTTTCATCGGGAATTCGTGGCTGCAGCTTCCGGTGCAAGGAATAAGTTTGGCCCTCGGACACTGGACGTTTTATTTCTGAATGGTTGTTGTTGGCTACCGGTTAATAATGGCCAAAGAGAGGATGTGGAGCAATACAAAAGCCAGGATGTGGCGAAATTCCCAAAAGCTACGCAATATCGTACAAGTACGTGTAGACTAAATAAAAATGCAAATTTTGGTATGGCGAAGTTTAGTGTGGGAAGATCTTTCGTTCTACATTTAAGGCGTTGAAAATTGAATATTTTTAGGCATGTTTTCTTGCAGGAAGAATATTGGCTGATGTGAAATTCGAGTTTTAATATTCTTTCAACATTTCACTATTTTGCAATACATTTGCTCTGTTACAATGTGTATTATTGCACTTATTCCATGCATACGTTATTATGAAATTCATTTCAAGTATTTCCCGATGTAAAAAAAGTGCAACACAACCTGTACTTGGCTATCATGGCTTAATATTGCAAAAATGAAAATATCTCAAATTTGCCCAATGCTGTACAAAAATTACTTTTTTTAATTGATGAATTTTATGAAAGAAAAAAAAATACACATTTTAATAAAATCGGTCACACATTTTATATGTTATTGTACATTTGTCTTATTGTATTATTGGTTACATTAACGAATTGTGTAAATTTATTTTGAAACTAGTATGAGATCAGTTAAAATATTTTCTCTTGAAGGGGGAGGGGCATTTTAAATTTAATTTTGATTAAACTGTCGGGGAATTACAACGCGAACTCGGCAAGAAGTTTGAATAATGTATTTTTAAACATGCATTTTACTGTAAAATATCATTGTAATGGACTACATTTTTACAAAAATTACATATTAACGTATAAAGTATTTGTATTACAATAGTCTCGGTATAACGAATTTCAAGGAACGAATGGTCAAATTCGTAATTCTAAACGAATCATTGTGAAATTTCATCATGACTGAATTTGTACCCTACGATTCTCTTTCAGCAGAACTATTTTATTTGTTAATGTGAAGTTTTCATAAAAGTAAAGCTCGTCGTTACGAGATTTTCTCTAAAAGAATGTCACATGCACTAAAATCTCTTGCAACGAACTTCATTTTTACAAAAAAAAAAAAAAAAAAAAAAAAGCCAGATTCCCTAAAAAGATAACTTCTGTTAAAATTATGTTATGCCAGGGGTGAACCTTTTGCATTTAATGCATCAATTTATTTCACAGACAATTTCACATGCTCCACACAACTAACGCCCCTTTTTTGCTTGTTTACGTTCACGGGTAGAGTTCGAAAACATGAATACGGATAGGTCTTAGTTTAAGAGAGGAAATGTAATAACATGTGAGCACAAAATTAAATTGTGTTTTTGAGGAAGGATTCTAAAATTACTTTTTTCCGATTTGGTAAAGGATCACAGAGATGTTTCAATTTTGTAGTGTACAACAAAATGCTTCCTTTTGGTGCAGCATCATAAATTATGAGAAATAGAATATTTCGGAGCTCGAAATTATTTCAAAAGTCTCCAATTTGGTCTAAAAAAGTACGTATAAGCATTTAATGCGCTAAATTTGATCTCCCCTGTGTTAAGCCATAATCAAATTTCACTTAAACGAATATTTCAGGATTTGATTTCCGGTTCTCCGAATTTCATTACACACAAATTTTATTCTATGAATGTTTGGAAATAAAAAGTAAAAAAATGCTGGTATTTTGTCTCTTTCTCTAAAGTAAATTTAAGAGAAAAATCGCCCGATGACGTAGTCTTGCTAGTAAATTTTGGTGCGCTGCCAAAGCACCAAGGCCTGTTAAGTCTCTGTCATACACGGCGACTTTTTCCCAGACTTATATTTTTTGTATCATCCAGAAATATCCCCCTGTAAATCAAACATTCTCTCCGTATGAGCGAGCGTATGAATGCCTGCCAGGTTGAAGCCTATGGGAAGAAACGGGGATAAGAATCAGAAATCTTTGGTAAACACTAAACAGCCTTTTATCACGTACCTGAACAAACCTGTGCGGTTTGGAGAAATCTCAAATTTTAAGTAGCTCTCTTGATAAGATGGATGTGGATTGCTTTTATTTCGCCCTTTTTCGCGAAACGTGCTGCTGTTTCATAATCTCGGTGTGCGGGGGTGTTAATTCATCTTCCCCCCCCCGGCCTTCTTTCATCTGGTAATAAAAAATATTTTAACCCTTTGAAGCGCGCATTTTCACAACAATTTAGAAGACCAACTGTATAGACTGCCCAACGCTGAGAAAGATCCATTTAATTACCTACAACATCGTTGTAGCCATCGATCCATTAACTTGATCCAACGTCGTTGTTGCCATCGATCCATTTAACTACCTACAACATCGCGGTCGATCGAATTGCTCTTTTTATTGGTGCTGATGAGCCCTGCCCTTCATGAAAGAAAGTCTTGCACCTTTTACCATTGGAAAGTTCGCCCCTTTTCTTAACAAAAGTACCCTTTTAATGAATTAACCTGCCTCTTTCCAAATGAAACGTGGATTGATGCATTCATTGGGGGGGGGGGATCTCTCATAAAATGAAGTCTGTATAATTCCGATATCGATAAGGAAAAATTATGATAAGCAACTGTTGAATTGGGTGGAGCATTCCAAGACCCAAACTGAGAAGCAATATTGGTCACAAAAGGGAAGTCTCCGCTGCCTCTTTTCAGTGATGAAAACGAACAGGTTAAACCTGGCTTCAAGATTTAAAAAAATGGATAGAGAGATGTAAAGAAATAGCCATCTCTGATAAAATGCTCCACCACCATGGCCGAGTAGATGACACTCTAAATGGTAGACGGTTGTAGTGTGAAGATCGAGCGTTCTAGCCTGGCCTATCGCGGCTGTCGATCTAACAGGCTGCAGTTTTGGTCGGTTTTCTCCAGGTGTCACTTGAATACTTGTTAGAACCCCTTAAAAAGTTCTCCGACCAAGGCACCTCCCCATCCTCGGCAGATAGCCTTTGTATAACTCTACCATAACCCAACACAAACAAACAAATTGAGAAAATGCTTCGCCATACTTATCGCCTCCCCCCTTCCTGAACCGACATTGCACCTGATGCGAGCTCACTAGAAATGTCATCCCCGAGATTGGCACATCTCTGCTCCACATTTTATTCGCTCTCATCTCCCGCCTCTTTTAACCTATCGGCCCGTGACAGCATCCCACTATGGTAGAGAATAGAACAACACACACATACATCGCCTATGCGCCAATGTAAGCAACCATCCGTAATTCCTCCATGCCATCGGGTGCGAAAGGGATACTCTGCCGGGACATGATCCTGTCCTTCACTGTGACCACATCCCTTCTCATCATAGAACAAGAGACTACCGCTTAAAAACTATTATTCTCGGACAAACAGCCGGCTTCCAAGATCAGTTCCTGTAAGTATCTTCCCGTTAGCAAAAAGAAATTTTTTTTTTTTTTTTTTACGGAAACGAGAACAATTTTTAAATCCGTAAGAAAATTATAAACAATTTTCTGGAATCATGTTGTTATAATTTTGATTAAACAAAATGCAATTACTCTTGTTTTCAACAGTTGCTTGAAAATTATGAATTTTGTCATTGTTTACTTATAAATGATACTTCTGTTTTAAAGTATAATTTTTCACGTCAAAAATATAAATCGTTAAAAAACTAGTGGCTTTATTTGAAATAGATTCTATATCACATTATAGAATTTTTTTTTTAAATTGTTTGGTAATATAAAATTCTCTGTTGTTGTCTCGTAGAAGATGTGTTTATTTATTTTTATTTATTTATTTTTTTTTTTAATCTGAAATACTTTTGAAAAATGGTTGCTAAATTTTGAGAGTAGATCAAAGTTATTCGCAAATTAGTTTTCGGGCGTATCTGAATAATTAATCGCAGTATAAGCTAATCTTTATTAAGCTGTACGAACTGGAACTATTTGATGCTATTTTTCATCAAGATCGTTTTTCCAGATAATACGATTTTATAAATTTATCAAATTTCATACTACGTTACTTGTGTTGCCTAGTTTATATTTATTTTGAAAAATTTAAAGCTTACATCTTTTCGTTGATTTACAGTGTAGGAAATAATAAATATTTTGCTATTTGTTCTAATAATTCCCTCAGACCAGTTCTTGTACATCATCATAACTTAAACCTAATATTTCTGCACGCACTGTTTGACATAATTCCCGTCTTAGGCTAAGCAAGATGGAAAAAGTTCTCACTCACCCGAAAGAAGCAATGTTTCACCAGGCTATTTTAGTTATCCCAATATTGTACACCAGTCAGCTGAATCAACCCTAGTCTCCATCCACGTTTCTGCATTTGTCGAAAGATGGCCATAATAATCCTCATCAGATATGCTGCTGGAGGAGGGGGGAAAAAAATACCTTTTTCGCAAACCAAAAATCTCGATTCCTTCGCAGTCCATCATTATTGCTATCGCATTGGAGCACCTGAAGTCATGTCAACACCAAATCTGTTTCACTACACAAACAATCTTTTATCACATGCTGTGGAAGTTGGGAAAAGAAATGGAACTTTCTCCAGCTGCTAACATCCAATTTCAATGCTTCCATCACGACTTGGTATGGTGGTAAATTCGCGTGTGTTTCGTCTCTGGATTGTCACTCATGTGTTCACATTTCTTTTAAGAATCTACTGTTCATAAAATTTACCGAGTTATCAGATAGGGGATGTGATCTTGTATGGTTGTTTTCCTATTTCGAATCACCAAGCAGCGAGTGAATGGAATTTCTTTACAGAATGTTTTTATACGAGAGTTCAGTAAGTGCGGTGTTTACATCTCGCTTTGTCTGATGCCACTCACTTAAATTGTGCTCCACCTTGGATCGTCAAGCTGATCGTACGGATTGTTTGTTATTTTTAAAATACTTTCCAGATGAATTCTGCGCGAACGGAAGATATTTTTTTTTGTAATGTGATCTATCGCCATGATTTGCCGCACCTTTTAGCTAGCGTTTAATCCTGCATCATCAGGCTCATGTAGCACGTATATTAGCTTTTTAGAATCATCTCAAAATAAATGCTGTAGAAACTGTAGAAGATTTCATAATGTTCAATTTCCATTTTTGTTAGGCACGGAGCATTTCTTTTCTTGTGGTACATTTTATAACCAACAGACTGAATGCACGCAATCGCTCAGAATCATCTCTGAATGGACGGAAGATTTCAGTACATGTTATGTTCATCGATGATTTGATACAGCACACCCATAAGTTTGCATTCGGGATAACTGCTCCTTACAATCTCCGTCAAGCATAATCTCAAAATAGGAAGAATGTTGGCACTGTTTGTTTCGATAAATCCATTTGCCTTGTGTTCCATCCTGGAATTTTATTAGCCGAAATACTAGCTTGTAGTTACTTTTCCAAGGCATTTCAGATCAGAATGCCGTAATGCGTCCTCAGCTTCTGCAATTGCTGCCCGGGATGTTATGCCGATTTTGAATTTAAGTTAAAATAGTGCCTGGAATTGGATGTAGAGGGATTTTTTAGCATTGTCGGTATTGACTAAGCGCCTCTTCCTTCCTCAGGATGTCGGATGTCGGGGGATAAAAGGCATATTTTTTTGTGTATCTGAATCCCGATTGTGGCTATCTTGGGCATCCGGCAAAAATGGCTTCCTTCCCATTCCATTTCATTTTTAGGACCGGAGAAGGATGTAAAAGACAATTGAACGCCGTGTTTTTCGAGGATATTAGATTGAATTGGTAGTTTGATATCCTCCCCCTCTATCCGCTGACAGGCATCAAACCCTGTCCATGTAGTCCTTCGGTTTTATTTCCTTACCACCATAGACACATTTTGCCCTAATTGTTTGCTAAAGGGGGTAGGGGTGTAATTTATGCACGAAAAAAAGTTCTTTTGTAAATTTATCTGCTGCTTAATTCGGAAATACTACTTAAAAAAAAATAGATAAGCTTTATTATTTTTATATAATATCTGAATATCAGTTTATTTATTTTCCTCATCGTCTTGTTTATTTTGTTTTTTAATATAACATATTTGAAGAAATAGATTTTTCTTACACGAAGATAAATAAATTTGATTGTTGATTAACTAAAGGCAGCTTATAATGATGTAAAGTAAAGCTTATTTCGAATATATTTCCTTTCGTTCAGTCTAATTGCTAGCTAGACGAAATTTTAAAAGATGTGTAGTTTTAAGAATTAACATTATTTATTCTGCTTGAAGCATCACTTTTTTCATTTACTTATTTCATATTAGCTAAAATCTAAAACATATATATTTTTTTAATGACTATGTCATTTTATCTCTCACCCCCTTTATTGAAAATTGTCCGAAAGATGCGACATAATTTTACATCTTTTTAAATACTATTAGTTCACAACAGATTTAATCTATGTTACAATATTTCGTAAGCTGTAGAATATGCTTCACATTTATTTTTCTATAAATAGGTTACAAGCATAAAAATTTCAACATAGGGTTGGTTACAGGCGAAATACACGAAAGATGAGCGATAAAATGACATAGTCAATTAATATCGTTTTAATATGGCAATAATGAAACTATAAAATTAGGCGGTCCAGGGGGTCTCCCCCTGACGAGGCTCGAACAGCTGAGTTTTATTTTTTTCTGTTTGGGCATGTTTGAAAGATTCAAAAAATTCTCCAATTAAAATTGGACACGCGGAGAAACTCAGAAATGGTTATGTGTAATTTAAGTATGTAATTGATTATAATTGTTTTCTTTTGAATTGTGTGATATATTTATTTAAGGGTGTATGTCGAAAAAAAAAAGAACTCTGTATTTAGTCTTGGTACACAAATTGAAATCAACTAATAGCACCATGGTCTCCGAAAAATTTCAGATGGTTCTTCATAAGCTGCTTTACACACTGCAATAAGCGAAAAAGCTGTGGCTTTTGTGAAATTTTCAGAAAAAATTCTTAAACATGGATCTGAGCTGCAAGATTTTTCGAAGAGTGACACGCTTTGCGAAAATTTCCAATTTTTAAGAATTTTTCTAAAAGTTTTGAAACTGATACAGATGGATCGTTTATTTCAATATGCAGTAGAGCTTGTATAGAGACAGTTTCAAAATTTTGAAGTGCCTGGCACTTATTTGTACTTATGTACCAAAATCACATGATTTTTTTTCGAATAACACCGTTAAACAAAATTTTCTTATGCCTGCAAACAAAATTGCTTTTATCATGCTCAAGTAGGTTTGAGACACAAAAAAATGTAGTTTGTCTATGACACCTATAATGAAATAGAATATAAGACTGTCGCGTAGTTTTATAATTTGGGGTATTACGACCACTTGTGCTACTGACATTTTTCTTTCTTCTCCCCCCCCCCCCCAAAAAAAAAAAAAAAAAAAAAAACTGCATATAGTGCTGTGTACCATTTTTATTCAGTGCTTTATTATTTTAAAATATTGAGGCGAAACACTTAAAGGAAGGAAAAGTTGAGTGGATGGGATATGCTTTGTGTTAAACTTTCTTGCAACCATGGTATTTGTAGATTATGACTAATTCAATTCACGGGGGAGCAAAAAACCTCAGATCTCTCAGATTATATTAATTTGCTGGCAAAATTCATCAAGCATTATTTACTAATCAATCACTTGAATTAAAATCTTGCTTTTAGTTTATTAATTGCGCGTAAACTTCTAAAGTGGGTTTTTGTCGATTTTCAATGTAAGTGTAATCGGGTGTAAACTGATGTTTCAGTGAATGGGTAAAAATACGGGTCTGGTTCTTAAAGGGTTGAGAATTACGGTGTAAGTTTACTTACGTTTTATGAAACGGATACCTCACTGCTGAAGACATGATGGACTTCAGTTTGAACTGCAGCAAGATTCTCTCTCTCTCAGGTTGTCTTACGTTAGAACACAGGGCTAGTACGTCGCGTTTTTTGTTTTGTTTTTCTCTCTTCTCTCTCTTGATGTAGGTCTGGTTTAAGCTTCCTTTCGTTGCTTACTGAAAGGAGTAGGTGGGCGCTTTTGTACCGAAATAAATGTAAAAGCAAAAAGAACACACACCTTAAGAAAAAGTGTTTAAAGGTTAAAATTAAGATCTTTATACAATAGCTCACATTTTAAAAAATCTATTTTTTATATTTACTTTTTATTCTACAAATTTCTTAATTTTAGTATAAAAATACTTATAATTGTTGGTGATCAGAAAAGCAGTTGAATCCTTTCCCAAACAAGATCTAAAAAAAGAACTCAATTTGGAGCAAACTCACTTTCTTCATGAGAATAACAACAGATATTGTCTAACGGAATTAAAATACCATTTTCGGAATTACAAAATATCATTCCTGAAGAAATTAATATTGGTGTGTTACGAATCATAGTGACATTGTAATACACTTTGCTTCACAATTCATAACATATTCTATAATTTTGTTATTTATTTATCGGGGTCGTCACGAAGGGGATGTGGACTGCACCAGGTGACACCATCATAGGGGTTGACACCTAAATGCTATTTACTCTAAAATTTTCGACTGATTTGCGGGAGAAGAGGGGGGGAAAGGATTTAAAAATGATAATAAAGAAAATTTCGGAGACTAGAAATAAGAGTATATGTAGACACACATTTTGTGCCGTTATAGATGAAATCTTATATCTTTATTTCGTCTCAGTTGTCTTTTTCGGTATAAAAATTTCAATTTTTTCCTTCCTCCACAAAATATGAATATAATTTGTTAATAACTTTTCTTCTGTCGGTGAGACGGGGCAGCGGATGAATGCGAATACTTGGTAAAGTGTGTTACCAAAACTGGGCGGTGACACCATGCTTAGCGACGATACTGTTTATTTATTTAATTCTGTAATTTCATTCACATTCTTCAGTTCATGTTTGTTTATTAATTGCGCTGTTTCTTCTTCTTTCCGCAGACGTCGAGAAAGAGGACGAGCATCCCCATCTGGAGAACGTCCCTTCGAACTTGTACGAGTCTGTATGCATGCCTGACTTCAACGAATTTTTCCAGCAACAAGGGGACGTCTTCCCTGTACCAGACCACAAGAACACTACGATGAACAACAACAATGCCGCTGGACAGCAGCAGCAGCAATACATAGAAAGTGAGTTTTTGCATTGTAGCTTCTTCAATTCTTAAGGCGCGTTAGAACCCCTTCAAAAGTCCTCAGGCCGAGGCGTACCCTCCCTTAGGCAGATGCATCACAGGACTTTAGAACAGCTTTACCAACAAACCAAAGCTTGTAAAAGAATTTGTGAATCTGTGGGCGATCTCGTGAGATAATCACCTTTAACCCTTTGAGGCGCAACCCTTTCCCAATGCTGAAAAAAGGGAAGCCGTTGCCATCGCTCGACTTAACTACCAGCAAGATGGCGGACGATCGAAACATTCATCGCGTGCCACAGATCTAGAGACCCTTTTTGACGACAGCTGGCTGTTCCCGCGCACAGCCAGCTGCGTCAAAAAAGGGTCTCTAGATCTGTGGCAAGCGATGAACGTTTCGATCGTCCGCCATCTTGCTGGTAGTTAAGTCGAGCGATGGCAACGGCTGCCCTTTTTTCAGCATTGGGCAATCTATCCAGCTGTTGTCGCATTCTTGCATTTTTCAGCAGATGTCAGCGCTGTTAAAAATAATCGTGACCATTTTTTACAGGAAATGACGTGCTAAAGAGTAAAGGATTCTGGTGGAGCTATGTCACCCGCAACTATTTTTATAGAAATCAAATCTATTCTTCGTGACTGGCAACAGTCAAAACGTCAGAGTTTGGTGTTCCCAGAACGGGAACACTGCGCGTTAAAGGGTGAACTGAAATGTATCAGATCACCTGCTTCATCTGTACTAATGTTACCCCTGCAGTGATTTCTCTGAAAATGTAATAAAGCAGCACATTTATTTATTCTTTACTGAATAAATGCAAAAATGAACTTGCTTTCTTTCAGTTCAGTGACTAAATACTCTGCCAAGCAACCGTTCATTTTGGACGTTTCAAACTCTTGGTATGAAAATATAAGCATTTAATGCAACTTCACCCACCATATGCTTACCTACAAATCTTTCTTCTTCAGATTTTTCTCCCCCTCCCCCGTTTCCTGTGTTTTGCCACCCTACCATTCCAAATTTCTTGCTCCCGGCTCTCTATCACTCATGCTGAAATTCTCCGCTGATAAACTTCCGGTGCAGAGGGTGCTTGGTCGCCGTGTTGGGTTTATGATAGATACCTCTTTCGAATTCGAGTTTTGCTGCTATCAGGCATGTGGTTTGTTGGCTGATCAGGGGAGACCCATATCTCTGCTTTGTTAGAGTATCGAATGATAACGGAAAATAAATTTGTATTAATGTATATGTTATAAACATCGCTTATCAGGGCGAAAAACTATTTTCTCTTGGAGGGGTTCCAGCCTGTATAAAGGCCGCTGCAGATACCCAGAGACCGTCGCTGGCCGCTTGGCCAATTATCACTTGTAAGCAATAAATTTTTCGCACGAGAAGAAAGCAGGAGATACTCTGGACAATAGGTAATTGGGGACCGTGGATAATATTGCGGTTTTCACCCCATCTATTGTTCGGTAGAGGGTCGCAGCGTCCAAACCCGGTCAAATTTCCCCGTTCAAATACATTGTAGCCGCGACAGTCTCTGGGTATTTGCAAAGGCCTTAACACCTCAAATTAAATAAATAAATAAAAATAAATAAATAAATAATGATGGAATAAAAGCACCCACCCCTTTTTGGGGGGGCGGAGGTAGGAGGTAGGCTGTTTTTCTCTGGTTGGGTTTTATAGCCCTCAAACGTTGATGTTCAAGAAAAGCATGGCTGTTCAAAGATTTCCCAGATGTTGTGTTCATTAATGGTGTAGTTCGAAGAAACGAAATCTGCATTCACGGAATTACTCTACAAATTAAAATAAACTAATTGCGCCAGTGACTGCGCTATATAGTCCAAGTCTGCACTACACTCTGAAATAAATTTAAAAAAAAAATTCTTTTGGAAAATTTCGGGAAAAGTTCATAACATGGAATTGCACTTTCAAAGTTTTTCAAAGATTAGCACATTCTGTAAAAATTTTAGATTTTTAAGAATTTTTTTCTAGCATTTTCGTTACTGATACCGGAGTACGGTTTCTTTTATTGTATAAAACACTTTGTAAAGACTTAAAAGAAATTGCAGTTTACATAATTAGTTTATTTGGGTATTTGGGTACCAAAATCATGATTTTTCCGAACTGCTGTCTTAATTTTAGTTTCCTCAGCACTTCGATCTACTTGTATTGTTTTAAATGATGTATTTATTTATGATTTTTTTTTTAAATTTTTATCAATATAAAGTCTTAAAATATAATAAAGGCCTTAGGTTTTGCAGAGGGGGAAATTGCATTGTTGTTTAACAAACCAGTGAACTCTTTTTAGGAGGACTATACAAACATTCATGGGAGAGGGTAGATACATAATTTTTACTTTATTTTCAAATGCGGAAATGTAAAGATAAAAATTAAAGATGTTTGGGTTTTATATAGAGACGGCTAGAACCTACTACTCTCCTCCTTCTGTACCTCACTGGTCCAAACCCATCTTTCTTTTCTTTTTCTTTTTCTTTTTTTTTTTTTTTTTTTTTTGCAATACTGTTTCTTATTAGTAATTAGCATTAAAGAATCGATTGATCATTAATTAGGCACTGACAGTAGCGGATCCAGGGGAGGGGCTAGGGGGCTTCAGCCCCCCCCCAAAAGAGATTGCTCAAGGGTAACATTCTGCTGTATTATACACTTTAAATAGCTAAAGTGATCCTATTTTATTACTTAGCCCCTCCCAAAAGCTCAATACATTGGTTTAGAGTAAAATTTTGATTTATATTACATTTTAATTGGTTGAAATAAGTTTTTAAAAAAATTTAGCCCCTCCCAAAAAAAATTTCTGGATCCGCCACTGGGCACTGATGCTTGTTTACGTTTTAGAAGATAGAAATTGGAGCTTGGAGTCTTTAGAATGAAGTGGGCTAGCGTAACTAACGGGATTCTTATAATCGGAAATTACGCATTTTGTTCCAAAATGTGAAATCAAAACTTTTCTAATGCACAACAAATGAATGGCGAGTAGCGATTGATGTGCGTTTTATACCACAACAAGGGATACCCCCTCTTCTCCCCCTTTCCTTGGTTCTGTACCGTAACAAATGATTTCCGTTGCACGGTAACGTATTCTTTCTGCGGGGGTGCTTTTCTGTTTACTCCCCCCTCTTTTTTTTGCCGGAAAAATTGAGCTTTGTGATAACCGGAAGAACTGCGGCTTCAAAAACTCTTCTTTTCCCCTTTTCGTCGGTTTTGCTGCATTGCTCTCGGGCAAGACTGAGAATACTAATTTCAGTTATCAGAATGCACCGCCCGTATAGACGCATTGTTCATGAAAAGGCTTCGTAAGGGCGGATTAGTTCTTTTAAGATTTTGAGGGTGGAGGGCAAAATTTTTACGTGACGTGGTTTTAATCTTCTGTTTAATTTGATTTTAAAACTATTCTTTACAACTGTTGCTTCCCCCCCACCCGCCCCCCCCCCAAAAAAACCGCATGATAATAGTAAATTCTATATTTTTTTTTAAATTGTGTTGTCAAAATTTTACGCCCCCCCCCCTTTTCACACATGACATCATTTGTAGAAGGCCCCCTTATAAACGGATATAGATGCAGTTATCAGTAGTATAGATGTAGCAGTTCTAAGGTTTTGTGAGTTGTTCCATTCTTTTTATTTACAACTCCACCACCACACACACACTTTACCTTAAAATAAAAATTACCAGGTCTCTGGGATCCACGTTTTAAACTTAAGGTGTTCTTGAAAAACTACTTTTACACCCCTGTGTTGAATGTTTTCATTACTCAGGGGTCGATGCAGACGAAAATTGGGTACGTTTTGCAGTCTCTTCGCAAAATTAAAATCGATTAAAACGGCACCTTCACAAAATTACAATCTATTAAAACGGCCTTTCACGGGCATTTTAATCTGTTTTATCAATCATCTCAACAAAGACTTTTATTGAAAATTGGTATAAAAATTCCTGAATCAACCCCCCCCCCCCCCGTTATTTTCTCGTTATTGAAAAAGGCTGAAGCAAATTCAACTAGGGATTTAAGTCTTGTACCCTTTAATTGGTACCCTTTAATTTTAAGAAGCCTGCACAGTGTTGCTTTTAATGTTTTTTTTTGGGGGGGGGGGTCAGAATATATATTGTCCAGCCTCCTTACGTTTTATCTCGGCACCAAAGCCTGCAGGGTTTTCTTTGGGGGGCTAAAATCCCCGTAAGCTGGAAGAAACGCCTAATGGTAATTTCTCAACAATGGCGGCCGTAACAAATGGACAAATGGTTTTTAAATTCGCAATTTTCTCCCGTGGGCGTGGTGGATTGCTGTCTACTTCCCATTGTTTTCAGTCCTCATTTGCTGCTCAATTTCTTGCTACTCCACCTTCCAAGGTTATGTCAATGTTTATGTCTCGACACGAAAACAATAGCCCCGAGATAGCTATAAAATAAATGGCCTTATAGGTCGTTGAGTTATTAATTGTCATTTTGTGAATGTCCCCTGTTTTGTAAATGTAATGGGACATATTAGCACTGTTTCTCGGAATTCCGTTTTCAGAGTGTTTGTGAAAGTTGGATGTATTATTCTCCTCCCAGGAGTTATAAGTTTCGATTTTGATTAAGCAAATGTATGTATTTAAGCAGAGAATGGATGACAGTTATGATCTCCTAAACAGCGTTATTTTTTAATTATTGAACTAATTCGTTGACTAAAGATTGGACTATTTTATAGGCTGTATGCAGTAATTAAATATAGAACATATTATTTTCCTAATAGATACTATAAACTGAATATCCTCTTTCCCCCCCCCCCCACACACACACAACAAAAGATATAAATTTAAAATTGTGTTTGTGTAAAAATAAAAATGAAGTGTTAAATAATATGCTAATATTAATTAACACTATTTTTTTAAACAACGGATAAATTTTATTGATTTCAAAGAACTTCAAATTTTAATGGGACTTTTTTATTGCTTGTCAAATAAAAAAAAAAGAAGCAAGAACTTTTATTAAAATTGAATGAAAATTAAATTTATTAAAATATTTGCAAAACTGTAGGGCAATATGATAACTATGAGAAATATTTGTATAGATACGGTGCTTATATAATCTAAGACACAGGGGCGACAAATTAAAGTTTCAGAAAAAAAATGAAAAGTTTACTTTCTAATGTGTAAAAATGGATTTTCCCAGTGAGAACTAGCATATGCACTACAAGCAGTTAGGCCTAAAAAGTGTGTCAGCCCTGTATCTTTACTGAACATTAGCTAGTGTAAAATGTTAAATCTTTAATTTTGATCTTTCACTTTGTTAAAGGTTAATTTTCCCTCAGTCTGTATTAAAATTAATCATAGTAATAAAATAATTCTTAAAACAAAAACATACCTATCTTCTCACAAATATGTACATTTGTTATTAATAAGTTTATGTATTAATAACCAAATATTATGAGTGATTTTCACAGTTTTCTTTACACGGACACCAATATAAGAAAGACACGGGTCTTGACAGTCACCAGTTTAGTGAACATTTTGATAATATGATAATATCTTTTAATATTATTTTAGTGTTAAGTACTTAAAATCCTGAGTTGAGCACTCTCTTTTCTCTCTCTCTCTCTCTCTCTCTCTCTACTTTCTCTACTCTCTACTCTCTCTCTCTACTACCCTTTAATTTTAAGAAGCCTGCACAGTGTTGCTTTTAATGTTTTTTTTTTTTTTTTTTTGGGGGGGGGGGGTCAGAATATATATTGTCCAGCCTCCTTACGTTTTATCTCGGCACCAAAGCCTGCAGGGTTTTCTTTGGGGGGCTAAAATCCCCGTAAGCTGGAAGAAACGCCTAATGGTAATTTCTCAACAATGGCGGCCGTAACAAATGGACAAATGGTTTTTAAATTCGCAATTTTCTCCCGTGGGCGTGGTGGATTGCTGTCTACTTCCCATTGTTTTCAGTCCTCATTTGCTGCTCAATTTCTTGCTACTCCACCTTCCAAGGTTATGTCAATGTTTATGTCTCGACACGAAAACAATAGCCCCGAGATAGCTATAAAATAAATGGCCTTATAGGTCGTTGAGTTATTAATTGTCATTTTGTGAATGTCCCCTGTTTTGTAAATGTAATGGGACATATTAGCACTGTTTCTCGGAATTCCGTTTTCAGAGTGTTTGTGAAAGTTGGATGTATTATTCTCCTCCCAGGAGTTATAAGTTTCGATTTTGAATAAGCAAATGTATGTATTTAAGCAGAGAATGGATGACAGTTATGATCTCCTAAACAGCGTTATTTTTTAATTATTGAACTAATTCGTTGACTAAAGATTGGACTATTTTATAGGCTGTATGCAGTAATTAAATATAGAACATATTATTTTCCTAATAGATACTATAAACTGAATATCCTCTTTCCCCCCCCCCCCACACACACACAACAAAAGATATAAATTTAAAATTGTGTTTGTGTAAAAATAAAAATGAAGTGTTAAATAATATGCTAATATTAATTAACACTATTTTTTTAAACAACGGATAAATTTTATTGATTTCAAAGAACTTCAAATTTTAATGGGACTTTTTTATTGCTTGTCAAATAAAAAAAAAAGAAGCAAGAACTTTTATTAAAATTGAATGAAAATTAAATTTATTAAAATATTTGCAAAACTGTAGGGCAATATGATAACTATGAGAAATATTTGTATAGATACGGTGCTTATATAATCTAAGACACAGGGGCGACAAATTAAAGTTTCAGAAAAAAATGAAAAGTTTACTTTCTAATGTGTAAAAATGGATTTTCCCAGTGAGAACTAGCATATGCACTACAAGCAGTTAGGCCTAAAAAGTGTGTCAGCCCTGTATCTTTACTGAACATTAGCTAGTGTAAAATGTTAAATCTTTAATTTTGATCTTTCACTTTGTTAAAGGTTAATTTTCCCTCAGTCTGTATTAAAATTAATCATAGTAATAAAATAATTCTTAAAACAAAAACATACCTATCTTCTCACAAATATGTACATTTGTTATTAATAAGTTTATGTATTAATAACCAAATATTATGAGTGATTTTCACAGTTTTCTTTACACGGACACCAATATAAGAAAGACACGGGTCTTGACAGTCACCAGTTTAGTGAACATTTTGATAATATGATAATATCTTTTAATATTATTTTAGTGTTAAGTACTTAAAATCCTGAGTTGAGCACTCTCTTTTCTCTCTCTCTCTCTCTCTCTCTCTCTACTTTCTCTACTCTCTACTCTCTCTCTCTACTACCCTTTAATTTTAAGAAGCCTGCACAGTGTTGCTTTTAATGTTTTTTTTTTTTTTTTTTTTTGGGGGGGGGGGGGTCAGAATATATATTGTCCAGCCTCCTTACGTTTTATCTCGGCACCAAAGCCTGCAGGGTTTTCTTTGGGGGGCTAAAATCCCCGTAAGCTGGAAGAAACGCCTAATGGTAATTTCTCAACAATGGCGGCCGTAACAAATGGACAAATGGTTTTTAAATTCGCAATTTTCTCCCGTGGGCGTGGTGGATTGCTGTCTACTTCCCATTGTTTTCAGTCCTCATTTGCTGCTCAATTTCTTGCTACTCCACCTTCCAAGGTTATGTCAATGTTTATGTCTCGACACGAAAACAATAGCCCCGAGATAGCTATAAAATAAATGGCCTTATAGGTCGTTGAGTTATTAATTGTCATTTTGTGAATGTCCCCTGTTTTGTAAATGTAATGGGACATATTAGCACTGTTTCTCGGAATTCCGTTTTCAGAGTGTTTGTGAAAGTTGGATGTATTATTCTCCTCCCAGGAGTTATAAGTTTCGATTTTGAATAAGCAAATGTATGTATTTAAGCAGAGAATGGATGACAGTTATGATCTCCTAAACAGCGTTATTTTTTAATTATTGAACTAATTCGTTGACTAAAGATTGGACTATTTTATAGGCTGTATGCAGTAATTAAATATAGAACATATTATTTTCCTAATAGATACTATAAACTGAATATCCTCTTTCCCCCCCCCCCCACACACACACAACAAAAGATATAAATTTAAAATTGTGTTTGTGTAAAAATAAAAATGAAGTGTTAAATAATATGCTAATATTAATTAACACTATTTTTTTAAACAACGGATAAATTTTATTGATTTCAAAGAACTTCAAATTTTAATGGGACTTTTTTATTGCTTGTCAAATAAAAAAAAAAGAAGCAAGAACTTTTATTAAAATTGAATGAAAATTAAATTTATTAAAATATTTGCAAAACTGTAGGGCAATATGATAACTATGAGAAATATTTGTATAGATACGGTGCTTATATAATCTAAGACACAGGGGCGACAAATTAAAGTTTCAGAAAAAAATGAAAAGTTTACTTTCTAATGTGTAAAAATGGATTTTCCCAGTGAGAACTAACATATGCACTACAAGCAGTTAGGCCTAAAAAGTGTGTCAGCCCTGTATCTTTACTGAACATTAGCTAGTGTAAAATGTTAAATCTTTAATTTTGATCTTTCACTTTGTTAAAGGTTAATTTTCCCTCAGTCTGTATTAAAATTAATCATAGTAATAAAATAATTCTTAAAACAAAAACATACCTATCTTCTCACAAATATGTACATTTGTTATTAATAAGTTTATGTATTAATAACCAAATATTATGAGTGATTTTCACAGTTTTCTTTACACGGACACCGATATAAGAAAGACACGGGTCTTGACAGTCACCAGTTTAGTGAACATTTTGATAATATGATAATATCTTTTAATATTATTTTAGTGTTAAGTACTTAAAATCCTGAGTTGAGCACTCTCTTTTCTCTCTCTCTCTCTCTCTCTCTCCCCCCCCCCCCCCCCGCTCTCCCCATACACAATTGCAAGAGCCTAAGTTCTCATATATGTGATATAGGTGCACATGTTTCTTTACTCAAACATAATGTTTTGACAAAATGTAAAATTATAAGGGAAAAATAACATTGTTTGGAACTACCTATCTTTTCTTTGTGCTTGCAGTATTTGAAGGATGCTCTAATATATGTTACCTTTTATTTATGGTTTCTATCTTAATTTATTTATTTTATTTATTTATTTTTTTTTTTTTTTTTTTGCAGATGGCTACAATCATGTCACACATTCTATTCATAGTCTGCATGATGTTACCCACGAGGACATCATCCATTATGATGATAATCATGATTATGGATTGGAAGCAACAAATGCTCACAGCCACTACATAGACAGTAGTCCTGAATTTTATCCCAACCAGCAATCTCTCAACCTTGGACAAGATACAAAATTTCAGCCTACTTATCACACAAAAAACTACAATAGAGGTCAGTTCATGTTGCAATGAATTTGTTTCTGTAAGATTAAAAAGAAAAGTGAAATTAATAAAACAAATGCAAAAATCTGAACATGTATCAAATTTTATCTGTGTGTTGGAGTGCTTTTATAGTTGTATGTACAGGATTTTTAACTTAAGGGGGTTCCTTTTGCAAAGCAATAGGCATCACAGGACTTTAGAACAGCTTTAAAAGCAAACTAATGATGTTTAACTCAAAAAAAAAAAATTTATAATACATCTTCTCTAACTGCAGTATAAACTAATATTAACAGTCAAGCTATATGTCTCATGAAAAATTCATAAGCACAAAACTTGATTCCAAAAATGGGCCAAAGTGTTACCGGTTTAGGAAAATATTTCATTTATTGCTGTGTAGAGGGCAGCTTGAAAGACATCCAGAAGTTTTTGAGTTGATGATACAGTCAGTTCACATCATGTTTTACATTGTTTCATTGCAAATACTATGTATAAAAATATATGAAGATTAGAAATTAATTAATAAAATGCCTTTTCTCTATCTAAGGTCGCTACACTCCTCATGATTTGGGCTTGCCTGAAGGATATAGTCCTCACCACCATTACGATCCACCTTTCCAAACCGTCCCATCATCTGTCCCTCCTTCCCCTGACCAGTGGGCAGCGGATCTCAGTCATGGCACCAATGGTAGTCTCTCTAATGGTCATCCTACATCTCATCACCATCAGAACCACCCAGTGTTTGCTGCCCTGCAGACCAGAGAGTCTCCCCTTCCCCATTTGGGACATGTACAGAACTCATCGCCAGGCCATGTGCAAGGGCAACAGGGCTGTGATGTTAAGCCTGTGATACAAGCTGCTGTTCTTGCAGGTAACTGAGTAGACATGGGTTACTTTTTTCCAAATTAAAAGCCTATATGAAGAATTCATAGCATAATGTTCTTACCAAAGCTGCATAGAGAACATTTTCTTTTGTAAAATGTCAGTAGGCTTGCCTCTGCATGAAATTTTTATTTTTTAAATTTTCTGTAGCATATTTATGAAGTATGATCAACTTAAAAGAACATTTATAGTTTTTTAACTTACTCTCATTTCTATATTTCACTTTCAACACTATAACTTATTTAATATATCTATATTTAATGTGCAGGTATCATTTGTTTTATTTTCAAAATGGGAAAAATTATTTTTTAATAAAAGTTCACATGAATATGATCATTATTCATTTTTGATTCAGTTCTTTACTCATAACTGACGAAATCTGTTCAATAATACCCCAACAATGTTTCAAAATATATTTAAAAAACTTCAAAGCATTAATATGAGCATTCAAAAAGGTTTCAAACATTCACAGTGGCTATGGGGCTAAAGCCCACTCTAAACCTGGAGAGTTAAATGCAAAAAGCTTTAAAAATTGAAAATTCTCAGTAATGAATTAAAATATTTCATTTAAAAAAATTGCTTCAAGTTATTCTTGTGGGGGAATTAATTTAAAATGGGGGTAGGGTAGTGTCCCCAGTTATGGCCACCTTAAGCATTTTTTAAGATTCAAGAATTTTTTTCAGTACTAAAAAACTATTGAAAGATTTTGAAAATAATACACAGCATACATTGAAGAGTGTAAAATAATTCTACACTATCAAAGTTATTTTTGTAGACATACTTCATTTTATATAATTTATTAAAATTTTTTTTAACATTTTCCCCACTTATGGCCACTTTTTCCCAGTTATGGCCACATCTATTCCCCAGTTATGGCCACTTCAAAAAATTTGTAAATAAAGTGAAAAAAAAGTAAAATAATTTATGAAAAACACATAAAATATAATATTTCCTTTCGAATTGAATTTAATGAAACAATCTTATACAAATTTAGATGTTTTTGGCACTTTTTTTTTTCTTTATGTAAAATTATCAATTTACATAAAACTGAATGATCAACATGTATAAAATTGAATGATTAACATATATGAAATTAGATTTTTTCAAAGACATCAAGAGTGCCAGGAAACATAGTCTGCAGAACACGTCCTTTTTGAATGAGTTGTGGTTCCGGTAATTTTCCGATAACATCCACTATGTTGATTGTTGAAACGTCATTTTCGATATAAGTGAAACACGTTTTTTCCAAATTCACACATTTTAAACACGTTATCTCAAATTCTTCAGAAGAAAGGACTTTTAAAATTGTTGCAACATAACGATATATAGTAGGCAACATGTAATAATGAGACATTTTAATTACACATAGTTTTTATATGAGGTATAATAATACATACAATATATTAGGTAAAATTTATGAAGAGCATGTTGTAAAAACTGAACGTTGGGAAAAAAATATTTTTTTAATCTTTTAAATTTTATTTTATTCTAAAGCTGCATTTGGCATATCTTCATCTACAGTGTAACAATACTTAAAACAACTTTAATATGTTTATTTATTTATTTTTTTAACCTATAGGCTTCTGTTTAAAACCAAATTTTTTAAACTGATTTTTTTTTAACACAAATCTTCTCATTTTATTTATAATGTCTAAAATAAATAAACAATACAATAACTAAATATATTTTTATATATTTACTAAATATCAAGTTTTTTTTAAAGTTTTTATCAAACATAATTTAAATATTATATGTCAGTATTGTTCTTACTGAATAGCTACTATTAAATTTTAACCCCAATATTGACCTTTAAATATTAATACCATTATAAAAGCATGAATCTACTTGTTACAAATAAATAAATCATATAAACAAGTAGTGGCCATAACTGGAGAAACTGTTCTGAAATAGACACCAGTTATGACCACCCTGTTTAATTCTAAAATTTAAAATTTTTCATTTATTATAATTGAATATAGTGAAAGAAAATAGTTTTAACTTAACCTATAAATGTTGAAAAAACATCCAGATATTCCTAGATTCTGTGGGTTGAAGCTGATACAAATAGATGTTGCTCAAGCAAAATGCTAAGAACTTCTTTTCACACTGCATACCAACACAAAAAAAATTTAAGATGCCTTCTTGTTCTGTGTTATTGCCAGCTAATCACAGCCTACTTACAGTGTAATGTTTGTAGCCTGTTGTAACCTACAATTTGATTGGCTAACTTGTGTCAAAGCTTAGAAAAATAATAAAATTTCTGAAAGTGGCCATAACTAGGGTAATGGCCATAACTGGGGAAACTACCCTATGTTGGTTTTTAAATAAATACTAACAGTGTAGTTAAACTTGGGTACAATATCAATGAAAAGATTGAATAATTGTTTAAGACTATAACAAGTTACATTGATAGTGGGCTTGTGTTCTATGGGCAAGTGGTGATGAATATTTTTATGTTATAAGAGAGTTATAACTATGATCGGGGTCACTATAACAGAGTTCAGCAGTATTTAATACTATCCTCCCCTAAACCAAAATTCTGGGTGCACCACTGTTCACAGTATTCTTTATAAGGAACGATGATATAAAATAATTTAACTCTATCAAGTTTTTTTTTTTAAATGGTGCAGGATTAAGTAATATTGGCTGTTCATTTCTGTTTTACCTTTAAAATAAAGTTGTAATGGTCCAACTCTATTGGATATCATCTTTCACTCTCAAGGCTGTAGGCGAGAATGGGTTCAATCCCCTCGCCCAAAATTTTTTGCTGGCCACAGCCTTGCCCATTCTCAAGCACTATACTTCACTGGTATTTGAGTAGTAGCCACATCTAACAGATTTAAATATAATTTGAAAAACCACTGGGTTCTCTTTTAAATTGATCACCCTATACTTGTTTCTATAAATAACTAATTTCTTTTCTTTCTTTTACGCAGGAAGTGGTCCCATTCAATTATGGCAGTTTCTATTGGAACTCCTCACTGATAAATCTTGTCAGGGTTTCATCAGTTGGACGGGTGATGGTTGGGAGTTCAAGCTGACTGATCCCGACGAAGTAGCAAGGCGCTGGGGAATCCGCAAGAATAAGCCGAAAATGAACTATGAAAAACTTAGTCGTGGTTTGCGATATTATTATGATAAGAATATCATTCATAAAACTGCTGGCAAGCGGTATGTTTACCGCTTTGTGTGTGATTTGCAAAGCCTTCTGGGATACACCCCAGAAGAATTGCATGCAATGGTAGATTTGAAACCAGAAAAAAAAGATGATGAATGAAGTTCCCCCCTTACCCCCACCGTTTAAATGTTTTGTGGATATGGGCTAAAAACTTGTGTAGTTATTGTTTGTATTTTTTCACCACCGAAGCTCTGCTGTAGGCCAACTGATAAGCCTCTACGTAGTGATATTTGCAAAGGCTTTGATTATATATGCCTGAAAAAAAAATGCATATTTTAATCATTTACCTTTCTAGTCTCGCAATGGTATGCATTAGAATACACATCCAACTGATAAAATATTTATCGATATCTTGCCTTTTACTACTGATTTGTTGTGTTAAAATTTGCGGAATTGAAGCTTATAACCTCCCTACCGTCTGTTTTCAGAGTAATAGTATTAGATTTTTTTAAAATAATTTTTACCTTATGTAAGGTATACAAAATTTTCATTTCTGTATTAAATTCAACTTGTTTCCTGATTTAGTCAAATAATTTGATCTCATGAAAATCAGGCAATTGCTTAATTGTGACCTGACCAAAGTTTTTTTATGTTCTACTCTGTTCATCATCAAAATTTTTATCTTTCAGATGATGCAATTTAAAATCACTGTTGCAATAATTCAGACATGATTTCTTACTTGTATATTGTATGAAAATTATAAAATATCAGATAGTTGGAAATTAGTGATGATGGTTTTGTCTATGTATAGTTATGAACATTATTTGGTTTGCCTATTCAATTATGTGTTATATCAAGCAAGTTTTCATAACCTTCGAAATTGAGATGTATTGCATGTGTATGTTATCTAGTTGTTATAAAAATCATGTATATATAGTAATATAATGTTATAACAAAACAGAGAATTGTAAGGAAATTTTAGATTCATTGAGATGCTGAATCCAGTTATATAACAGTACAAAGTAATTTTATTCTTGCCTTTTAAAGTAATTCACCTGTAACAAAAAAAAGGGGGGGGGCAGAATTATATTAGTAATTTTACAGTTTTTATTCTGCTGTCTCTCAACAGGTTATTTGTGTAGTTGCAATTTACCTACTTGGGTGTTATTTATTATGAATGTTTATTCCATTCCATTCAAGCAGTTATTGCAGAAATCTGGTGCTTTAAAAAAAAAATTAGAAATTTAACCCAAAACTTGCAAAAATTTTAAAAGCTCCTTTAAGATCTTAAGTATTTTGTCTATTATGCTTAAGGTTTTTTGAAAGCCTTAATTTTTTTACTATTGAAATTATCATTAACTTTTAAAACTTTCTACAATATGAAAAAATAAATTGAGATTTATAAAATCTTTTAGATGATTATTTTTTATAATCAGTTAATGCAAATTTCTAATATTTATTTAAGTTTCTTGTATCACTTGATGTATGCAGCTATAATTAATGTGGTATTGAGGTGTGCTGAAAAAATTGTGGCAATAAAGTTCATACATTATATATCGGACTATTAATTTTCCAATTTTTTTGTCATTTATCGATAAAATGAGAAGGAAAAAAGTTTTTTTTTTTAATTGATTCTACTGGTGGATTGCAAACCTGTTTCATTGATCTAATTATAAATCATAATACTTAATGGCAATTCTCAGATAGTTAAATTTACTCTCCCAGTGACATAAGCGTAGCATCAAGGATCACATTGAGACCCGTGCCCCCCTCCCCTAATCATTCATTTTTAAGGCTGAAGAAACCACTATTTTTACTCATAAATATTTTATGTGCTTTCCCTCCAAATTTTCTGTTACACTATGCTTATGCCCAGTGATCTTTTCCTCAATTTCAATGTAGCTGTGAGAATTTTTTTTTTTTTTTTTTTTTTTTTTAAGTAGGCTTAATTTTTTTTTTCCTTTCCCAATTTACAAAGCTTTTTATAAGTGGCTATGTAGGCTTTATAGAATTTTAAATGTATTTTTGTATGTATGTATGTTGTTAATGATGATGTCAGTGTGGTTCTTACCATGTTGCTGCAGACTATTGTAGATATTGTCTGTCAAAGATGCTGCTGTAATTTTGTTTGTTTTATATAAATATATATATGTTTGTAGTGTCTCCAAAAGTTATATTTGTAGTGTTATGCGAATCTTATACAAAAAAGGAATATTTTATTGAAATTATACAAATTTTTATATTTTTATTTTTAAAGTAATTAACTTTAGATTTTGTAATAAGTTAAGAATTTTGTTTGACATATGTTGCTATTTTTTGACAGTAGCAATAAGCATTGTAAATATACTTTACTCAAACACAATGTGCACTGTTTCTGTGATCTACAATTTAATTTGGAAAGAGAAATGTTTTAAAATAAATAAAACTGCATGTTACCATTTATTGTAAAATCAGCTTTACAAGGTTGAAGGTTGCACAATTTTTACTTATTTATTGAGATGCACTTCATAACAATTTTATATGCTATAAAATTGTAATATTTAAAAAAAATAAATTGAACTTAAGTTTTGATAGATACAAAAGATTGTCATTAAAAGTAATGACTGAATGTTTTTCAAATTATTTATATATAGTTTATAAAAAGAATGGTAGGTAATTATCTGTGACTTTCACATAAGCTCACGCTGTATGTTTTAAAACAGTGTTTTTTTGCCTTTTACAGAAACATTCTTTTGATTTATTGTATCACATTGGTGTTGAAATTCAAAATTTGTTGATATATTAAAATTTAATTTTTTTAGAACCCTTATAAAGTGTCTTTAATTAATTTTATGCTACAAATATGTTCTAACAGACAAATTCTTTGCCCTGGTAGATACAAAGTGCCTTATACAAATTCCTGTTTTTTTTTTTTTTCTTCTTCTTCTTTTTTAAGCCATAATCAAATATCTGGGAAATGTTATCTGTTGTACTTGATGTGCTTTCCAATTTTAAATCCAGAGTTCAGATTTTGATAAATTTTTGTTTTCCAGAGCTTTCTTGTCATCCTCTGAACGCACATGTCTGCTCTGGTGAAAGAGTTGAGCCATCTACTTACATGAATAAAGAATGCATTATTGTGAACTTTGCTTGGTTTTACTTTACACTTATAACACAATAAACATGTGTAGCTGATACAAGGACATTATAATCTTAAGGTTACACTTTCAGAAAATGGTACAAGTTTTGAATAGTTTTAAAAACCAAATTAAATCAAAGTCTTATTAAATAATCAAAATTCTTTTCAAAAACTTAAATATTTTCATTTACAAATGGTAAATTTGTAAAAGTTATAAAAAAAATTCCTGAAAAGCTTGCATACATTATTTTCTTAATGATGCCTTAACCCATTTTGAAATATGATATCTGTATTTAAGATAAAACTAATGTTACATTTTCTGTTTAATTCAATTCTATGTGGTAAAGTCCATTCTTTCAGGGGACGTGGATAACTCTTGTTTTACAACTTATATGTAGTTTCCATTGTGTTCAGATTAAAATATTCCCCAAAACCAGGTATTTTGTATCAAATACTTGTTTCTTGGTACAATGTATATTACAAAAAAGTTTGATATAGTGAGAAAAGTTTTTGGTTGATAGTTCTACAAGTCTATGATTTACTGTCTAAAATATTAACCTCCTTCACTCAAACGCAGTTCACATTCGGTTACAATGCAGTGACTTCAAGCTATTTTATTCACAAATACATTATTCTCGAGAAGCGTCTAAAATCATTAAATTTACACAACCACATTGTCAGAGAAGTGGTTGTGGATCCAGAAAAGTTTAAAGGGAGGGCTAATATGTAGGATGAAGCATATTATCACAGATGGTCACTCTTTATTTTTTCTTCTGCTTTTTTTTTAACCTGTTCATTTTTAATCTTGAACCCATGTTTAACCTGTTCACTCTCATCAAAAAGAAAGAAGAAAAAAAAAAAAAAAAACACGTATGAAAAGACTTTGAGACTGACCAATGTTGCTTCCCAGAAAGTTTCTTAGAATGTTCTGCTGGAGCCTAGCATTAATTGTTGGATTCTAGTGGAGCATTAAAAAACCATTTTGTGATGCAACATTGGTCAGAGAAGGAGTTTCCTTTCTTGCATTAATGATGAACGTGAATAGGTTACATGCAGGCATAAGTGCACTCAAGATGTAGGGCGGGTGCAATCGCCCTTTTCCTTCCTTGGATCTGTCAAGAGAGATTGCTGGCGGGAGATCGAGAAGTTATGATGCATCTAAATTCAAGCTAGATTTCACAAACCTAATGCCTCCAAAACAGGCATTAAAACTAATTAGAAAAAATGCTATAATTGTACAATAACACACATAAGGAGGTACCTATGAATGTGGATGACTGTTTCGGCTGAAAAAATGTTCAGCCTTCATCAGCAACACACAGTGTGGAAGAGGAGTGGGGACAGAATGATAAACAAAAGCGAAGTGCAAGTTGCCAATCAGAAGAAAGGGTTAAGGGGAAGGAGGGTAAATAAAAATAAAATAAACTATAGAAAAATACAGGAAAGAAAAAAAAAAAGTTTCACAAAATAGGAACATACAAAAAAAAAAAAAAATTAAAGAACAGAGTTTTTTTAATACAGTTCCACAATTTTTTTTTTGTTGTTTTTTGTAATTTAACATGAAGGAAGTGCATAAAGCACACTACAACAAAATTAAAAGAGGAATAGAGGAAGAAAGTAAATAGAACTTTACAACAACTGTTTCCAAGCAGAATGTCTTATAATAGAGTCTTATATTTATAACAAGTCTTATAATAGAGTAATTCTTTTTTAAACTCTAATTTTAATTCTACTTGTCAGAATTAATAAAATCTATATAGATATAACACTCAGTATATATTGCTTTTTAAAACCAAATCCATGGAAGATAGAGGGAAAAGGGGGGGGGGTGTCCAGCCATATTCTATGAAAATGACCAAACAATTAGTTAATGCTGCCACCTAGTGTTGATAATAGCAAACAATATGTGAAGCGATTCTATTTTTGACTAAATTATTATTTGAGTTATTAATTTTATTTGTTTATGTTTCAAAACATAACAATTTACTATAGCTCTTTTAAAAATAAAAAAAATAATAATCAAAGTTATGTAGGGAAGAGAGGAAATCCAATATCATTCAATTAGTAAGTTTTGTCATATGTACTTGATACTTTTGTACCAGCATATTTAAAATTCCTGTGACAATCCTCATGATTTATGTACTTATTTAAACTGCATTTTTAAGATATATATTTTTTATCTGTCAGTGCATCATCACACCCCACCCCCAATTCTTTTGATATTCTAGGAAATGTTGGTGATCTTATTTATTTTTATAAGTTCACTGTTCATGCTATATTATTTAAATAAGTGCTTAATAAGTAAATATGGAGCTTAATTTTCTTATATTTCATGATAATAGAACAGAAAGGGACAACACTATAATGCTGTTAATTCTTTGTGACTAGTTCTCAAATTTTAACAATTTCACAGTTAGTAGTAAACGCATATAAGCTTTAGTCTGTTTTCCTATATTATTTTTTAAAATAATAAACTTGATTTCCACAAAATGTTTAAGATTCATACATTTTATTTTATTGATTTATTATTATTTTTGTGCATATTGTTACAAAAATTTGGTTGTGGGTGTACAGTAAAATAATGCAACAAGCCCGAAAAACGAATTTGACACTTTATTCTATGAATTGGAGCACTAGTAACTCATAAAAATGCTGAATTTTTTACACAGGCCAAGGCAAATCATTAGTAATGCGTTACTTGCCAAAGGAAGTAACACATTACGAGTAGCGAAACTACAGTAGTCGCTACTTTTTTCTGTAGTTTGTTTTGTAACGGGCTACTTTTTAAAAAAAGTAGTATAATATGTAGTGCGATACAAAATATCAGTAGTCAGGATAGAATGATTAAAAACTACTGATACTTGAAAAACTCCCCCTCCTTACACACACATGCTCGCTCCAGGGCCGTAGCTATTCCGTTTTTATAGAGGGGGCTCCAAATTTTCCAAGGGGGTCTTTCATATATACACACGTAGACATATATAACACACGCATATATGTGTGTACATATATATATATGTATATATCAGAAACAATTCAGTAGTTACAGAGATGCCCATAGAGCGTAATGTATTAGAATTATTTTGAGTGTTCCAGTAAAAGAACTAGTCGTGCATAAATTTTAGCTTATGTTACTCAAGACAGGGTAGATTGGTAATAGTGACAAAGTATTAGACTCGGTTCAGTGGTTACAGAGATGGCAATCAAGAATAATCTAATTCTTATAAGTGTCCCTGTAAAATTGTGATATGTGCTAGAAAGGTAGCCTATATTACTTAAGAATAGTGTACCTTTTTGTCAGCGAAAATGTTTTAGAATCAGTTCTGTCATTACAGAGATACAAATGGAGCTTAATGTAATTCTTATGAGTGTCCCTGTAAAAGAACTATTTATGATGTATGCATAAAAGGTAGCCTATAATACTCTGAAATAATGTAGCTTTCAATCAGTGAAGAAGTTTAAGAACCCGTCTAATAGTTACAGAGATACCGATAGAGCATGATGTATTAGAATTATTTTAAGTGTCCCTGGAAAAGAGCTATATTTATGTTATATGAATGAAAATTAGCCTATAATACTCAGGAATAAAGCAGCTTTCTATCAGTGAAGAAAGTTTTCGTATCGGTTACATAGTTACAGAGATACCCTTCGAACATAATGTAATTCTATGAGTCTCCCTGTAAAAAAGCTATTTATGCAATATGCATTAAAATTAGCCTGTACTACTCAGGAATAGTGTAGATTTCCATCAGTGAAAAAAGTTCTAGAAACAGCTCAGTAATTTCAGAGGTGCCCATGGAACGTAATGTAATTCTTATGAGTGACGCTGTAAAAAAACTCTGATATATGCATGAAAGGTAGCATATATTACACAGGAATAATGCAGTTTTCTATCAGTGAAAAAGTTTTAGAATCATTTCAGAAGTTACTGGGACGCCCGTAGAGCTTAATGCATTAGAATAATTTTAAGTGGCCCTGTAAAAGAACTATTTGTGCTATATACATGAAAGATAGCCTATCGAAGGAAGGACTCAGGAATAGTGTCGCTTCCTATCAGAAATAGTGTAGTGTGAAAAATTTTTTAGAATTGATTCCGTAGTTACAGACCTACAGATAGATCGCTATGTAAATCATATGAGTGTCCCTCTAAAACAATTATTTGTGATACATGCATGAATTTTAGCTATGTTACTCAGAAATAATGTAGCTTTCTATCACTGAAAATTTTTTTAGAATCGATTCAGTGGTTACATAGATGCCCTTAGAGCAGAATGTAATTTTTATGAGTATCCGTGTAAATTTGTAATATATGCATGAAAGGTAGCCTGTAATACTCAGGAATAGTACAGTTTTCCATCACTGGAAGTTTTAGAATCGGTTCGTTAATTCCAGAGATCCTAATGTAATTCGTATGAGTATACCTGTAGAAGAATTCGTTGTGATATATTGTTTCGAATGTTTGTGGCTGTTCTGGGGTTTAAAGTAGTTTAAAAATCGTATTCTACGTGTCAAATAATTAAATTTTGCATTTTGTTGCATAACTTCGTTAACTAGAACGGAAGAAAGGAAATTTTGGGGTTCCCATTGGTTAACATAGAGTTTCGTAAATCTCTATAAATACTGGTGCTAGGGCTTAGCTGACCTCACTCTTCGGGACTTATTTTTGGTGCCAAATTTGGCGATATTTTCCAAAAAGTCGCCAAGCTTGGCCACATTTCGGACATTTAGCGGGATTTTTCCAATGGGTAAAAGTTTGTTTAAAAGTATATAAAGTTTGTTTTCTTGCATTAATATTACGTAATAGCCTAGCGATTCAACTGCATTTCTATGACGTACTCAAAATTGGTGCTTTATGGGAATCCTTCGAGAAATTTCTCCTAGCTTCTGCGACACCTATAAAAGGACAGCACATTGTTCCAGTTGAGTTTCAGTTTGCTTCTGTCTGCTGATGAGAATATTTTTAGAATCGGTTCAGTATTTACTAACATGCCCGTCTAGCGTAATGTATTAGAATGATTTTGAGTGGCCCCGTAAAAGAACTATTTGTGTTATATGCATGGAAGGTAGCCTATAATACTCAGGAATAGTGTAGCTTTCTATCAGGAATAGTATTGTGTGAAAAAATTTTTTGAATCGATTCAGTAGTTAGACATACACGCAGATCGCAGTGTAATTCATATGAGTGTCCTTGTAAAGGAATTATTTATGATATATGCCATCAATTTTAGTTTATGTTACTCAGGAATAGTGTAGCTTTCCGTCAGTGAAAAAATCTCATCTGGACAACACATGACTTCCTTGTACATCTATTAAATCAAAAAATTTTTCGGCCCACTTCATCTAAACTTATTTTGTTTGAAACAGATAAAATATTGCAGTAATAGTAAGGTTTAGCGAATTCTACCCAAATATTTCCGATATCTCCAAGATGGGTTCAATTTGACAGATTTCCTTCTGACATTTAATTTGCCGATATTTCACGAAAAGCCGACAAGCTTGAGATAGTTTCCGAGGTTTTGGGTATAGGCATGGTAGCCATTGACCACAGACTTTCAATGAATTGAATGTATCCATGCGCCTTAATGTATTTTAAGTCATTTGGCAGACCCTGTAAATAAATTACACAGGGGGTTGCAATCAAAAAAGAGATGCGCAGTTAGATGTTACAATAGTTCTAAATAAAAAATTTCAAAATTCTATGGGTAAAAGTTTTCGAGTTTTGCAAAATACGTAATACTTTTTGTCCCCAAATTTGGCGATATTTCGGAAAAACTCGCCGACAAATGGCGAGATTTTAGGCATGGACCAAACAATGACTGACTATCGCCAAATTTGGCGATATTTCGCCAAAACCTTCCAAGGACAATGACAAATGGCGATATTTTGGGCATGGGCCAAATGACTATCGCCAATTTGGCGATATTTGGGTAAAACTCGCCAAGGTCAACGACAGGCGGCGAGATTTTAGGCATGGACCGAACAATGACTGTCTACAGATGTAATATATTGAAGATGTCCATAGACATTAATGTACTGAAATTCTTTTGGGTGGTCCTGTAAATAAACTCTCCAGTAGATTGGAACCAAAAACGAGATGCAAAACTAGATGTTACAACAATCTTATATATGAAATTTCAACATTCTACGACAAATAGTTTTTGAGATTTGAGAGTTAAATACATACACATGTACACCAAAAGTCGCCAAGCTTGGCGCGTTTTGGTGTATTTCTTGAGGGAAGCACGTAACTGCGGTCGGACCATTACCTAACTATATGGTTGGACGGTATCGTGCTTGAAATGGATCAAAAAGTCCTTAAAATTGCCATTGACCGTAATGTATTGGAAATCTTTTGAGTGTTCTTGTAGCAGAACTATAAAGACACTTTTTTCGGTGGAGAAATTCATTTTGTCACCCTTAACAGCATATATCACTTCTGAGTCGTTTGAAGTCGCCTAATACCTGTAAAATGCGCTTTAATTAATATCTGCCCATAGAGCGTAATGCGTTTAAAATCTTTTGGGCGGCCCTGTAGATAAACTATCCAGTTGAATGGGACCGAAAGGGGGGGGGGTGTACTGTACAACTAGATATTACAACAATCCTAAATACAAAATTTCATCACTCTACGACCAATAGTTTTTGGGATATGCGAGTTAAGTGCGTACAGATGGAATAGAAAAACTCGTCAAAGTACTCTGGTCAAAATGGGTTGCAGACGCATATATATGATCCTGCATGCTAGCTTACGATGAGATGCATCTGAAAAATTCTTAAAATTAAATTTAGCGGTAGTCAAAATCGGTTTTTTCATCGAAATTTGGCCCCCGAAATTATTCGGGATCACATTACTTCCTTATAGAACAAGGAAGTAAAAAATTTTACAATCGGTTCACTAGTTCCAGAGATCGTAATGTAAATCGAATGAGTATCACCGTAAAAGACCTATTTGTGATATATCCGTGAAAGGTAGCCATAATACTCCGGACTAATGTAGCTTTCTATCCATGAAAAAAGTTTTAGAATCGGTTCAGAAATTAAAGAAATACCCATACAGCTTAATGAATTACAATTATTTTGTGTGTGTCCCTGTAAAAGAACTATCTAAACTATATCCATGAATCAGCTGTACAGCCTTTAATACTCCGAAATAGAAGCTTTATATTATCGAAAAAAGTTTTCGATTTGGTTCTCTAGTTACAGAGATACCCATAGAGCATAATGCAATACTTGTCTGTCCTTGTAAAACAATTATTTTTGATATATTCATAAAAAGACAGTCTAAAATACTCAGTAGCTTTCTGTAGGTGAGAAAAGTTTTAGAATTGGTTCAGTAGTTAGAGAGATAACCATAGAGTGTAAATGTATAATAATTATTTTGAGTGTCCCTGTAAAAGAATTATTTACGCTGCATACATTAAATGCAGCCTATAATAATCAAGAATAATTTATCTTTCTATTAGTAAAAAAAGTTTAAGAATCAGTTCTGTAGTTACACAGATGGCTACAGAGCGTAATATAATTCTTATGAGTATCCCTGAAAAAAAATTATGTATATATATATATATATCTACATATACCTGCATGAAAGGCAGTGTATAATTTTCAGGAATAGTGTAGCTTTTATTGGTGAGAAAAGTTTGTGAATCGGTTCAGTAGTTAGAGATATACCCATAGAGGGTATTGCATTTAAATTATTTTGACAATTCCTGTAAAAGAAATATTTATGCTATATGCATGAACTTTAGCTTATGATACTCAGGAATAGTGCAGCTTTCTACCTGAGAAATTTTTTTTAGAATCTGGTCAATGGTTACAATTATGCTAGTTTTATGTATTTCTAGCCCCTGAAAAATTGTTATATATGTTGCAGAAATATTCTGCTTCTTTCCGGGGTACGTCGTTCGTTCTAAAGTCCAGTTGGTGTAGAAAGTTACAGTAAAAAGTCCACTGGTTAGGATGGAACACAACTTTATTGCTTCTAGAACTTCGTTGAACAATCAGCTGTACAAAATTCACAAGCACAATTAAACAATCATGTGCTTTTAACAGTTCGCTTAGATCAGAAGCTCTCACAAATGCTGTATTTCTCACACAAAATAAAACACTTTCACTGGCAAAAATTCAGTGAAAATATACGAGAGATAACACTAACAGTCTCTTAAGATTCAGCAATCAAGCATTTACACACAGCACTTAAATTCAAAGCTTCAAAAACAGCGCGAAACACCGCTTCTATCACATAGCAAAGCAAGCGTACTCACTCTCTCAAAGCTTGATCAACTCTGAACTGAGGCTTCAGAAACACCTTTATATTTATACCCGACGCAGAAGCTACAAGAATCTTTGAGAAAAGTCTATTTCGCGAGGATTCCACATAAGCGGGAATGTTGATTACGTCATAGAAGAGAAGTTTTAGGTTATTATGCGTTTTTAATGCGGAAAAACCAACTTTCAGGCCCATTGGGAAAAATCACGACAAATAACCAAAATGTCGCCAAGCTTGGCGACTTTTAGCAAAATATCGCAAAATTTGGCGCCAAAAGTAAGTCCCCAAAAGTGAAGAGATCGAAGCCCTAGGACCCATATTTCACGAGATTTCTAGAAACCAATAGAAAAACAATGGGGAAACCGAAACCTCCGTATTCCTGGTGATAGTTGACCGATTTTGATGCAACAAAAATCAAAATTTAACTATTGGACGCGTAAAATACGAATTTTAAACCATTTTAAGCCCCAGAGCAGCGGGTTGCCCCGAAAACTCGTAACAATATGTATGAAAGGTACTCATATTACTCAGGAGTAGCATAGCTCTCTATCAGTGAAAAAAAAAAAAAAAAATTCAGATTCAGTTCGGTGGTTACAGAGACCGCAGTGAATTAGAATTGTTTTGAGTGTCCTTGTAGAACTATTTATGCTAATACATGAAAGGTTTTCTATAAGTTAATCCAGTGTATAAGAACTTTAACCCATACTTTTACATATATTTGAAACAATTACTTCCATTTGTTTAATTTTATTCTTTAAAAATTTAGCCCATTTTTCAGAAATATATTATTGACGGATTTTTTAAAAGGATAGTTATACCGTGTATTTTTGCCTTAAGTCTAACGATAATGTCTCTTTATTCAAAGGCATTTTTAATATAACCCTTTGATTCTATGTCCATTATTGACACACATTATAAACTGCATTGTTATACCGTGTATTTCTGCATTATTTCCAACAATGAACGCCCCCTTTGTTGAAAGTCATTTAAATAAAGGCTTAGTCCACTGTTTTAAGGAATTTATTGACACACATTTTTAAAGAGCATTGTTATATCCTGTATTTTTGCATTATTTCCAACAATTACACCCCTTTGTTCAAAGTTATTTTAAATAAAGGTTTAGTCCACAGTTTCAAAGCATATTATTGACGCACATTTTTAAAGACCATTGTTATAACCTGTATTTTTGCCTTATTTCCAACAATTACGTTCCTTCGTTGAAAGTCATTCTAAATAAAAGTTTAGTCCACTGTTTCAAAGTATATAATTGAAACAATTTCTTAAAGAGCATTGTTATACCGTGTATTTCTGCCTTATTTCCAACAATTAACGTCCCTTTGTTGAAAGTCATTTAAATAAAGGTTTAGTCCACTGTTTTAACGTATATTATTGACGCACATTCAAAAAGACCATTGTTATATCCTGTATTTTTGCATTATTACCAACAATTACGTCGCTTTGTTGAAAGTCATTTTAAATAAAGGTTCAGTCCACTGTTTCAAAGTATATTATTGACGCTCATTTTTAAAGAGCATTGTTATACCGTGTATTTTTGCCTTTTTTTCAACAATTACGCCTCTTTGTTGAAAGTCATTTTAAATAAAGGTTTAGTCCACTGTTTCAAAGTATATTATTGACAAACTTTCTTAAAGAGCATTGTTATACCGTGTATTTATGCATTATTTCCAACAATTAACGTCCCTTTGTTGAAAGTCATTTTTAATAAATGTTTAGTCCACTGTTTTAACGTATATTATTGACACACATTTTTAAACAGCATTGTTATATTCTGTATTTTTGCATTATTTCCAAACAATTACGTCCCTTTGTTCAAAGTCATTTTAAATAAAGATTTAGTCCACAGTTTCAAAGCATATTATTGAAGCACATTTTTAAAGAGCATTGTTATACCGTGTATTTTTGCACTATTTCCAACAATTACGTCCCTTTGTTCAGTTATTTTAAATAAAGGTTTAGTCCACTGTTTCAAAGTATATTATTGGCACACATTTTAAAGGGCATTGTTATACTGAGCATTTTTGCAATATTACCAACAATTACTTCCCTTTGTTGAAAGTCATTTTAAATAAAGATTTAGTCCACAGTTTTAAAGCAGATTTTTAAAGAGCATTGTTATACCGTGTATTTTTGCATTATTTCCAACAATCAACGTCCGTTTGTTGAAAGTCATTTTTAATTAAGATTTAGTGCATTATTTTAACGTATATTATTGACACACTTTCTTAAAGAGCATTGTTATACCGTACATATTTTGATTGATTCCGCCCCTTTGTTAAAAGCGATTTTTAATAAAGGTATAGTCTATAGTTTCAAAGTATATTATAGCCACATTTTTAAAAAGCATTATTATACCGTATTTTATAGCATTGATTAAAAAAAATTATGTCTCTTTATTGAAAGATATTCTACTAATATGATAAATGTAAAAGTTCGCATTTTTGTGTGTTTGAGTGTTTTTGACTCAATCTCGCAAAAACCGTAGAACGGATTTGCGTAAAATTTGGACTAAAAATAGCTTACGACATGGATTAATATGCAGTCTACCTTTTATGCATATAGCATAAATAGTTCTTTGACAGTTACGCTCAAAATAATTCTAATACATTGCGTTCTATGTACATTCCTGGAAGTACTATATATACAAGTTCTAAAACTTTCTCCCCTAATAGAAAGCTACACCATACCTGTATTTTATAGGCTACCTTTTATGCATATTTCACAAATAATTCTTTTACAGGTGGATTCATAAGAATTGGATTACGCTCTATGGCATCTCTGTAAATATTGAACCGATTCTCAAACATTTTTCATGTTCAGAAAGTTACAATATTCCCGTGTATTATAAGGTACCTTTATCCATTACATCACATAGTTCTTTTGCAGCGACACTCATAAGAATTATATTACGCTCTGAAAGCACCTCTAATACTAAACGGTACATATATATATACATATATATATATATATATATATTGTTAAGAATTTTCGGTTTGTTCTGCCTCCCAGATATTAAAATTATTCTAAAATTCGTACCCTACGAGTCAAATAATTAAATTTTGCATTTTGTTTTATCAAAATCGGTTAACTAGAACGCGATGTACGGAGTTTTGGGTTTGCCCATTGGTTAACATAGGGTTTTCTAGAAATCTCGAGAAATATTGATGCTAGAGCTTTGGTGATTTGACTTATGGAAACTTATTTTTGACGCCAAATTTGGCAATATTTCGCCAAAAAGTTGCCAAGCTTGGCGACATTTTAGTCATTTGGTGCGCTTTTCCAATGGGGCCAGTAATGCTTGTTTTCCTGCATTAATATTGCGCTGTAGCTTAGTATTATTAATTTCATTTCCATGACAATCAAAATTCGAGCTTTATGCGGGTTCCTCGAGAAATAGCTCCTACCAGAATTTTTGCTTAGCTTCTGCGACACCTATAAATAGAGACAGGGCAGGCCACAAGAGATAGTTATATTCGAACTCTAATTGAGTTCGATGCATTACTCTGTAAATTGTGCTATTGTAGCAGTATTTTTTTTGTTTTTGAGTATAGAGTGTAAATTCTTCATTGCTGAGTCCCGAGGGACTGTTTATGATTTCCTTTGTAAGTTTCAATTGAATTTTGCCAGTGGAAGTGTTATTTTTTGTAAGAAATACAGCATCTGTGAAAGCTTCTGAGTAGTAGATAAATAAGAGTTCACCTCAGCCGGATCCCATGTTAATTCACCGGATCCTCCGGAGTCTCCGTTCGGATGTTGTCCCTGGGCTGAGAGAGAGAGGGGGGCGTGGTCGGAACGGATGTGGGGAGCGGATGTTCAAAGGGTTGATAAGAATTTTTTTCCTTTTTTTTCAAATAAGGGGACTTGTAATTTTTTCAGACTTTAAGATATTTTTGAAATAAGGGGACTTGGAAAATTTTTCAGACTTTAACAATTTTTCAAATAAGGAGACTTGTAATTTTTTCAGACTTTAACATTTAGTATCAAAATAAGCGACTTTGACATAATTTTAAATAAGCTATATGAATTAAACCTGAAATAAAAAATATTATTATAAAAATGAGGACCCACCAGCCGCCCGGTAGAATTCGTCTACCGCCTCATTTCAAATAAAAATTCTTACTATGCTTTTCCACGTCACGCTAGCCTCGCATGAATGGAGACAGGGCGTAGCACAGCAGACGCGTTGTTGTTTTTGTTTCTTTAAATAATAATTAACTATGTGGAGCAAAGAAATGAACAACATCCCCAGGAGGCCTACGAACTTTAATTTTAAGTTAAATAAGTAATTTTACAACAAATATTTTTTTAACCAAGAGTAATTTATTTTTATTATTATTTTTTAACCAACAGTTTTAATTTTAAGTTATATAATTTTACAACAAATATTTTTTTAATCAAGAGTTAATTTATTTTTTAATCAAGTTTTAATTTTAAGTGAAATAATTTTACAACAAATACATTTCTAAATTTATTTTTTTTTAACCAAGTTTTAATTTTAAGTTAAATAATTTTACAACAAATATTTTTTAACAAAGTTTTAATTTTAAGTTAAATAATTTTACAACAAATTTTTTTAATTAATTTTACAACAAATATTTTTTTTAATCAAGAGTTAATTTATTTTTTAACCAAGTTTTAATTTTAAGTTAAATAATTTTACAACAAATACATTTCTAAATTTATTTTTTTTTAACCAAGTTTTAATTTTAAGTTAAATAATTTTACAACAAATACATTTCTAAATTTATTTTTTTTTTAAACCAAGTTTTAATTTATCAAGAAAAAATTTTAATCAAGTGTTTTTAATTTATCAAGAAAAAAATTTAATCAAGTGTTTTTAATTTTTGTATACCGTATTTTTGTTAAGTAGCCGTTTAACATTAAAGTAGGATACCCATACATTTTCTACAAATTTAATCTACGGCTAGGCAAGTGAGAAAATTATACCATAGAAAGATTTTAGTACCTATAGTTTTTACAAAGTATACATACATACATTAGTAAAACATAATAAGATATAGTCTTATTTTCTATTGCGAGAAAACCACTTTAGCCATATATCCCCCAAAACTCAAGTTTTTGTATACGAAATGTATGAATACGCATTAGATCCCCTTGAAAAGTCCTCCTACCAAGGCACCCCTCATCCTAAGCAGATACCCCGCGTGCAGGTTTGCCTTAAAACACAAACAAACAAAGTATTTATCTAAACATTTTTTCTTACCCACACATTTTTGATAAATCTTAGGCAGCGATTATACTAGTTTATATTTTCTATAGATCAATTAGAGAAAAAATTACATTTTTAGTAATCCTACAAAATATTCTTACTGTATATCACAAGTAGAGTACCATGATTTATAGAGTTTGAATACGATACGAATTGTATACCACAAGTAGAGTAACATGATTTATAGAATTTCAATACGATACGAGTTCGATTGTTTATGTGCAAAACTCATTTCAGTTTGACTATGAAAGCATAATTTTATACATGAATCAACCTTTTGAGTGGTATGCACTTAACCTATTTTATAGAAAGGTGAGCATAACTAGCACAAACTTTTAGACTAGATAGTACTATTGTTAGAAAGTTGAACTATTGGAAATAAAAATTGAAGATGCGTTTTAGCACAATTGCATGCACAGTTTTATACTGCATGTACTTAAATATCTTTCAATACTTAGATAGTTTAAATCGAAAATCATTACTTAAACTAAAAAATACAAGGTTTTTACTTACGTGAAGGGACATCGTTCTAAATCTTCTAGTCTCTGGACAAAGTACCAACATCTATACGGCTAGCAAGACCGGAAAATCGAATAATGATTTAAAATACATTATCCCTAATTCCCGGTCCAACTAGCACATTTTCATTCATTCTTAATACCATCATATGCTGAAATAGGTATATTATTTTGACACTAAAAACAAAACACATTT
>JAWZYV010012791.1:0-281813 GCA_038373885.1 Cheiracanthium punctorium | reverse complement strand
TTAAATTCTTTTGTGTGCAATAATTATTGAATGAGTACAAAGTAAAGATTTTCAAAGTTACCCTTATTACTATTTGACATTATTAAAATTGCATCAAACAATTTAACTCATCCATCAATTGATAACTACAGAAATTGGGGAAATTTAATTCAGAACACAGAAGATTGCTGGAAAAAATGACATAGTCATGCAAATTTTGTAATACATCCTATGGTTGGAATGTAGAACACCATATCAAATCAAATCACTGAAATAATTTGTTATTCCTCTTTCACTTCTAATTTAATGCTTGCTCATTCATGAAAAGTGAATATAAGTTTTTTAAAAAGTACAATTTCTTTAAAATAAATAAAAATAATTACTACATGTAAGTTTTTTAGCAGGTATAAAATTAATATTTTTTTTTAACTCACAGAATTGTCCAAAGGTATGTATGAAATAAAGTTTAAAATATTTTCAATAATTTATTTTTCATAAAGCTTTATTTTTAATTTCTTGTAACATACTTAAAAAGGTCTCTTTAAAAACACTAAATTTTCTTTCTTAAACCTTGCTTTAATCTTTTTAAAATAAAAATAGTACTAATCAATATTTATTTTAACTATCAAATGTTTTTAATCAGCTTAATATAATTAAAATAATCAACATCCTGGTGCCAAAAGTACTTAAACAAATTATCTGTTAATAAACCTTCCAGAATTCTTTTTCTTTTTTTTTCAACTGAAAATAAGCTTAAATTGATGACAGTTTGTTTTATGAATAACCTAGCTGTTAACTTATGACATAATTTGTTTTCTGAAGACATCCTTTTCCAGAATTAGCTTTCTTTTGCTTTTATTATAATTTTTTTTTTCCTTTCTTCATTCATTAAAATGTTGAGAATTTTAAAATCGGAAGGTGTATAATATGAATAATTAAAATACCAAATCTTGTCAATAGTCTGATTTACTAAATTCTGCATTTACTCCACTTTTATGTAATTAAAACTGTAGCGTAATAAGTGGGGGGGGGGGTCCGCCCCGGCGGTAAAAAAACAAACTTGGTGGCCGGCAGGACACTTAGAAATAATAAAGTGGAAAACTAAAGGACCGAAATGGGGGCAGAATGCTGAAACTTAGAAAGAATGGGGCGGCAAACTGAAAGACCGCACCGGGCGCCAATAACCCTAGCACTACATTGCTAAAGCAAAAGATCATTATTATGCTCTGATTTTGGCAAAAGCATAATGTGTTTCAATTGCTGTATTCCCAAAGCGTCGCAAATCCCTCGATTTTCAGATGGATTTGAGTAGATAAAGCCACTGAACATGGTACACGGCTGAAGTGTTGAAGTTCCCACGTTCGGCGGGCCCCGCCCGCGCGACTGACGGTCTGGAGTTTTGGTCGGTTTCATCAAGATGTACGCGTCAATACACATTAGAACTCCTTAAAAAGTCACCCAACCAAGGCACCCCCCCTTAGAAGATATCCCTTGTCTAGGCTTGCAAATCCCGCGAATTTTCGAATCGCAAAACGTCGTTTTCTAAGGCATTCTTTCTGTATCATCTGTAATTATATATGATTAGTAAATAACTGTTACACATTACGAATAACATGTACTAAGAAAGCCGATTAAAAAGAGAAAATCGTTTAGGGGGGGGGGGGACTTGCTAGTGTTGTGAAACTATTAAAGACATCGAGAAGAGCAATAATTATATACAGCTGGCGACGAACTCTGGTATAATGATTGTTTGATAATTCACAACTACATATTTATCAAACGTAGCCACCGATATTTGAGGATTGACAGATGGAATCAGAAAGTTTTTGATAACTTGAGAAAATTTTGAATTTCCCAACCGTATTTTCTTCCCCCAACTCCTAAGTGAAATGCCGATCGGGCTTCTCGCTTGAGTCAGCAAAAACAAAACATACAAGAGGGGCCTTTTCGGGTTACTCGGCTGTTCGGCTCGTGCAAAATAAAACAAAGAAAAGGGCAGTAGGAGTATTTCGATCTGAAAGAGTAGAATATTTGAAAAAAGCATTTTAATAAATTACATTTGTGGGAAAGATCGGATTTCATAGACGGTTTTTGTGAAAGGGCCGTTTTCAATCGAACCTATTTTTATGATGGGATTATTGTACTCAATCGTAACCGTTTTAATTAACGTATTATCGTGATGGGCCGCAAATGGTATGTAGGAAATAAAGTGCTGGTTGTTTACTAATAATAATAAAAATGTAAAAGCAGGAGGGCGCATAAAGAAGAGAAATAGGGCCGCCCGGTGCTAAAAAGACGACAAAAGGGCTGCCGGGCGCTAAAAAGATAGCAAAAAGGCCGCCGGGCGCTAAAAAGATAACAAAAAGGCCGCCGGGCGCTGCGCCCTGCCAAATTAATCTAGAGTCAACACTATGTTATGATGTAAACAAAAGGGCATTACAAAGCGAAATCGGTACTCAAATTGCAGGGCTGGGGAGTAGCGCGCTACAAGTAGCGAAACTACTGTAGTCGCTACTTTTTTTAGTAGTTTGTAGTGTAGCGCGCTACTTTTTTTTAAAAGTAGTTTGTAGTGTAGCGCGCTACAAAAAATTAGTAGTTTGTAGCGCGTTTTGGAAGCTACTTTTGCTGCGTCATCATTTCCGGCGATTGATCTCGTGTGCAAATTCTCTTTCTCGTGACATCAAGCATAGAACTGGAACTGAAAGAATACCCAATCCCTCCCCCGACCCTCCCAGGGTATCTATGTGTGCCCCGTGCCCCGGGGATTCTATGGGGGCACACACCACACGCACACGAGCATGTATTATTTCTATGCTCTCACAGAATTCAAAGGAATTGTGTGAGAGGGGATTCTTGAAATCTGTGGGAAGGACTTGCAGGGGGCAGTACAGCTTCGTTTTACAACTTCCTGGTTTACACCAGCCTAGAAAATTACTGAGAAAGCAATGAAAAGGGAAAAAAAACTCCAATTATACCCCTTGAACCTGAACCTATAATGAATTGTCTACTTTGTTTGGGTTTCTAAATTCGTTCTCAAACGTGAACTGCTCGCCCATTTATTGTTGTCTTTTTTGGGGGGAGTTACGTTGCGTTCAAATTTTCATTTTAACTTGGTTAATGTGATTGTAAATATATAATTTTGTGACGTGTTTAAGTTTCTATATTCTATGTATGTTTAATTTTATGTTTAAATTTTATTTAATGAATACAATTACCAAAATGGGCCTAAATCAAAGAACCGAAGGTATGTTTAACTTATGTGCATATTTTTTTTTATCTTTGTTAAATGTAATATAAAACCAAAAATAATTGAACAGTATGTAGCATATTACAAAAATTAGTTTTATGCATGATTCCCCCCCCCACCCCCCACAAATCTCGATGAAAGTGAAAGTTTATTTTTGTAATAGTTGTACTATTTTACGATCTCAAAGAAAACAGCAGCAAATAAGAATACGAGTTTTGTTTTAAAATATAAATAAACGGATTATCTAAATACAAATTTAATGATTTTTTGAAAATCGCCTTTTCCCTAAGGGGGACAGGGGGCAAAACGGGTATTTCACAAATTTTTAATATCGATTTCATATCTCAAATTAAAAAAACAGACATTCACCGGATTTTTGTTTGAAAATATAAAAAAACAGGAAAATCGGAAAAAAAATGGGTGATTTTTCGAAATTTACCTTGAGGGGATGGAGTCAAAATGAGTTTTTCACATATCCTTCATACCTTACAGGAAAAAAAAAACAGATTTTAAGATTTTTTGTTTTAAAATGTAACAAAATGGAAAACCTAAAGAAAAATTTAAGGATTTTTTAAAGATTGCCACCTCAAGGGATGCTGCACTGGGGGAGGGGGGGGGGCAAAATGTTTTTACATATATATTTAACATATCCTTTGTATTAAAAAAAGAACATTCATATGATTTTTTTTAAATACAACAAAAAAGAATATCTAAAAAGAAATTTTAGGAAGGGGAGGGGATATAGCAAGTTGGCAAAACAAAGACAAACAAATGAAGTATAAGATTTTTATTTTTATTTTGCTTTAAAATGTAACAAACAAGAACGTATAAAAAGTATTAGGATTTTTTTGTCGCCTTTATGGGGCAGAGGAGGGAGTCAAAACATGTTTTTCAAATATCCTTCATATCTCAAAGAAAAAAAAGCAGATATTCTTTATTTGTTAATGAAATATTTAGATTAGTTAAAATATGTGTTAATTTTTAAAAACGTTTTGCTATGTCACTTTCTTGAAACATTCAACTATCAATATACGTCAAAAAATAGTAAAGCTGTCTCAGCTTCCCCCCAGAATATACATTTTGTATGGCAAAATTATTACATACGTAGCTCTAAACGACACATTTAGTGGCGTAAGCTGTCCTTCCTTCGCAAATAAATAAATCATTAGCTTTTAAAATGAAATGTCGTTAATTTAAATATACAAGTACAACGTTGTGCTCTTAACAAAACATAGGAACTAAATTAATTTGGCAAGCCGTTGCGTGATCTTTCTTCTTGACGCAATGACACCCTCAATTATTAAATCGTTTCTTTATACAACTAGTCCCACCAGTGGCGTATAAATACTTCCTTCAAGGGGAGGGGGGTGGGGTTATAGACATAACTTTGTGTTAAAATGCGTAATATTTAAGCTAAAAAATGAAAATTTATGGGTATTTTGTTTAAAAAAAATTGACAAAGGGGGGGTGGGGGGTTGAGGGACTGGAAACGATGCAATAACGCCACCGAAAAGGAAAGCCCTCTCAACATCACTTGAATGTTAATCAGGGAGAGCATAGCATTGTTTAGTCCAAGGTTGGAAGAGCCGAACGTCTCTTCCTGAGAAAACTTAAATTTAAAAATGTGAGGTATTACCCAATATTAAACCCGTGTTTTATCTGTCCCCCATCATCCAATGGAGGAGACTCCCCTGGAATGGCCAATGTTGCTTCCGAGGACGGGGGTGTTTGAATGTACCGTCTGGGTACAGCTTTGCTTTGCGCTTGCGATAGCTTTCAAAGAACCCATATTTAACTTGTTCGCTTACATGTAGAAAAAAAAAAAAGGCACAAAAAAGTATGTAATCACTTCTGTAATCACCCTGCTGTATTTATATATATTTTTAATGCTATTTATATTAGAAATAAGGTATTATTTTGTAGATGTAATTAAGTGGATAATTATTTTTTTAATTAAGGTAGAAACGTATTTAAAAAAAAAAACTCTCAGTTAAACGAGTTTTGACCGTTTTTAACGAGTTTACTGCTCAGAGAACCAATTATTATTATTATTATTATACTTTTTTGGTTCTCATGCTTTCAGAGCTCAATTTCCCAGTTTATTTTTATCATAGAGGTATTAAAACTGAATTAGTTTTCAACAATACTTCAATAATTAGCAGTAGTTGTCAGTAGCATATATATATAGGCTTCCATTTCGAGGGGAGGGGGACGATTCGGTATTTTAAACTTTATTGTTCTAAAGTTAAAAGAAATGTTTCAAAATAGCTCCTTTTTAATAATTGCTTTACATTTCTTGAGGGGGGCCCGCCGCCCTCCTCAAACACTCCCCTGGTAGTTGTTTATTAGTGCAATAGTTTTTTTTCTAATTAAGATATCAATAGTTTTCTCTAATTAAGATATAAATATCCTTAAATATGAACATAATGCAAACTGAATCTGTTAGCAAAATTTGTCTCTTAAAAGTAGCGAAAAAGTAGCGAAGTAGCGACTACATTTCAAAAGTAGTGTAGCTAACTACATTTTTCAAAAAGTAGTTGTAGTTGTAGTTAGCTACATTTTTCGAAAAGTAGCGGTAGTTGTAGTTCGCTACAAAAAAAAAAGTAGTTTTTCCCACCACTGTCAAATTGTTACAAGTGTGAAATTTGACACCCTCTAGAAAAAATTTTTGAAGTTTGCCCTCCCCTAAAAAAATTCCTATGGTCATCCATGCTCATTTGCTTTCCTTCTCACTTCCTTTTAATGAGAATAGCAATTGAAATATATTAATATATACTGAAAAGTATATTTTAAATGTTTAAAATTATATTATATGCAAAACTTTATAAAATACTTCACTCTGAAGTATTATCATCATCATCTCTCAATATTAAGAATAGCGACTCTCTTAACAAATTATAATATTGCTTCCTTTCTCTTTAAGCTATGTCAATTAAAACTAGAAAGGCAAGTCATGCTATAGTTATAGGCAGGGGCGTAGCCAGAAATTTTTCATGGAGGGTTTACGACTACAGCAACTCATATATATGTATGCATATGTGTGATAGTGTAGTGAAGAATATATATTTCGTATGGTAAAGAATTTCTCATGGGGGGGGGTTATGACCCCCTCTAACCTCCCCCCTTGGCTACGCCCCTGGTTGTAGGTTATAAAACACTTTTCGATATGTGATTTATCGTCAACTTGACCAAATTTTGAACATAACTGCAAAAAGCTTTGTCACTATTGATTTTGCAAAACGCTTTAAAAGTGCTTTAAATAAGGTACTATAAACATTTACAGTAATCCCTTATTTATCGCAGTTAATCCATTCCAGATTCTACCGTGATTAGAGACTTTCCGTTAAGTAGGATTTTATACTTCTAAATCGAATACGCTGACATTAAAAAAATTACGCAGTGTGACTTTTCCTAGCGCTTATTCCTTTTCCCATTAAACTCCAGGCAGCCCCCTTACCTTAAAATCTGTAGCATCACATTTTTAGATAAATCACTGATATGATTCTTTAAATTGCTATATGTTCCTGATAAATTAGTATTATCTAATGTGTAAACATACATGTGAAAGTTTGTCTGTCTGTCTTGTGTACAAATATAAATCCACACCGTCTGATCGATCGGCTGGGGATTTTGCACAGATTTGTAAAACGACATGGAAAAGTTCATAGATGACTTCATTCAATTTCGAATATCTACCCGTTCTCGGCTGACTTGTGTTATGACAAGCCTACACAAAAGGCATCTGCCTTAGGGGAAGTGCCTTTTAGAAGGACTTTTTTAAGGGTTTCTAACGTGTATTCTCGTTACATCTGGAAGAAAATGACGAAAACATTTCAACCGTCTACCATGTTCAGTGGCTTATCCATTCAGACACTACCAGTTTACGAATTTCTAGTGAATTTTCCCAAGCATCAACTTTAAAAATCTTCTCCGACGATATCCTATCGAGTAAAAAATGACCAATATGAGATTTATTCATGCAAATATAATAATAGAAAGCGAAATTGGCGTCATTTTGATATCATGAGTCATCTAAAAGTTCTATAAAAGGCTTTGTGTGTTTAAACAAAATAAAGAAAGCAATTATCCCCGTGCGAAGACCGAGCCATTTGCTAGTTCCTGATAAAAGTCTGCTCAGCAGTTAATAAGACACTTGATTTGTATGTAAAAAAGTCTTTTTAAAATTTGTATATTTAAGTAATTGGTGTATTTAAATAAATTTATAATAATAAATCTGACATTTATTTCAATTTTTTGTTTGAATCTTTGTTTTGAATCTTAATTATAAAAATTTAATAGTTTTGTATCATAAATGTGCAAGGGATGGTATAAAACAGGGGTTCCCAAACTTTTTCCCCTGTGGCACCCTTTTCAGGCTAAAAACATTTCGCAGCAGATTTCCTTTAAAGCAATATGAATATGAAGGTTAGAATGAAGCAGTTTGGATGCATTTTAAGTATTTTTTGTTTGTTTGTTTATAGGGCTAACTATCAAGAAAGTACTCTCTTGCGAAAGGGATATAGAATTTTGACAATACCCCCATTTCAGGGAGTTCCTATAAAAGAGAGGCTACAGGACAGTCTTGAACTTGACTGAAATATTTTTGTTTGAGCCCACTTAGTGATCGGCTTGGCTCACTTTCTTGGGGATACCGGTTCAGAGGAAATTATTTGATTATACTCCACCAAAACATTTTTCTCGATTATCTTCACGGCACCCCTGACATACGCTCGTGGCATCCTAGGGTGCTGCGGCACCCAGTTTGGGAACCTCTGGTATAAAAGATTAGTAATTATATAACTAATTTAAAGGGGCCCCCAGAGTAATGTTGGGGGGAGGGGCTCTTATTTTTCTGTTAGGTTAGTTAAAGTAGGCATTTTAAATTTTGAAAGGGCTTATACAAGGGTGCACATACATAAGTGCTTCTATTGGGAGGGGGAGGAGGGTCATTCAGAGTATGAAAAATTTTAGTATAAAATTGATACAAAAAAAAATTCACAACACACACAAAAAAAAACCCAAAAAAAACTTCCTCAAAAGCTAAAGGGCAATATGGCTTTTCGGACTGCCATAGGGCTACTGTGCATACTGTGTACTTAAAAATCAGGCCACTGTCCTTGGAAAAGTTACCTGAATGGAAATTTTCAATAGAGGTGAATACAAACTACTGTTTACGCCCTTTTCGTCGCCCACTTGTTGCTCACATTTGTTTTATTTCACGCCTCCCCCTCTCAACTGAAAAAAATAAACCCATACAATATTGTGCGCTTTTTTCTGTGATTCACATGTCGAAGGGAAAATTTTTATCCTGAAATCCTGGGTAAAGAAAATCCTGGATATGCCACTACAGTTTTGCGTACAATTTTGATGCTTCAAGTACTCGTAATTCTGAGAAACCCTAACCATAGGAACTCCCCAAAAGGAAAACTGAGACTTCTTATAAGAAAAAATAATGGTGTTTGAACACTTAAAAAATAGTATTTGTAAGATTTCGGAATTTAATCTCCATATGACCTCGCCACAAGATCACCGTGTACGTGCACGTTAAATATGAGGTTTCTTGTAAAAGTTTTTTCTTCTAGAATACCATATGGGTATCATTATTTATCTGTGCAAACGGTTCTAAGAACTGCCTGTTAAATTAAGCAGCTTCTTTAAAATTTAGGAGCTACTAAATTATTTCGTTTAGATTCATGGAGAAATTTCCTTTATTTATGCTCCGAAAAATGCTTAGTATCTCCCCGTAAAATATTCACCTACACCCCTGAGCTTAGTTCCCAGTAAGTGAACTCTTGTTATTCTCTGAACACATCCATGTTTTGTAACAAATTAGAAAAACTCTAGAAAAGATGTCTGAGAATTTAAACACCCTGTGATCCAGCTGATTTTACGCCCCCTTCTGCTTGGGCCCCTAACATGGGATATCCCCACGTCTCCTTCGCTGCAGCACTGTTTAAAAAAGCCGATTGAAGGAGCTACAAAGAACTCAGGAAGCGGAAGGATTCTTTGGCTTTAATTCGCAAGGGCATAGAAGTGGCTAAATTAAAATTATTTCCCCAGTATAAAAACGTAAGGCTAAAGCATCCTCCAGCTGTAATTCACAGGGGCGCAAAAGTTGCGAATTAAAAATTTTTGGCAAACAAGGGGTGTCAACAAGGTCGTACTCAGAAAAAAAATTTCGGGGGGGGGGACGACGAAAAGGTGAAAAAGGCTCAATTTTCCACAAAACAGCTTCATTATTATTGTTTTGTTAACAAAATTTTAAATTTCGGTGGGGATCGGACCCCCTGAGTACGGCCTTGTGTGTCAAAATCAAGTTCATTTCCCTTTTGTCAAGATGATAAAAAACGTAAGGTTGAAGCATCCTCCAGCTGTAATTCACAGGGGCGCAGAAGTTACTTAATTAAAAAAATAAATAAAGCAGGGGCGTCACAATCAGATGCATTTCCTTTTTTACCAAGGCAATAAAAACCAAGGCGGAAGAAATTTACTTATTTATTTTTTTTACTTATTTCTTGTCAAATGACTTAAACAATTACTTTGTTGGCCTAAATTACATCCGGGTTGATCAGGGGAGCACTATGGGAGTGGAATCTTCTTCTAACTTTTCTCTTAGTATGATCTTTCAAATTTCATACCGTGAAGGAATTTATTTTATTTATGATCTGAAAAATGTCTCGTATCTCCCCGTAAAACTTTTTACCTATACGCTTGAGCTTCGTACCCAATAAGTGAACTCTTGCTATTCAATGGACACATCTATGTTTTGTCTTCTTACAAATTAGAAAAACATTTAAACATCTTTTGATCCAGCTGATTTTACACCCTCTCTTCTGCTTTCGCTGCTGGAGAGGGCTACCTCAGCGATACTTTCGCATTCCAACCTTTTGCCCAGACAATAAAAGGGTAAGGCTGAAGCATCCCACAGCTGTAATTCACAGGGGCGCAGAAGTTGCTAAATTAACAATTTTTGTTAAAACAGGCCTCTACAATCAGATGCATTTCCCTTTTTACCATGTCGATAAAAACGTCAACAAATTTACTTTCCCCACCCTCATTTCTTGTCAAGTAACTTAAACGATTGTCTGTTGCCCTAGATTACATCCCGATTGATCAGGAACGCTCTAAGGAAGTGGAATCTTCCTCTGTAATTTTTAGCATGATCTTTCAGAATTTCATTCCGTGAAGGAACTTGTTTTATTTATGATCTGAATAATGTCTCTCATATCTCCCCATTAAAGGGGGCAGAAGAGGCTAAAATTAATATTTCTTTTGAAACAGGGGCGTGAAAAGCAGAAGCATTTTCCTTTGTATATTTTTTTGCGGTATTTCTTTTGAAGTATATCAGAAAGGAAGGTAACTTGAGAAACCAATTCTTTAAACATCCGGATAAGATCTGCAGTAAAGTGGCAGTGACAGCTCAAAATAATTATCGGATGTAATGAATCAACAGGTCTAAAGACCACTTATTCCGACAATGTGCGGAAGAGGGTAATTTAGCATAGCCTGGAGGTGGAGGCCTGGACATCTGGACGTTTCCCTTGAATGAAAAACGAAGCGATCAAAGAACACATCCTGACAATACACAGCGAAAAATTTAGAAGTGTCTAAAAGTATTTGTGATAATACTGTTTAAATGATTGATTATATAATTAGAGCAGTCAGTATGCCCATCTGAATTATCAAAAAAACCAAAAAAAGTTGGGAAATATGAAAATAAAGTGAAATTTGGCGCCCCTCGATTAAAACTCGAGTGTAGGCAACCGCCTACGCCTCAAACCGGCCCTGGGTGGATCTTGCAGCTAGTGGTCGCCACGACTTACTTCTATTGATTCTTCTGTGGAAAAACCCAAATTCTCCAAACAGTCAGCATGATAAGATAGTGTCAGTGAAAAAAAACCTCTTCAAATGTTTGAAAACAAACACCGGTCCTCAGAAAGTCCACTGTCCAGGCCATACATTTTTTTCATGGGAGAAAAAAAAAAAGAGAGAGAGAAAGAAGAATAGAATGCAATCATGGAGTTCTGGGGTGATACCGAAGGTAATTTATTAAAGGGGTTTATTTTTGACAAAGTCATTGAGGACTTTGTAAATAAGAAAGCAAGAAAAATTCAAATTTAAAATTTATTCAGCAAAATCTTGAAAAATGATTTTTATTGAACAAATTTTTAACTTCAAAGAATAACTTGAATTCTTATTTTTTAAAAGTACGATTTGAAAATTTATTTCCATTTCGTTGTTATTGAATTATTATTTTAGATTTGCTGCGTTAAACATTTTGGTGTTGATTCCCTCCTAATCCGCTATTGTTAAAAACATCACGAATTTATATAAAATGTTTAATTCTAATGCATTTTAACTATGAACTATGTTTTAAAAAAAAGATAAATTGGCTCCCCCCTTCCATTAACCCTTTCCAGTGCAAGAACTTTTATTGTATTTTCTCGTTTGTGCTGATGCCTGGAGTAATAGTCATTGGCGTAACAAGAGGGGGGCTAGGGTGGGCTTTAGGACCACAATTAGCCCACCCTAGAAAAATTTCAACTTTTCCCTGATAACTAATAAGATATCAAAAAATTCATCAGTGTGAAAAGTTTAAAAAAAATATACAAAAAGTCATATTGTAAATTTCTTACTATTCCATTGGTGGCATAACATAATGGGGATTTTACGACTTTTTCTGGAAAACAAGCTGGTACGCCTTCCCACGTTGATGGCCAGAGGTGAAGGAGAATTCCTATTCCGGTCCATCTTTTTACTTTTTTTTTTTCTGTCTTCCTCACTAGGGGCTGGGAGGGGGCTGACTCAACTGGAATCGCGGAAGAGAGCGGTCCGGTATAGTTTCACCTCTCACCTACATCTACATCACTCTGATAAGAACACTGTGGAAGCCCTGTGGCTAAAGACATGCAAGTGTAAAACCAGGGGGTGGTGACAATACTCATTTTTCTACCGAAGACATGGGCGCTCATGCGCATCCAGGATTTTGGTTTAGGGGGGGGGGGTGTTTCAAATACTGCTGAACTCTGTTATTGTGACCTAGATTATAGAAGTTATAACTCTCTTATAATGTTAAAACACTAGCCCTTACCCATATAACACAAACCAAGTACCAACATAACTCGTTAACTTTTCATAAATACAGTATGGGACCTTTTATCCGGCAACCTCAGGACCGACCTCATTCCGGTTTATGGAATTTGCTGGTTTTCGGGTCGCTGCCGAAAAATTAACCCTTTGTGCACAGTAGAATTAAAAAAGTACCGGTCTTTAAGTACAAGTAGCTTTTATGATAATTACTGCATATAATTATGCAAATAGTAAAGCATTCATAATATATTTTAAAATAAAAATAATTAAATTTATCAAAACTTACTGTAAAATAAAACTTCAATGCTGCGAATCGCGGTATCCACCATGGGCGCCGGCAGAATATTTCCTGGGGGAGGGGGGGGCAAAGACTATTTTAACGTATGGTTACCATGTTGGAAAGAGCAAAAAAGCAAGGGAAAACACTGCATACAAAAATCCAGAGGGGGAGCATGCCCCCCCTTGCCCTATGCTGCCGGCGCCCATGGTATCCACGTATTCTGTCAGATATGCAGAACCATTGCTACGGGAGAGAACCTTGTTCCCTGCTCCCGCCGCTACGCATGCTCGCCTCCGCATAAGGATTACAAAGACGGTAGACATATAGCTTACGTGATGGCCAAAAACAATATACCTCGCTCGCTCCCTTGATAACATCATTGTGATGAAAATTAAAATCAGTTGCAGCCCTTTAAAAATATGGTTAAATATTGAAGAAAAAATACTAACTGAAAAAAATGTGCGTATAACTATTGAAATCTCCGTCGGAAGTATTGGCTTCCGTAATTGGAGCTCCCCATAAAGCGGTTCGAAATTTCAGCTTTAATTACGAAAATACGTTGAGAAAATGCCCACTATTACAAAACAAAATTTTAAAAAACGAGACCGTACAATTAGATCATATACAATTTTGAGAGGAGTAAAGCTAACATTTAAACATTTATTCTTTATTTTGTTTGAACATTTCATTAATCTTTAGCTGTTTCAAAGTTCCCCACAAAAATATGAAGACAATCTGAGGCAGGTCGAAATAAAGTAATCTGCCTGCTTTCCCCCCAACACACGCAGCTGCAACGTAACCCATAACAGGAAAAGGAAAAACCGTTTAATTAAAAGGACACAATTTAAATAAGTAAAAGCTTGACTATCCGAAAGCACGGGAAATGCCGGATAAGTGAAAATTCCGGATAGTTAAGCTTGTAAAAAAAAAATGTTTGTCGGCAAAGCTGTTAAGGGGGGGGAATCTAATCGGAAATGTTTTGGAATGATAATCAATGCATATTGAAAAACGCTCTAAAAATAGATCGGTGCGTACTGATCTATTTTTAATTGTGTGTTTTTAACAAAGTTTTTAATTGTACTTATAATAATATTTGTTTATATTGCAATATTACAAGGCAATAATACATTTGCATCGCTGGGGAGAAAAATAATAATAAATTAAAAATAAAACCACTTATCGATTTCTAACAGGTAATTTCTTTAAACAAAGAGAATGATTAATAATAAAAACGGTGATGTTTTCTCTGTCTTCCCTCTCCAGCTTCTGTTCAGAGATAACACTGTTGAATCATCGGAATGCAGATGGGCAAAATAAGTAGGTCAGGACTCACTAGCTATAAATATGTAATCAGCACTCACTAGCTATAAATATGTAATCAGCACTTTTTCTGTTTTGGCTATCTGTATGGAGCTGATTTTTCTCCGTGCTCGCCAGGACAGCTGTAAAATATTTTGTTTTTGTAAAGTGTGTCCATCATATTTGTTTAGTGAGCATTTTGTCTGTTTATTTTCTTTATACTACAACGATTCGTGGCATTATTGATAACCTCTAGCAGTTAGAAATTTGCATCCTCTTCCCCGTTCTAAGTTTGGACAGCTGTGATTCACAGTAGGAATTGGTCATTTGAGACCTCCCCCCAAGGGGGGGGGGGAGACCGAAATTTTCTGGTTACTTGAATGCCGAATAGTCGAGATTTTACGTAGGGGGAAAAAAAAATGGTATCTAGATCAGTGAGCCTTAAAAAAAAAAAAAAAAAAAAAAAATTGAAACTGGGGAAAGTGCTGGTTTTGGAACTTTCCGGTTTTCGGAATTCCGGATAAAGGGTCCGATACTGTATATCATAAATAATTATTCAACTTTTCAGTGATGTTGTGCCCAAGTTTAATTTTATTTCATACATTGACTCTAAGTTTTATTTAAAAACCAAGATCCCTCTCTTTAAATTAACGCCCCCCTCCACACACACAAAATTGAAATAATTTGAAGACAATTTTAAAATAAAATATTTTGATTCATGAGTGAAAATTTCCAATTTTTAAAGCTTTTCGCATCTAACTCTACGGGTTCAACCCTTTAATGCGCAGTGTTCCCGCTCTGAGAACACCCAACTCTGACGTTTTGACTGTTGCCAGTCACGAAGAATAGATTAGATTTCTATAAAAATAGTTGCGGGTGACCTAGCTCCACGAGAATCTTTTCCTTTTTAGCACGTCATTTCCCATAAAAAAATGGTCACGATTATTTTTAACTGCATTGACATCTGCTGAAAAATGGAAGAAGGCGAGAACAGCTGGATAGATTGCCCAATGCCGAAAAAAGGGCAGCCATTGCCATCGCTCGATTTAACTACCAGCAAGAGGGCGGATGATCGAAACGTTCATTGTGTGCCACCGATCTAGAGACCCTTTTTTGACGCACAACCAGCTGTCGTCAAAAAAGCGAGCGATGGCAATGGCTGCCCTTTTTTCAGCATTGGGAAAGGGTTGCGCCTCAAAGGGTTAAGAGGGCTTTGGCCCCATAACCCTTGGCAGGCTATAGCACTTATAAGAAGAGGGTAGGGGTCTTGGCTCGGGTTTTAAAACATTTTAGGACTAAAATTATACAAAAAAAGTATTAGTGTGATATAATATTCGCTATATAGACAGTAAGGGGTCGAGCCCCCACTCTATGGCTATATGGCCGCCATGACTGAACAGTGCAGCACTTGCACGCTAAATCTCTGTGGTTCCGAAAATCGTTGAGCTGGTCTCTGAAAAATCATATTCACGTACACTGCCTACATTCATGGCTACATTCCGCCAGTTGGCAAAGATCTTAGTCTTCGAATTTTGGTATTCGGTATCCCGGTTGCAGAAATATTTCTTTTCAAAAGAGGCAGTGTGGATTTATTAAACAGAGCACTTTCTATTGAGAAAAGTCAATTTTCTTGACATCTCAGAGGAAATGATTCAAAACTTATAATTTTTTTTCTTTCTAAAAAGGGCAGTGCAAATCGGTACTTAACCTCTTGAAGGCAGGTGGCCGATATTTAAACCAAGCAAAAACCCTCCAAGAAGACGGGTTTGCTATATATATCTACCAAGTAATGCATTCCCCCTCTTCTTTTGTTGCTAAGTTTTCAAGGTGGGGAAAAGATGTCAACATCAATCATTCTCCCCGCATGCACCGCACTCAACCCTTTTCCGTTTCCCCGCGCTTCAAAAATGTCGGATTTTGTTTCCTATAAGGAGAGAGAGAGATAATTTTAACACAGTCCGTTTTATAGTTGAATTCAGAAATTTATGGTAATCCGCGATATTTCAGAGATGTGAAATTCTGAAAAGAATTGAGAGTCGTATATGTGATGATTTTGAAGATAATTCAATCCAAGTTGTGTTCTTAAAGCAATTAATCTTTAAATGCTTGGTTAGTTCTTATTTGAACGCTATTAATTATTACTATACCGTTGTGGTAATTAAACAGTGAAATCTTAGAACGCTAGATCATAAAATTAAATTCCAGCTAAAGTATTTTTTTAAAAGTACTTTAAATGGGCCTTTTCAAAGATGAGAAGTAAATTACTAAGGGAGTATTTTGGTTTTTATTAATGAAAGTAAAAAACAGAAAACTCAAAACGTCCTTTAGGTTTTTCTTATTAAATAGAAAACGAAACGACATTTTTGCATAATTAAAAGCAAAAAGTGCAAAGAAATGGCAGGCAATAATTCTGAGGTAGGAACTTGTTTATATTTTGTCTAACAATCAAAGAAAATATTGATTTTTCATTTTTAAAAACTAAATGCAAAATCAATGCAAATTAATATAGATTTGTTTAACCTGGAAGGGCTGAAGACTGGTGAGTTCACTTGAAAGCTCATATGAATATACAAAGGTAATATTTCTTTCCGAAATAATTTTATATTACAAGTATACACAGATTTACTTTGTCAGCATTTAAAGATAGCTCTTCTATGCAATTGGATAACAAATAATTTATCGAGCTTTAATTATCGCTGAAAGAAGATACTTTCATACCTTTTCTTATTCAAGCACTTTCTATCATTTTGAATTTTTTTCTAATTTTTAAAGAAGATTGTTTTTTTTTATTTTTTTGATCAAGTACAAATACTTTGAATTTTAATATTTAAGCACGAGTGCGACATTTTGTTTTGAAAATATTTTTGATAAAGTAAATGTTAAATTTAACGAAGATCTTTGAAGACTAAGTGGGAAACAACAGTGCTGACAAAAACAAACTCTCGGTCGTTGCGTCTTTGCAACGATGTGCGCTAAAATTTTGTCCAAGCTATTTTAATCTTTTTTCTACTTCGTGACTTATAGCCAATCCTATTTGTGACAGACATGACGTAAGCAGTACATTTCTTGCCGAACATTATAAATTATAGTATGTATATTCACCTGTTTTCAAATGGTCCAAAACTGATAATAATGATAATGAACAAAAAATTGTGTTTTAACATAAATAGAAAAATTATTGTTCTGAAACTACTACATTGTTCTGAAACAACCTCTTATGCTATCAAGCTGTATTTTATTGGATTTGCGGTTGAGAAATTTTCATGCTTAAACCTTTTCTTTTAAACATAGCAAAAAAAAATAAAATAAAAATAAACATTTAAAAAAATTCGTCTTTAAGTATAATGTAACAGAATATTTTAAATATTATGTTACAAATAATGAAGAATACCTTTTCTTATTAGGTAAGCATGATCAATATGAGGGAAGGGTGCTTGGTGATTTTATCCGATTAAATATAGTTCACTTTTTATTTCCGCTTTATTATTTAATTTTTAATTATATATTCAAGTAGAAATTACAGGAAATTTAACTGTGATATAAAACTCATATATGTTCTGAGATTTCAAAACGAAAGATAACTTTATTTTGGTTCACTAACTAATATATTCTTTATTTCCGCTGTAGAAGAATGAGTTCGAGACGTATTTTTCCCTCCTTCCACCTCCAACATGTGCATATTTCTTTACTGCATAAATTCAAAGAATCTGGGCAAACTTGCTTAGGATTTCAAACATACTTTCAAAGTCAGGCAAACGGCAAACAGTAGGCGGTTTTATGTTACTTTATCTTGGATGTTCAGAAAAGAAAGATTTGGGCTGGGGGAGTGAAAAGAATAATAGAGCATGCACAAAAAGTGGAAATACCTAGGGTAGGTTTTTGGCCTTCTGACCGTGTGAAATACTGATAACCGCACAAGCTTGGGGATTAGCTAACGGCGAAGGCTTTCAGAAAATAAAAGAACTGCTATTGCACATTACATTTTAGGTCTCTGTCAGGCTCTCAGTAGAGATACATTATTTTCGAGTTTCAGGTGTAAAAATTTACGTACAATGAAAAAGTAAACCCTCATCTAATAAATAAATTTTAATTTTGATATTTGATTCACTTTTCCGTGAAAATGTCAAGGCGAAGAAAAGGACTTACTCCTGACGAAATACAAAAGATTTTAGCTGAGCTACATGATGAAGATTTTGATGACAGCGATTCAGAATGTGAATTTGACAATAATGAAGAAAACCACCAAATTGAAGAATCAGAAGATGCTCCAGATAATACAGAAAATGAAGGAATTGTTTGGCATTCTCCAGAGCTCCACAACAAAGTAACGATTTTTAAATTTACCGGAAATAACAATTTAAAAGAAAGTGCTACTACCGCTATCTCAGAAAAAGACTTTTTTGAATGTGTGTTTCCTGAGCCAGTTATGTTAAAAATTGTTGAAGAAACGAACAGATATGCTCAGAGAATTTTAGGCTCACAATCTAGCCCAACGGCATCAAAAAAGCACACTCTTGACTGGAGTGAAACAAATGCAAAGGAGATAAAAAGGTTTCTGGCTTTGATCCTTTTAATGAGCCATATAGAAAACAGGGGTGGGAATTCTGCGCCATATCGCGCCAAAACTTAAAACCTGCACCCACAAAAATGACATAATTAACTAGAAAATCATCAGAAACACCGCAGTCACGATCTCCCCCCCCCCCTTCCCCCTGGAAAAGAAAAGAAACATCGCACTGGGATATATTTCGGGAGGGGGTGGATAAACGGTAAAAATATCTCGTTTTTTTCCCCCCTTCCCATATAATGTTTCAAAGTATTTATTGCTACTTTACAAAGCTTACGGTTTCCATTTTCAAAGAGTAATCAGTGTCCGATTTCATATAAAACATCAATTTTTATATTCACAAAGGCAAATTTATAGAATTAAATGAATTACTTGTAAAAAAACTTTTGCATTCGCAAAAAGTTCGGACAGTATAGCACATGGTGTTAAAACAAAAGAACGAGCCTATGAGGCTCCAGTCAAAAGTAAACAATTTTTTTTTTCGCTGACGACCAGCTGTTGATTACGTAGTGAGCCTGCTTCAGCAAATTGTTTGTTTTAAGCTTTGAATGTTGTGCAATAACTCTTGATGTTTCTATTCATTTAATTCTTCTGATATTTATAACACTGAGGTTTATTTTAAAAGCACTCAGGGTTTTCTGAGCTTGCCAATTACTGGTAGTTAACTTTTTACCGTAATAACAGCGTTACGGCAGTGTTCATTCAGTACAGTGCGCCTTCACAGGGCTCAAAGCCGCACGGCGAAAAAACACAAATAACTTATAGATGAACTTTTTTTTTTTGGGGGGGGGGAGGGGCTAGAATAGTTAAATTCGCACCGGCCGCAACAGACTAGCTTTGGTTGAGATTCGGTATTTTAAGAACAATCAGGCCCAGACTGGCTCCTATGGGGACCCTCGGCTATTGAAAAGGGTCTCCTTACTGGTGAATTTGGAGGGAATAGAATATTAGAATATGCAATATTTGAAAATTAGGTTTACTTGCCATATTTAACTATTTTAAAGCTTGGGGTGGGGGCTGATTCTTCGGGGGATCCTTCGCGGCACGTGGTCGGGGGTCCTTTGCAACGCCACTGTGTCAAAGGCTAAGATTACAAAGAAATAAATAATCGAACTACTTTGGTACATTACTCGGATGTATATCAAATTACTTTAATAATAAAGTAGTATATCCATTTTGGGGAGGCCTCGCTGGGGTCTCCTCTCTTATGCCAGGGGCCCTCGTCGATCGCCGACCTGGCCAGTCCGGGCCTGAGAACATGGACGCTCATTGGAACACAGGGGTGTGGTTAATCGAGGGTAGTGCGTTTTTGCGGCATTTTAAGGATCTTTAGCCCATCAATATATCTATATTAAAACCTTCGTTAAAATTTAATTACAGTTCTAAAATGTAGACATAAAAAGCTTCTTCTTCTTTTTTTTTTTTTTTTTGACTTAATTGAGGAGACATCGGTTGGATTTATGTACACATCCACAGCGTTGCTCAAACCGCTTTTCAACGGGTAGGCTCGCATTCTGATTCGTTACGCTGTGCTCCGTGCACCGATAAAAAGTACGGGATCGGTGGGGGCGCCATCTTTTGAGACAATTATTACTGATATTAACTTTTGATAATTTTTCGATGAAGATCGGCCAAAAATAAAATAAAGATATCGTAAACGCTGCGTCGTTTCTTCCATAAATTACGGTACTATTATGTCACTCGAAAAGAACGTAATTGCTCCAGAACGAACCAATCAGAAGAACGGAGAAAAGAGAAAAAATGTCATTGATCATAATTTTATGGCCAGCGCTGCGCTCAAGGTAGGGTTCCTCAGGGGGAGGTTGTGACCCCCTATCCCCCCTCTTGCCTACGCCACTGTAATGGAGATAAGAGATAAGTTAAATAAAAAAATTTTTGCACAAGTTATTAATTTTTCATTTAATTTTTAATCTATAGTCTTTGTCATTGGCATAACTAGATGGTAATTTTGCTCTTTTCTAGGGAGGGGGGGGGTGGCTATAGCCCCCTTGAGATTTCCATTTCCTATTTTTCCAATAGAAAATATAAGTTTTCTAGAGGGGGCTAAAAGGTTTCTAGGGAGGGCTTAGCCCACCCTAGCCCCCAGCCAGTTATGCCAATGGTCTTTGTTATTATTATTGTTATTCTGGTGTTAAAAATTACCTGTAACTTTGAATGTAGCATCTGATAATATAGTAGGTTAAGGTAAATTTATATTTTTCACTTTTAAATGCTTTATTATTGAAGTGGGCTTCTTTCATCTGAGTAATATTTAATACTCTCAAATTTACTAGAAGCTTGACTGTAGTTATATTTTTCTATCGATAGATTAAGAATGTAATTTGCTCCAATTTGTTGCTTCAGTGCTCCAATTCTTCGACACTGTTGCTCCAAAAAGCTGCTCCAAATCAGCCTTACCCAATTCCCACCCCTGAGAAAAGGATAATATAAAAGAATACTGGACCACAGATAAAATGTTAGAAACACCATATTTTCGAACTGTCATGTCTAGGGATAGATTTATTGCGCTACTTCGTTTTCTGCAGAGATCATCCTAGGATGAAAAAGGGGCAGGGTGCTAGTCCTTAAAAAAGGGCAATTTAAGCTTTCAAGGGCACGTCAGAATATAAAGAGGCACTATATGAATATATATATATATAAAGAACGTATTTAGAGGGGGTCCAAGAACCCCCCCCCCCCCATTTCATTTTTGTTACTAAAATGAAAATGATAGTCTTTTTGTGAAAAATCCAACCTTTTTTACCGTTTGGACACCCCCCCCCCTCCAAACTGTTTTCTGGATACGTGCCTGTATATACTAAGCGAATATTGCCATTTACTTTTAGAAAAAAGGTCAGCCAACAATACAATGCTTTTTCATATTAAATCTGCATTTATCATATCTAAAGTTTTTTTTTGAGGGGGGGGGGGGAGTCTACATATAAAATAATTGGCACTTAAAATTTTTCATGTATAGCTATATAGGCACAAAAAATGGTTAACTTACAAGAGGAGGTGATTACAATAGTGTTGACTCTAGAAAAAAAGGGTCGACAGGGGGAAACTTCTAAAAGGGCACCCTGTTCTTAAAAAAGGCACTTTGGAGTTCCACGAGAATGTACAGGTAGCTAACATATATAGACACTGGTTTGAAACTATCTGATCCCCGAAACTTTAACATGTAGAGTTGTAATATGTGTTCTGACTACAATGCATAGTTATATTTTTTTCCAATTTGTCTTAGTTTTTTCCCCTGATCTTTTGGAGAAAATATCCTGTAGAAGTAAGTGTAAGCGAAATTTGAAAAAGGATTTGTTGATAATATTTTGCTCTAAGCATGACATAAATATGTGAATTAAATCTGTAGATAACTAGAAGTTTTTGATTTAAAAAAAAAAAAAAAAGAAGTTTTAATAAAAGTAATTTTGAATTTTCTGCTTAATTTTTTTTTTTTTTTTTGCTCGAAATTACATAACTTACATGTTTATTATTTATAAGAATAGTACATTTATTGAAGAAGGTTTCAGAAATTTTTAGCCAAACATGATTTGGAAGGCAGAGGGACTGCTAATTTATGTTCTTCAATTTTATCACACTATCACTACTGGACCACAATTACTGGATCACATTCATATAGGATGTTTTACCTATATTGGTACAAAATTTTAAACAGAAAAGGACTGTCAGTGTAAGTGGATTAGGATAGATGTGTTCAGCATATAATAAAAATAATAAAATTTAATAATATAAATCAGAATTTAAATTCTTTTGTTCACAATAATTATTGAATGAGCACCAAGAAAAGATTTTCAAAGTTACCCTTATTACTATTAGACATTTAAAATTGGATCAAACAATTTAACTCATCTATCAATTGATAACTATAGAAATTGGGAAAATTGAATTCTGAACACAGAAGATTGCTAGAATAAATGACATCAATGCAAATTTTGTATTTCATCCAATGGTTGGAATGTACACCATATGAAATCAAATTACTGAAATATATTTGTTCTTCTCTTTCACTTCTAATTTAATGTTTGCTCATTCATGAAAAGTGAATATAAGTTTTTTAAAAAGCACTATTCCTTAAAATAAATAAAAATAATTACTACGTGTAAGTTTTTTAGCAGGTATAAAATAAATATTTTTTTAAACTCACAGAATTGTCCAAATGTGTGAAATAAAGTTTATATTTTAAATAATTTATTTTTCATAGCTTAATTTTTAATTTTTTGTAGCATACTTAAAAAGTTCTCTTTAATAACATTAAATTTTCGTTCTTCAACCTTGCTTTAATACTTTTAAAATAAAAAAAGTATTAAATATTTTAACTATCAAATGTTTTTAATCAGCTTACAATAATAAAAATAATTAACATCCTGTTGTCAAAAGTACTCAAACAAATTACATATTAAAAAAACTTCCAGAATCATTTCGAATTTTTTTGTTTTTTAGTTTTTAAAAACTGAAAATAAGCTTAAATTGATGACAGTTAGTTTTATGAATAACTTAAGACACAATTTGTTTTCTTAAGACATTCTTTCCCAGAACTAGCTTTCTATTGCTTTTATTTATTTATTTATTTTATTTTATTTTTTTGCTTCATTCATTAAAATGTTGAAAACTTTTTTAAAAATCGGAAGATACATAATATTGAATAGTTAGAATACCAAATCTTGTCAATAGTCTGATTTACAAAATTCTGCAGTTACTCCACTTTAGTACAATTAAAACTGTTGCGTAATAAAGGGGGGGGGTCCGCCCGGGCGGCAAGGTAAAAACAAAGATAGTGGCCGGCAGGACACCTAAAAATAATATGGTGGAAAACTAAAAGGCCGAAATGGGGGCAGAATGCTGAAACTTAAAAATGAATGGGCCGGCAAACTGAAGGACCGCACTGGGAACCAATAACCCTGGTGCTACACTGCAATAGCAAAAGATCATTATTATGCTCTTAATTTGGGAAAAGCATAATGTGTTTCAATTGCTGTATTCGCAAATCGCTCGATTTTCAGACCGATTTGAGTGGATAAAGCCACTGAACATGGTTGACGGCTGAAGTGTTGAAGTTCCCACGTTCGGGGCCCCGGCCGCGCGACTGTCGGTCGGAGTTTTGGTCGGTTTCATCCAGATGTAAAATCAATACAAGTTAGAACTCCTTAAAAAGTCATCCAACCAAGCCCCCCCCCCAGGAGATATCCCTTGTCTAGGCAAACAAATCCCGCAGAATTTTCGAATCGCAAAACGTCGTTTTGCTAAGGCATACTTTCTGTATCATCTGTAATTATATATGATTAGTAAATAACTGTTATACATTAAGAATAATATGTACTAAGAAAGCCGATTAAGAAGAGGAAATCGTTTAGGGGAGGAAATAAAAAATAAACTTGTTAGTGTGCAAAACTATTAAAAAAAATCGAGAAGAGCAACAGCTGGCGACGAACACTGGAATAATGATTGTTTGATAACTCGCAACTACTTATTTATCAAACGTAGCTACCGATATTTGAGGATTGACAGATGGAATCAGAAATATTTAGATAACTTTATAAAATTTTGAATTTCCCAACCGTATTTTCTTCCCCCAACTCCCAACTGAAATGCCCACGTAGACGTAGTTCTGCCCAGCGATCGGGCTTCTCACTTGAGTCAGCAAAAACAAAACACATTAGGGGCCTTTTCGGGTTACTCGCTCGCGCAAATGAAAACAGACAATGAAAAAGGCATTAACAGTATTTCGATCTGAAAGAACAGAATATTTGAAAAAGGCATTTTAATAAATTACACTTGTTGGAAAGATCCGATTTCATAGACTGTTTCTGTGAAAGGGCCGCTTTCATTCGAACCTATTTTTATGATAGGGTTATTATACTCAATCGTATTTCTGTGAAGGGGCCATTTTATTTAACGTATTTTCGTGATGGGCCGCAAATGGTCGCAATGTAGGCAAAAAAGTAGTGATTGTTGACTAAGAATAATAAAAATTTAAAAGAGGGGGGCAGAAAGAAGAGAAATTGGGCAGCTGGGCACTAAAAAGACGATAAAAGGGCCGCCGAGCGCTGCGCCCTGCCAAATTAATCTAGACTCAACACTAGAATCTGTGAAGGTGCTAACTAATGTCAACAAAGAGGAAAGAGATGCCGCAACGCAATAAATGTAAACAGAGGGGAGAGGATGGCGCCATGAATGAAATCGGGGCTAGAAGAGCGGCAGGCAGGGTGCTGTTTTTGGGTGGCAAAAGGGCGGCGATTTTTTTTGAAAGGGCAAGTAGGGCGGGATTTTTTGCTTTAAAGGGCGGGCAGGGCGCAGCGCCCTTCGAAAAACGCCTAGGATGAACACTGGTTTTCTGCACTTTGAAGATAATGATAAACTGCCAGATAAGAGTTCAGCAGATTACGATAGACTGTGGAAATTAAGATTCGTTTTTGATAAACTAAATAATTGTTATAAAACTGTTTACGAGCCAACCGAAGAGGTATCCGTAGTTGAGGTAATTGTTAAGTTTAAAGGCAGAGTCCTTTTTAAACAATACATTCCAAAAAAAAAGAAAGCGTTTTGGAATAAAGGTCTACAAAATTGCAGACAAAAACGGATACACGTACAACATGAGTGTGTAAAAGAAAAAAGCCTGCTTCGCACGTGACCGTTACAGAATTGGTGAGCTGCATAAAAGGAAAAGGCCATAAGTTGTATATGGACAATTTTTTTTCTTCTTCATTATTTTTAGAACTGCATCAAGATTTCAAAATCAATTGTTGTGGAACGATGCGTCAAAACAGAAAAGATTTCCCTAAAAAAATAGCCCTCCCAAAAATGAAAAAGGGAGACTTGAATGTTAAATTTGGAAAAGGTATGACAGCCATGTGCTGGAAGGACAAACGAGAAATTTTCATGTTGAGTAACATGCATGACCCCATTATGGATTCCTCAACTATACAGGATGATACAATTAAGAAGCCTCAATTAATTGAATCGTACAACAAACACATGGGATATGTAGACCTAAGTGATCGTATGGCCAATAGCTATACATTTGGTTGCAAGATGCTGAAATGGACGAAAAAACTTTTTTTCCATTTATTGGACTTCCATATTAAATGCATTTATTTTATATCAGATGAAAAGTCAAACAAAAATTAGCCATAAAATATTTCGGCAAAATTTGATATTGCAATTAGGGGAGAATTCCCAAAATCAGGCTGCCTCAAATTCTCAATTACTTTATAGCCCTCCCTTGCGGAATAAAAGGATGAAAGAATCAGAAAACCATTGGCCAGAGCAGAAGAAAGTTCAAAGGTCTTGCGTGGTTTGCAAATCGAAATGAATCAATAAACGCACGTCCGTATCATGCAAATCGTGCAATGTGGGACTGTGTGTCAATTGTTTCGAAGAATTCCACACAAACTAAGAAGTCGGATACCCAGTGCAGGCGGTGTGTGCTCCCGCTTGAGTGTAAGTGTATATGTAGTAAAAACCTTTTATAGTTACTTTTGTTTAATAAACAATTAATTAAATATGAAAAGAAATAACATGTTGTAAAAATAGCTTGCATTACTAACAGTACAATAAATAAATACAAATAATGTATAAGCATTTTTAATTATTTTTTTAAATACTATTTGGCATAAAGAAACAACTTAGTTTTTAAAAGGGAAAAATTATCAAATAGCTTTATTATTTTTTTTTAATTAAAATTTGAAAATTATTTAAATTATTAGTTATTTGTGAAAATTTGACGTGTGTCAGACAATAATTATTCAAATATTTTGTCCTTCTAATTTATTTTATCTTTCATTGTGTTATTTTGGATTGTGTCACTAGTGATTAAAAAACAATCTGCGATGAATGTACTAGTGATCCCCAGCTGAAAAGAAAGACTTATAATCAACCAGAGCTTATCAAAACAAGATAACTTCAGTGAGTATTATTTTCTTGGATAACTACTTGATGCGTGCTTTTCCAGCACAGTAGCAGATCAAAATGTTTTCCCTTCAGAAAAGGGAAATACACTGATAAAGGGAATCATCTTGTTGAAAATCTTCGTTTTACTTCGGGGGGCGGGAAAGGGTAATCCATCAATGTTTGTTGCACAGAGTAGCCTCAGCCGAGAGTCACTGAAATGGGAGAAAGCATGCTTTCAGATGCTCCCGTCCTACTGAAGCAGCACGGCCAAAATTTCCTCGCCGGGTAAAGGTTAAAAAAATGGGGGTAGGGTGCACGCCCTTTCAGTAACGTGGAATGAAAACATTGCATATCGTTCTTTCAGGAAAAGTTCAGGTTAAATATCAGTGGCGTAGCCAGGATTTTATTTGGGAAGAGGTGGGGGCTCTGTACCAAATTATAATTCAAGTTTCCATTGTAAGCTAAATAAAGGGTCAAATTTCGGGAGGGGGCTGCAGCTTTCTCAGTCACCACCCTGGATGAGCCTCTGCTAATAATTAAAATTCTTTTTACAAAATTGAAAAAGAAAAGAAAAGAAAAAAAAAACACACACACTTTAAAGTTATTTTTTCACAGATACGAGAGAGATCAACCACCTTATTACAAACCTAAGAAATAATATTTATTCTAAATATTCAGCATATTTATACAAGCATTACTTATTAATTAAATGTAAATTGTTCAACTATTCCCAATTAAGTATTTGTTGAGAAACGATTGATCGGAACAAGAGCACAAGCACTAGAAAAACAGGGTTATATGCAATAATGAAGGTTGATAGGTTTTAGGCTAAAAATTGCCATTCAGGGAGCCTTTCTCTTCATGACTGTCTTATTTTTTCCTCAGTTACATTCCTAAGCACGCCCCCCAAAAGATCTCCCACCCCCCTCTTTTCCCCTTGTTGCCTCCGAGTCAGTTTAACCTTGATGCTCATTTTGTGACAAAGAAAGTACACTATAAATTTTCTTTCCGACCATTGTCAAAGTTGCGTGTCCTTAGTTAACGCTAATTTAGGGGGAAAATCTTGACATTGTAGTTTGAAAAAAAATCATACTATTTTGTTACACAAATAATAATTTAAAATAAAAGCCTAATTATGTCTGGCATCTGAAAAATTTTAAGATGTCTCTTTCAGTGGCGTAGCCAGAAATGTTTCATGGGTGGGGGTTGTGACGAAGTTCACATATTTTTCGCGTCTTAAAATAATGTTCCTATGATTCGTCTTTCTAAATCAAAATTTCGTTTTCCGTATTAATCCCTCTCTCCACTTTTACAGCTCGATAAAATGTTCTTTCTTTTCGCGACGGTTTGTCTGGGGTTTTCGGGGTTTCCCTTCTAAATTAATTTTGCTTTAGCATATGCTGTGTAAATTCTTGGTGCCTTCTGGTTGCCCCTCTTTGCTTTCTCACGGGGTTGTAGACTTATGTATTGGCATTCGCCAAATTCTGGCACTTCTGTCTTGGCGATAATCATTTAATCCGTTTGTTTCAAATTTTTATATTGTTTACACTTACCGGACGATGGTTGTCACGTGGGCCAGTGGCTTATGAGTGCTCATATTTTACTCGCCAACCTGTAAAGAGCTGGCAGTTTTGTAGGAAGATTTTAGGACACTTCTTGATTGCTCTCCGTCAGAGGAGGCTGCCTTCGTTTTTTATGGAACTCCGGCATGCCGTGTGGCCGGAACGATTAGATGTGTTCGTGGTGTTATTTTCTACTAATGCAATGTACCATACGTAATTGAAGTTATTTCCTTTAAGACTGTTTTGCTGTTACCTCCAATAAACGTAGCTTTTTCTGAATTCGAGTCGTTTTCCTGTTCTTCTAAGTCCTCAGCATACTTCAGGGATTTTTTAAATGCACTATACGTCATGTAAGCGGCCGAGGTAAAGTTCTCTTACTCCGCCTCCGACAACTCCCTCATAGGGGTGGGGTTATGACTACTGCGACTCACATATATGTATACGTGTGTGTTATGAAGGAGTGAAGAATATACATTTTGAATGGCACAAAATTCCTCATGGGGGAGGGGTAATGACCCCCTATCCCCCCGCTTGGCTATGCCACTGGTCTCTTCATAAACTGTACTATATACTATAATAAATGATAACATATATCAGTGTTAAAACAAAATATATATACAAATATATATAAACAAAATATATATAAAACAAAATATATAATATTTTGTATGTTTCAAAACTCATGGCCGTGTAGTAAAGCATATACGAAGAATCATTCTGAATTTTTTCAAGACCCTCGCTTTTTTTTTTTTTTTTTTTTTTTTTTAAAGTTGTGAACCAAGACCAGAACTTGGACACCTTCCTAAGTTACAGAACATGTCCGTAACATTAAAATACATTTGTAAGTGTTGGACACTTTTTGTGGAAACCGCAAGGGTCCAACTTTCGGAGGTTTCACCGTATATATTAGATTATATTCTACATACATTACAAAAGCTGTAGTGATTCCTTTGTGAGAGAAATATTCTCACAAAGAAATCACTATTAATTATTCTTAATTTAGCATTTGTTAGTTTATTTTTCATGCTTCAACTATTAAATAGTGCGCAAGTTTTGTCGCTTAAATCACTAATAACAAACACATTTGCATGCTGTTTTGAGGTTCGAAATATTCGAACTAATTCACTTGGAATGTTATAAGAAGTATTATTTTCGTAGAATATGCTAAATAATTTTTTTATTAATCGGTAATTTTTTAAACATGCTACTAGTTATCTAAAAATGAAAATATAGAATTTCTCATATGTATTTAATCATTAACATTAGGGAGAAAGAATAATCAGCATATTTTTAATCATAAAATCTTAATGTATTATCAAAAGCACTCTTCTAAGAAGTGCTTCCTTGTCCTTAGTTCCTGCTCCTAACTTACACACACAAAGAAAAAAAGCTTCTTTTTTTAAAAAGTATTTAATGCTAAGTTTAATGTAAAGTTTTTAATACTAAGAAGCTGGTTTATTTTGTTCAGGCAAACTTTGCTCTTTAGGATCCTTTTTCGAAGAATTCCTAACTGTGATGCTTCAACACGCTATACTTGCTAAAAAGAAAAATAACTTCTGATTTTTCGCCCTTTATGTTGAAATTTTAGTAATTTTATTGTTAGTAAATGGAACAACTTACTATCTTAACATTCCGAGAAAATTAAATGCCCGGATTTGCATTTCAAGATGGAATAAAGATGTGCTTTACTAACTTTCAATTTAAAATGAAGAATGTGCTTGATCCTGTAAATCAATATTAAAAATAAAAATCAAATATTTCGATCAAAATGAAAATATAGAAGTCAAAACGAATATAGAAAATATATATTCGTTTTTTTCGTTTTGTAATATTAAAAATTTGTTGGGGTATCCAGGAGCGGTTCGAGACTGTCAGTTTAGGGGGAGTCACTCCGAATGACGAGGGTCGTCTGAAGACTTCTTGAGGCCCTGGACCCTTATGCAAATGTAGGTCCCAAAGAGGCGGATAACTAGGCAGAGCCCGATCTATGACCAGTATGGGCCCCCATCTATGAAATTCGTTAAAACTGGGCCCCGTACACTTTAAACAACTTAATAACTATTCACACCCCCCCCCCCAACCTTAAATCATTGTACTTTTCTAAGATTCTATCTATCCTCCCCTACAAAAGTGCTTTTAAAAAATGAAAAACAAAAACAGTAAAATTATATTTAAACTTCTCGTGTTCTAGCTGTGTGTGCCCCTTTTCCGCTTGCATTCCAGAGGGGGGGCAAACCTCGCCAGCCCCTAGCTTCGGCTCTGGCCCCAACTGCGAGATTTTTATTGAATTCATTGCAGATACATGTATTCAACAAAAGCACAATCCATAATATAAAATTAAGGGGATGGTGGACACCCAAATCATCAAAATTGGCCCCCAAAAATGGGTTTTTTCTTTTTTACATACTTATATTCTACAGTTAAAGCTGAACCATGGAGAAAAAACCGTGCATGTCTACGGCAATTTTTTAAAAAGATATTAGGGTTTGAAAAAATTAAAAGGAACAGTTAAATGTCCACAAAAATGCAAACAAACGCGTCAATAAATACGCCACAATTTTTATTGAACGTTTTACAAAATAAGCTAATATTCGAATGAAATTATTTTAAAAATATCTTTTGTTAAGGTAAAATCATAAATAAAATTATTCAGAAGAGACGGTATTAAAGGTAAATGGAAAATTACACTTTAAACTGTATTTTCTCTAAATCAAGTTTTTTGTGATTTTCTTGCCTTCAAAATGCTCCATGCGACTTAATTTTGGTCGGAATTGTACAAAATTTACTACAAACATTCTTCTCATATATTACAATAAATCTGTGCATCCTTTTTAAATAGGGTCAAAATTTCGATTATGAAATTTCACTTTTATTTACGAAAACTGAAAAATTTCGGGGAAGTTTGGTATATATCCATGAAAATATTTCTAAAAAATTAACTACTCCGTCGAATCAAAAACCGATTCACAGACTTTTTTAAAATATATTTTTACGCTATTATAAAACAAAATTACTAAAAAAAAGTTAAAAATAAAACGCATGGAGCATTTTTTTGAAACTAAAAAATTAATTAATTTTTAATTAATTAATTTTTTAGTTTCAAAAAAATGCTCCATGCGTTTTATTTTTAACTTTTTTTTAGTAATTTTGTTTTATAATAGCATAAAAATATATTTATTATATAAATATAATTTTTAATTAATTACTAATATTTTTAAAATTTATTTTAATTTCTTTTCAGTTGCTTATAATGCTTTTAGTTTATTATATTCAAATACAAAATTTCATAATCCTATCTTATTAAATTAAAAAAAAAAACTTTTTAATGTCCACCATCCCCTTAATTTTTAATCGAAATTTCGTCTTTTCATTTCAGATAATTTTCTGAGAATGTGTCTGGAAATAACATTTGACGATTAAAATTATTCGGATCATCACTTATTCAGGTTGAGTGGAGAATGAGACTAGGCTTCCCTTAAGACCAAGGGCCTGGATCCGGTCCCAGCCAGAGCCTTATTATCGCATGGGCAAATCGGGACTTTGCCCAGGGCCCCCGGCTCGAAAGGGCCCCCAATATCAAATGTTGTTCTGAAATATTCATTTTTATATCAAAATTTTATGAAAAATAAAACAAATTTCATAGATAGGGGCCCCCAAATTCATCAATGCCCGGGGCCCCTGTTGGTCATAATCAGGCTCTGGTCCCAGCTTTGGCCTATGCAGGTCTCTGAATACCCACTCTCTCCCCGGTTTGGCCTATCCTGGTCTCCCGGTATCTAAGTCTTTGCAAATACCTTTTCAGAGTAAAATTAGAGTTTATTGTTACAATAATGGTTATTGCTACAAGATTAGGTTATTGATTAAGGCAAAACTACACGAGAGTTATATATCTAAAGGGGATTATGCTTTAGGTGTGGACTTTTGAAGGCGTTCTAGAGCATAATCACGTTACAACTGGAGAAAATCACCCAAAACTCTAGACCGTTAGATCGACCGCAACGTGGTAGCCCAGAACCCTAGATCTCTACACTTTAGCCATCTACTACTTTCAATGGTCTTAAGCACTCGGCAGTGGCGGCCCGTGGTCAAAACTGTTAGTGCAGCCGGAAGCATATGAGCCCCCCCCCCTTTCCTCCGGACAGGATTGGAAAATCTTTGTTACTGAATTCGAAAGCTGGCGGATTAAGCCCTCACCGAGGGGGGGAAAAAAAAAAAAAAAAAAAAGAAATTACATAAAAAATGTAAGAGATCCTATTTTACTTCGCTAAAATGGACATAAATTTCAACCAGCCGCTCTTATCCTCAAAATTGCATTAATCCGTGTCTGATTCGAAGTTTCCTTAGAATTTTCTTTTGTAACGATAACTTGAGAAGAAAAGAAAAAAATAGAAAACTTACTTATAAAAAATAAGTCAAATCCATCCGCCTTTCTTTTAAACATGCGAATCGGTCAATGATGTCCCCGTAAAAAGGCGTTGTTTTAATTCAGATATCAATAATTTTAAAAGCTCTTTAAAATTTCCCATGTTTAAAGAATTCCCTCGCTCGCCATGTCCTCTAAATGCCAGTTCTTGCTTACTTAAAAACAATACTGCTTTGATGGGTAATTATTGTCCATTCATAAGCATCTATTCAGGCTTGCCTTCTTGATAAATTCGGCAATATAAAGTCCAGAGTTTTTCAAACATATATTCTCCTTACCCCCTCTCCTTACTGATTGGCTTTTGTCCGAGCCAATCAGTTAGTCGAGTTCTCAAGTTCAGCCGCTGTTAAAAAATCTTTCATGGGCTGTATCAGCTGCATACTCCCTATGCCGGAGAGGCTGCTTACGTAGTCGTTGTCATGGCAATGGTGCTGCCAATTTTCTTTTCAGCGCTCTGGACTGAACCAAAGATTTTCCCAATTGAATTGCGGGAAGATTAAAGTGCTTTTTTTCTGAATGAGCGATCCGGCCACAATACTTTTTTTTTTTGTTTGTTTGGTTTTTTTCGGAGATTTTTTTAAGTTACCGTAGGAATTCCACAATTCCAATCTGAATTTAGGAAAATTAGTACAATAAATTAAAGTATGTGCTGATAATTTCAAGTGCAGCCCGGCTGTACTTGCTGTATCCCACGAGCCGCTACTGCAACATTTATTAAACATTGGAACATCATTCCACAGCTACATTCTACATAACTACGCAGTAAGCTACATTGTTTTTCTCTTTTACCGACGAACAGTCAATAGTTCATGTGCCCCTTATTCTCCCACTTTGATTGCTTCCCTTTTTTTCTTATTTACTTATTTCCGAATCATCCTCTGCATGGTGACGCCCTCTTTATTGGCGAGCTCAATGAAAATGATAACAATATATACATAGAGAGAGAGAGTTGGTTCTCTGTTTAACGACTTTCAAGGAACCGTGAAAATGTGAAAAATCATCCTTAAATAGAGATCTTCCATAAACAGAATTTATAAAAGAATAACATTTCCCTTTACACTTTGGAAGGCGCCTGCTTCAAAATCAGCCGCTCTTATCCTCAAAATTGCATTAATCCGTGTCTGATTCGAAGTTTCCTTAGAATTTTCTTTTGTAACGATAACTTGAGAAGAAAAGAAAAAAATAGAAAACTTACTTATTTTTTATAAGTCAAATCAATCCGCCTTTCTTTTAAACATGCGAATTGGTCAATGATGTCCCCGTAAAAAGGCGTTGTTTTAATTCAGATATCAATAATTTTAAAAGCTCTTTAAAATTTCCCATGTTTAAAGAATTTTCTCGCTCGCCATGTCCTCTAAATGCCAGTTCTTGCTTACTTAAAAACAATACTACTTTGATGGGTAATTGTCCATTCATAAGCGTCTATTCAGGCTTACCTTCTTGATAAATTCAGCAATATAAAGTCGAGAGTTTTCCAAACTTATATTCTCCTTACCCCCTCCCTCCTTCTCGTCCAAGCCAATCAGCCGCCGTTAAAAAATCTTTCATCGGCTGTATCAGCTGCATACTCCCTATGCCGGAGAGGCTGCTTACGTAGTCGTTGTCATGGCAACGGTGCTGCCAATTTTCTTTTCAGCGCTCTCGGCTGAACCAAAGATTTTCCCAATTGAATTGCGGGAAGATTAAAGTGCTTTTTTTCTGAATGAGCGATCCGGCCACAATACTTTTTTTTTTTGTTTGTTTGGTTTTTTTCGGAGATTTTTTTAAGTTACCGTAGGAATTCCACAATTCCAATCTGAATTTAGGAAAATTAGTACAATAAATTAAAGTATGTGCTGATAATTTCAAGTGCAGCCCGGCTGTACTTGCTGTATCCCACGAGCCGCCACTGGTACTCGGCCACTGTTATTGTTTCAAATCAATTGGAGAATATACATAAAAAAATTGTTTGAAATAGGAAAGAGTAAAAATGTTGTACACATAAAAATAAATAAAGGTAAAAGATTAAAAATTGAACAGCGATAAATTACCATGACTGTGGAAAATAACAAGTTGGACACCCATAATAAAAAAATCTGATGTGTCCAACACATGACTTCCTTGCACGTCCATTAGATCAAAAATATTTTCGACGCACTTCCTCTAAATTTATTTGTTTGAAAGAGATAAAATATCAATAATAGTAAGGTTTAGCGATTTCCAGCCAAATAGTTCGATATCGCCAAGCTGAGTTCAATTTGAAAGATTTCCTTCTGACACTTTATTTGGCGATATTTCACCAAAAGCCGACAAACTTGAGATAGTCTGCGAGATTTTGGGGATAGCCAAAGTAGTCATTGACCACAGACTTTCAATGAATTGAATGCATCCATACACCTCAATGTATTCAAAGTCATTTGGCTCACCCTGTAAATAAATTCTCAGTCGATTGCTGTCAAAAAAGATATTGAAAACAGTTAGATATTACAATAGTTCTAAATACAAAAGTTAAAAAATCTACGGGCTAGTTTTAGAGTTATACAAAATACGAAATAATTTTTAGCGCCAAATTTCGCGATATTTCGGCAAAACTCGTCAATATCGATGACATTTGGCGAGATTTTAAGCATGAACCAAACAATGACAGATTATCGCCAAATTTGGCGATATTTTGCCAAAACTCGCCAAGAACGATGACAAATGGCGATACTTTGGGCATGGACCAAATGACTGACTATCGCCAAAACTCGCCAAGGTCGAGGACAGACGGCGAGATTTTGGGCATGTACCAAACAATGACTATCTGCAATAGTATTATACTGAAGATGTCCATAGACATTAAAGTACTGAAATTCTTTCTGGTGGTCCTGTAAATTGGGTAGATTGGAACCAAAAATCGAGATGCACAACTAGATGTTACAACATTCTTATATATGAAATTTCATAATAGTTTTTGAGATTTGAGAGTTAAATATGCACACACGTACACCAAAAGTCGCCAAGCTTGGCGACTTTTGGCATAGTTCTTGAGGGAGGCACGTGACCGTGGTCGGATCATTACCTAACTTATGTGGTAGGACGGTATTGTGCTTGAAATGGATGAATGCCCCTAAAATTGCCATTGACCGTAATGTATTGGAAATCTTTTGAGTGTTCCTGTAGCAGAACTATAAATGATAAAGACACTTTTTTTAATGGAGAAATTCATTTTCTAACTCTTTACAGCATATATCACTTCTGAGTCGTTTGAAATAGCCCAATACCTCTAAAAAACGCTTTGATGAATTTCGGCCCTTAGAGCGTAATGTATTTCGAATCTTTTGGGCAGTCCTGTAGATAAACTATCCAGTCGAATGGAACCAAAAGGGGAGGTGCACTACTAGATGTTACAACTATCCAAAATATGAAGTTTCGACATTCTACGCCTAATAGCTTTTGAGTTAGGCGAGTTTAATGAATTTCGGCCCATAGAGCGTAATGTATTTCGAATCTTTTGGGCGGTCCTGTACATAAACTATCCATTCGATTGCCACCAAAAGGGGAGGTGCACAACTAGATCATAGAACAATCCTAAATATCAAATCTCAACATTTTACGACCAATAGTTTTTGAGATATGCGAGTTACATACATACGTACGTACGTACAGACGGCATGGAAAAACTGGCCACAGTAGACTCGCTGCTGGTCAAAATGAGTTGCAGACGCGTTAATATGATCGTGCATGCTAGCCTACGATGAGATGCATCGAAAAATTTTTTTAAATTAAATTTAGAGGTAGTCAAAATCGGTTTTTTTGTCAAAATTTGGCCCCCAAAATTTTTCGGGATCACATTACTTCCTTATACTAAGTACAAGGAAGTAAAAAGTAATATTACAAAAAGTTAATTAAATCATCCAAGGGGAATAAGCATAAATCTGAAAGTTAGATAATTTTTTAAATAAGCATTTTAAAAAGAAGACAATGACACCTGTTTCAACTAGACAACCATGTTACTAAATGAATTTTTCTCAAAATAGATTTTTCCGTAACCACTCAAAACAACCTAATTTTTATTAATTTTATCCAGTATTTTTTTTATATTACTTTTTTTCAAATTGTCGGCAGTACTTTTAATCCTGCACGAAACTTTTGAAAATATTTTTCCAGAGGAAAAATTTCTCATAAAATTTAAAACAGTAATTGTTATTATTCCAAATCATGAAGCATATTAATCCCCCATCCTTCCACACCAACACGCACAAAGCCACAAATAAATAAAATTGATTACTCGTACCAAAGATATATCAAACATTAAACTATATAAAAATATTTAACATGAATATTTCTTAAGAATCTTTGTGAGGAATTATTATTATTATTATTATTATTATTTTATAAACACGCATCACAGAGAAAAAAAAATCCTTTCAGAAGAAAGATAAATATTGAAAAATAAGTAATTAAGCTCCAAGTACGCGTTAACATTTTAATTCCACTGAGAATGTTTTAGAATACATTTAGGACAAATGATATTTGATGATCAAGTATTATCAGATAAAATCCATTTAATTTAATTGATTTACATATTAGACTTTTAAACCTTATTTCATATCCAAGCTCACAAATGATAGTGACAATTAACGTTATTATACAGTCATTTAAAAATTCTTAATTAAAAATTAGAAACTCCTACTTTAAAATTGCTTTTCAAAAACCTTAAAGTTATTCAAAAAATTAAAACTGTAAAGTTACACATAATATAATTTATCTTCATGTAATTAAAATATTCATCAAATTATTTTTATTTTTAATTAAGTTAATAATAAACTATTGTCTTGCATATGGAGCAGACTCGTATTAATACTTTAAAAACATTTGTTTTTCTGTGCCATTGAAAAATTACTCCACAGACCTGTGTGTACCCACTCCACAGACCTGTGTGGAGTTCTTCGGATCTTCAGGGCAGGAGGGGGGGGGGGGCTATATTGTTTTTTCCCCTTTTCGCTTTTCTCCTTGTCCGCTGCGGGTGGAGCTGCTCGCTTAATCATCGGATTGGCGTTTTCTTACCACTTTGGAGTCTTGCAGATGCAGACTTGTTTGTGCTTTGTCGCCGACACATAAGAAAATTCCGGCGACTATTCATATTTCCAATCAATCTTCGCATATGTTTCAAGTTTAGTTCCTTGTATCCGAAATACCGAAATTGGCGACACTAAACCTTTTACTTTGTCTGGGTTTAAAATGGAACAATAGTTTATGTCTGCTACCTCTGGAGTCCCAACGAGAGTTCTACACCAGAAAGCAGGTGCTAGAAGTGTTTGCTTTTCCAAAACAAATCCACATGCTGTTCATTTGTGAAACACATAATGGAACTGAAAAATAGCTTTTGGGGGTGTCGGCAACTCCCTGGTAAACTAATAACTCTCATGCCAGGAACAGGCATCACTAAGAATTTATAATGGTTCTTGACCCCCTCACTATACCCATCTTTAAACTTAAAAAGATATGCCACTTCTAATTAATGGATTGGTGTTTCGTCAATGGAAAACATCTGCTTAGCGCTTAGTTGAAAATGCGATTTCCCTTAAGAATTTTTTTGGACACTGAAAGGAAGCATAAGTTTTCGGAGAGAAAAATGTTTTACAGAACGCAGGGTTTTTTCCGCTAATGTGTAGTGTATCGTCCCATATTTAAATTTTACAGAGCTGCTTGCTTCCAGATATTTTCAAAGGGAAAAACAATTTCTTCTATGGAACAAATTTCATAATTAAAAGCTTATAATCATGGAGTGTGATGACAGGGTTACGAAGGTTTTTTTATTTAAAAGCCTTCTTATGATTACCATAGCCCTTTTGAGTTTCGAGTAGACGTAGTGCTAAAAATTCTCATTACTTTATTGAATTTCAAAATATATCACGATGATCTGTCTAATGCAGGACATCACTGAAATGTGCCCATAAAACTTCAAGCTAATTAGTCAGCTTCAAACTTTCTAGCACATATTCATTGAAATTTCAATTAAGAAGTGTGGTGGCTAACAATGCTGGAAATTTTTTATTGTGTACAAAGTAGCTAATTAATCAGAATTATTTTCTCGGAGTTACAAATGCTGTAAAAATATTAACACTAAAATAGCTTTAATGACGTTTGATTATAATTTTATTCTTCTAAATTGTAACGCAGGCCAGAGCCTGATTATGACCAATGGGGGCCCCCATCTTTGAAATTTGTTTTATTTTTCATAAAATTTTGATATAAAAAATGTATTTCAGAACAATATTTGAAATTGGGGGACCTTTCGAGCCGGGAGCCCTGGGCAAAGTCCCGATTTGCCCAAGTGATAATAAGGCTCTGACGCAGGCCTCCTAGGAGCCCATAGCCCATACGCGGAAGCATACTCAATGGGTAATCCGGCCCTGTTTAGGTATGATCCCTTCCCTCGTGACCCCCCCACCCTTTCCTTCTCTATAATTTTTATGATCTTGTAGCAGTTACGGTAGATTTGGATTCCATAAATGAATTATTTACAAACATAGGTGCTCCTTAGACTGCTTTTCAAGACGAGGAAGGCTTTTAGAAAGGGGGGTGGGGTTCGAATATGAAAGTAATAAATTACGCACACACAATTCACACATTTTTCTATAAACTATTTTTTGATTTTGAGTTTTCTTTTATTATGGGTTTGGGGCAACTACCCCTTCCACCTGTACCTTAATCAGGCTCGTTGTGACTCCCCTTCCCTTGCTCTCCATGGATATGGATTAGCGCACATATTTACAAAACGGCTGCATATTTTTCTGCCAAGGAGGAACGTCTGAGCACATAGAATATTGTGTGCATATTTTAGTATTATTATAAAATAAACTACCTAGTAAGACCAATGGTCTTCTAAAGAGAAATTTCTTACAGCAGCACAATGTGGTATGTATGCACATGATCAAGGCCTTTCTGAATTTTGGTCCCTTGTCCAAACTCGACTTGGGCCCTCTTTTTTTGGGGGGGGGCGGGAGATGGTTAATCTAGGCCCCTATTTTGGGCCCTTGTCCGAGCTCGACTTGGGCCCTCTTTTTTTTAAGGGGGGGGGATGGTTAATCTAGGCCCGTTAGTCGAAGACCATTTTGGGGGGGGGGGTCATGACCCCCGTGACCCCCTCCCCCCTGGAACCGCCACTGGGGGTATCTCAAACGATTGGATTTGTGGTACGATATTTGTATGTTTTGTTTACACCTGAGTTACCCTTTGATTTCATTAATTTATTCAAGAATAAGAACCTAAGTAAATTCCTTTTTTCAATATTTCAAAAAATCTCAATAAAGAATTATCTAGATCTTATTGTTTTTGATTATTTCTTTATTAGAAACGTCTGCGTCTTATACAGTAAAACCTGATTTAAACGAACCCCTTATTAAGTAGAAGCCAATAATAAACGGAAATATTTCTTATTTCGGATAATTTAAGCCACCTCGCTTATAAACCTTCTTTTCTTTTCAATGTACTCCTGTCGTTCACGAAAAAAGTTTCATTTTATCGGTGATATCGTTTAAGACTGGTTTTATAGTATTATATTGCAAAATACACCCAATCAGAATTTATTAATTAAACTTTTTTTAATTTCAACAAAATTTAATTAATTGTTTTACGCATTACAATATTATGCATAAATAAATACTAATTACGTACTATAAACTAATACTAACAAATACGTTTGTACTAATACATATTACATTTAATATACTAACACGAAGACAAAAGGGGCTATAGCCCACCCCAGAAAATCAGGCCAGTTACGCCAATGGTAATAGTTAAATTTCTGATGTCAATTTAATAAAGCATGGATAATTTTTCTGTAAAATATCTATAACATTTTTATAAATATGCATGACACTTTACCTCCTAAATCATTTTGTTCAAATTTGATTATTATCTGGAAAATAGACATAGGAAAATTGCCTAATGCTTCTAAATTTTGAGATGTACACCATAAGTAGGTGGCTAGAACGTCTAGCCACCGCCCGCGAAAGGGTTAAGGCAATATTTAGTAAGTGTGATAAAACTTAATTGAACTTTTACTAATAAAAATTTCCCACATAATCTTGCAGTATCGAGGTTAATGGGTGATTTTAAAATATCAAATATTTCCTACATTTATCATCATTGTTATAATTTAATTAGTGATAATTAAAAGGTCATATTTAAAGGTTTGCTTGCTAAATTTACTGAACTGTTTATGTGCTGTAGTATTGCTTCAAAAATTCTCTATCATTAATTAGTTTCAGAATGTTAATATTGTTTTCGGTTATATATCCTCACCACCAATATTTTTTTATGTTCCTAATCAAAACTTAAGCATTTTTGCTGAAAGAAATGGAGGCTATCGAAAAACATATTCATACTATTGATTTTTAATTATAATGTTTAATATAATCCACAAAATTTACTTTTATCAAAAACAAGTTATCTAATTTGTAATATTGTAATTACGACCAATCAAATATAGTTTTGATCATGGTAAATTCCTGTAAACAGGTTTTTTTTTTTTTTTTTTTTTTTTTTTTTTTTAAATTCACTGTACAATTATATGTACATGTTTGGTGAATGATGTTTTGATCATTCTAATTATATTGTATTTTAAATACTATGTGAGAAAAATAATGTATTTCCTTGTCATATAATCCAGAAATTAAAGTGTTTTTTTTTTAATTAAATGTGTAGAAAAGCTTTAAAAATTTCTGTTCAAACCTGCCCCAAGAAAAGTGGTATTTTGAACAAGCTAGGGCCACATTTTAACAAATACAAAAATATATGAAAATTTAAATTCTTTTTATAATCGAAAATCACATATATTTAAGAAATTTAGTGTCACAAGAATAAATTAAATAGTTACATGTAAGTGAATTTATTAAAATTCATTATTTAAAGAAATTATGATTATTCTAGTTATTAATATAAATAGGCTAATATTTCAGTGGACCTTTTTTTCTGGTCTTTTTATTTTCATGCAAGTGAAAGTTTCATCAATTTTTCAGAGTCTGTGTAGAAAAACTGAAATGTAAAATTATTTGTATACATGTAAAATGTATGGCAGATTATTGGATTGCGGATTAGAGGGAGTGTACTGTATTTTGAAAAATTGCAAAGCTATTGTAAGAACACTTAAATATAAAGATAGACTGATATATATGGAACAAAAAGTAATAACAAATATCATTATATTTGAACACCTCACCAAATGATATTTTGCCCGGTACGGTTTCTTCCAATGGTTTTTACTACACCGGACGAAATAGGACAACCCTGTACCTATTTACCCTTCGTTGCGAATGAACTCGCCCCTACTTCATTTGCAGCCGTTGCAAGTTTTAACTCTAGTATTGTGAACACAGTATTTCTTAAAAAAAAATAAATAAATAAAAAATAAAAAACTATGGGATGCTAATTTAAAATTTATTGTAATATTATTAAGTCATTTTTGCTGTTCGAAAATGAACACATGTTACAGTATTTATATAACCTTGTAGGTGTAAGGCGCAAAATTTAGTTTTCAACAGTAACATTCCTTAATATATTTCAAATGTTTTATTATTATAATATACCTTTAACAATATTTTATATTAAATAAATTAAATTTTCTTTCATGTATTTTCTATATAGATATCTATTTGAAATGAAATTTGAGAATGAATTTTAAGTCAGAAAGTGCATCAGAGGTAGTATAGTTTTTCTTTTCCATAGCCTTTTAATTATATTTGTGTTTGTTTCAAATGAAAGCCAAATTAACTATCTGCTCTTGCAGTAAATAGTTGACACCAGCCATAAATGAAGATTATAAAAAATCCCTTTAAAGATAAAGTGTGTCCTACAAGCTCTTTTCAGTTATGTGAATTTGGGGGGGGGGGGATCAACATAAGAAATTTGACTTAAATTTCAAATATTTTTTGTGCCATTGTAAACAAAAATAATTTGAAGATCTGAGGAGGGCAGTGTTAATTCACTTGTCTGTCAGCGAAAGCACTTGTACGTACAGAATTTTCACTTTTACATGACTTAAAATCAGACTCTGATAATGTAGATGAGTGGAGTTCACAGACAATTTTCAAAGTTTCCAGACAGCTTTGATAATAAATTATGTTTATTATACTTATTTGGCCTCACCATGGCAGACTGGTTAAGTTAATCAAAATGGTGGACGGAAGATGCCTGGTTCAAAACCATGTTGCGTCTGCCGACCTAACCTTTTGGAGTTTTCTGTGGTATTCTCCGAAACTTGGTGTAAATACAGTTTAGGAGCCCTTAGAAAGACGCTCATGGAGGGCAGCCCCCTTGTGTTGTTCTTCTGACGTGGATTTATAAGCAGGATTCGGGCCAAGCACACAAATCCGAAATGTATGTTACACATTGCTATGTTTGATTTTACAAAATAATCAGTCTATAAACTGTAATTTAAAAGTGCTATTAATGAATAAAAATATATTGTTATGCCAGGGTTCATGTTAGGAAAAAAAAAACTGGGTGAGGATTCTCCCACTCTAGCTTCTAAATTTAGTGGTAGTATTTTTTAAAATCTGAGAATTTTGTTTATTTTCAATTTTTAAATGTATAAAGATATTTTATAAGCAAAATTAATATTATTACCAAAATATAATCCAACGAAGATTATAAATATCAAAATTAGCAATATAATATTAATATACAAGTGATAACAATACATTTTAACCCTTTCAGACCCCACTTTAATGCTGTGAGTAAAAAAAATAATTACCATTCTAAAATATCATAATAGGATACTAATAAACATGTTAAAGTAAAAAATTAAGGAAAATGTAATTATTTAAGAAAATATGCAAATGTCCATTGGGATGGACAACTGGTCTACGAGGTTGCAAAAGTCAAATATTCAACGCTTGAACTTCCCTTACGATTTTTGTTCTAAATATCAATTTTTTAAAGTAACAAATCTACATAAAAATGTTACATCACTCAATAAGTTTAAAACAGTTAATAGTGTAGTAATTTTACTACACATGAGGAGGTACATAGCAGTAATACCTAGTTTTACAAAGAATTTTGACACAGTCCTGCTTTTATATATACCAAAATAGATAAACTTTAAATTTTTTGACATGGATATAAAAAAAACCAATTTCTCCCCTTAGTAAAGCATAAATGCACTGTACATTTATTGCAGTAGATATGGGTTTTACCTTTGCAACCGTAATTTTTACACCGGGTTACACCATGCTTATCATCAACTTTTGATCTACAGAGTCATTGATAATCTCAGGATGAGGTCGAGTTTCAACTGCTCTTTGGCATATACTTTTATTTTGTACAATAGGTGATAATGATGGCCTTCCCATTTTTTAATTATTTTTTGCTAAACTAACTGTACATAGATCTAAAGCTGATCTCATTTTGAAATGTAACAAATCTAATATGTTCTTTTTTGAAACTCCTAAAAAAATTTCCAAGAATTTTAACAAAATTTACCTTTTGCAACAGTTTGATTACCACTATCAACAAAGCAATCATCATCAGATTCCAATTCTTCAGTATCTGATATTTCAGCACTAGTTATATAATCTAAAACTTCCTTTAGATCTTTCGAATTTTTCAAATTATATTTTTCTAAAATAAAAAATGAATATTTGATCCTCCTAATAAACTGTTGTTGTTTTAAAAACAATTCAATTGCCTAAAATAAATTCGACAGCAAAAATATCAATAATTCAACTACCTAAAGAATCACAACCACGTGTACCGAATGTCCATTGTAATGGACATGTGATTACGCTCCATTTTTTCCCAAATTATGACCAGTAATACAATAAAACTATTTCTAATGCTAAGATTAACTTATAAACATTGTTTAAAAAAATTACTGACACATTAGAAGAAATTATTCATATTAATCCAAATAAAAGAAAATACTCGCGTTTTTGCAGACTAGAACCTTACGCCATTTTCAAACAAAGCAAGCTGTAAACATCTGCGCACTGTTGCCAACCCAAAAATCGCAAACATGTGAAAAAGATTGATCTTTTATCTATTCATGGAGCAACTTTCAACGCTCTGAAGTCAATGGGTTAAAAGAGATAAGGTTTAAAAATGGACATTGGGTTTGAAAGGGTTAATGATATCTTTGATTCTTTATCCCATTGAATGTCTTAGCTGCTTGATCAAAATTGAACAACTCAGCATGCGGGACAAGCCTACAAGTGTTATTTTTTTAATTGCAATTTAGTATGGCATTGCGGGAATTGTGGTATCCCGTGATCCAGTGTGAACCCTGAATGCTTTAAGCTTATGTTAATTTAAAAGAATGTCGTTTGTAATTGGCAGTAATATAGGACTCGGGAGGGATACAGCATTTTATTGCAGAAACTATTTTAAGAAATTATTTGAGTTGTAGGCAATTTTACATTCTCTGCTTAAAATTATTTTATTAAAATTAAAAAAAAAATCACTTAAATAGTTATTTAAAAGTATCCCCCCCCCCCTTCAGCTTCTTTCTAGATTAGGAAAAACTGAAGATGTTGACTCCTTTGAAAAGAATTTGTTTCCAAGCTTCAGCTCTGAGGACATTGTAGAAATATCTGGAGAAGCTGGAAGTTGCAAAACTGAATTACTGTATCACTTAACAACTCGCTGCATTTTTCCATCTTCTTGGAAAGGTATGCAGTTCAATGGCCTGGAAACTGAAGTGGTATTCATTGATAATGACTGTCATTTTGATTTATTCAGGCTTATTTCAATTCTAGAACACAGAGTTAAATTGCACGTTCGAGCATCTAATTCTAATGTCAGCAAAAAAGAAATTTTTACATTTATTCAGGACAGACTGAAATCACTACTCATCATAAAATGCTGTGATAGCGATGATTTCATACTGGCCTTGAATTCTTTAGAAAGCTCATTGTGCCTTCAGGGAAAAGGGAAGTTCATCATGGTTGATGGACTGTCATCATTTTATTGGTCAGATAAGGCAAGATTGCAGAATAATTTCTCCAAACTAAACTCTCATTACAAGATCATAGTGAATTTGATTGTGAAGTTTGCAAAAACGTCCAAACATCCTGTCATAGCTACCAGACGTAAACTGATGAGTAGCATTGATAATGACAGGAAGGTTTTTGGCCATATGTGGAACTCAGCAGTTACTTGGAGGCTGGAACTGAAATTTAAATCATCCTTACCTGATAAGACTTTGTTATCAGTATTCAGTAGCCCTAATTCATGTATGAAATTGTGTTGTGTAAACAATACAGGGTTTCATGTCTTGGAAAAGGAAAATGATGTACAATGACTGTTGAAAAGTGTTTATCTGAATATTTTTGTAAATAAATAAAAACTATAAGATAATGATTTTTTATTGTTATTGTTACTTTCAACCAGTGGTGTAGCCAAGGGAGAGGATAGTGGGGTCACAACCCCCCCATGAAGAATTTTTTGCCATACAAAATGTATATTCTTCACTCCCTTATCACACACACACACATATACATATACTATGTGAGTTACAGTAGTCTTAACCCCCCCCCCCCCCCCCCGCACCCCACCCCATGAAAAATTTCTGACTACGCCACTGCTTTCAACCTTTACTTGTGGAGAGTTCAAAATGTGTTAAAATTTTATATTGATTTAAAAAAAAAGTATCATTACACAGTTACACAAACAGTACAGATTTCTCTAGTGTAATATGCTACCGAGGATAAAATCAGATATTGTACATCATAAAGTGCTATGACAATAATGAGTTAATTTTTGCCTTATATACTCTTTATCGGGGCAGAAGGGATACCATTTATCAACCATTGATAAGTTAGGAATATTTGGAGTGTTTAGGTTGATCAAAGTTTTTAGCCAACAGTGCAAAAAATTCCAGAACTAGGGATCGAACCCAGGACATCTGCTTGTTAACGTGCGGGTACTCTACCACCTAGCTACTCTGGGACGATTCCCAGATGAAATTTCTCACAATATAACTGTTGGTACTTATCATCTTCTGCAAACCATAGATTGAACGGATGAAACTGTATTTCGCAACAACTCCGATACGCTGCGGATATTAGTCAGACTATGGCATGGACTAATATCTGCAGCTTATTGGAGTTGTCGTGAAATAAGGTTTCATCTGTTCAATCTGTGGTTTGCAGAAGACGATGATAAGTGCATAGTTTTCTACTGCGAGAAATTTCATCTGGGAATCATCCCACAGTACCTTAGTGGTAGAGCATACGCTGTTAAGAGATAGTTGTTGGCTAAGAGGGGACAAAAGAAACCTGGTCTTGGTAGTTTAAACCCAAATAAACTTAAAATATCTCAACATGAGTAAATTATGCAGTAGGCAAAAAAATGAAACCAGGTTTTAAGTTCATATTCAATTTTATTCAATAAATTTTCCTCCGGAATCAGCAACAAAATTTAACAGGAGATTAGTAGAAAATGATTTCAACTGACAAGTTTAAAATTCAAACATTAAAAACAGTAATTCAAAACCTATCCTTCACATCTCAGCTTATATACACTTGCAACATGACAAGAAAAATTGCATATTAACATTCAGAATAAGGTGTCATCATGACAGACCGTTAAAGAAAAAAAAAGTGTTGAACGTTTCCTGACAGGGAAAAAAAAAAAAAAAACAGAACTTGATATTTGAACAACCAACCAAGTTAACTTGACTTTTGTTTAACTGCACCTTATCTGTCATAATGACATCACAACATGACTGACAGTGCCAGGTCATCAAAGTTGTTTACATTTCAGGGATGAGATTCTTCAGACTTTTGTCTGATTTTCCTACTTTTTCGATGCTTCGGAAAAATTCAGTTTTTCAATTCTCCAAAAATGTTTTGAATTTTTTATTAAGGCAAAATTGTGTATATATATTGGATAGATTTAATATCAGTATTATTATCATCTCATCAGTATCATTTCTCATCTCATGAAACTCATCAGTAGTTATTGCTCAAATGTTCGCATATTCTTTCAGACTTTTTCCTTTTTTGTGAATCTCCATCCCTGACATTTACATGTGATAGTTTAAAAGTCATATTGTACTATCTCCAGGTACTTTCAATATTGAAGCCCAGTGGTGTAATGGTTAGCGCACCGCGCTGCCCCGTCCCGCAGGTCCGGGGTTCGCAAACCTGGGCTGGGCAAGGTCAACTCAGCCTTTCATCCCTTGAGTGGGTCGATAAAATGAGGACCAAGCTTGCTTGGAGTCAAACACTGAGGGCTTCGCGTCAGGCTGACCACCTGGCCGAGGCATATACATCCGCATCCCAGAGCCTATGGGTGCAGTTGGGCAGCGCAGGCCTTGGCCCCGCAGAGGGTCTGTTGCACCAATGTTTGACTTTTGACTTTCAATATTATATTTTTGAATTTATTTTTACATTTAAGCTACTATTTATTATCAGAGTAAGCTTCTTATAAAATACTTTATATTTGAGAAAGATAGTAAAAAGTTTGTTTACAAATACAATATGGTTATGCTAGTGATATTTTTTTTTCTTGTTTTAAATAGTTATATTTAATATAATTCGAAGTACAATAAAAAGGTATTTAATGAAAAGGGTGGAAAAAATAAATAGGATAAACATAAAAAGTCTTTATTTATTTATTTTTTTTCTTGTTTTTTAACACGTTAAACATAGTACATGTTAAACATAGTACATGTTAAACATGTTAAACATAGATAAAATTTTTTAAACACATCATGCAGTACCATGATCTTCTCTAAATATTAAGAATGACTCAACAGCATTTATCAATTTTACAGAAATGACAAAAATAAAGCAAATTTACGCTTAGTTAGGCAGCATTCAATTTAGGTCACAAAGCAGGTTTTTAAATCAATTGCATATGTTTTAATCAAATTACCACCATCTTGGCACTGCACAATTGAACTGGACAATCAATTCATACACATACATATTGTGGAAGAAAAATCAAGTTATTACCCCTGGGTACCCATGGTTGCTAACCAAAAACTTAAATATAAAAGATAATCATGTTTTGCTTGAAATCACAATTTATAAAAATTAGCTTAGTTGCTACTATTGTAAACGAATTGTCACTTTAAATTATGGTGCATCTCAACATGCTTAGATTCAATCCCTAATTTTATGATTTTTCAGAATGACCGATGGTCTAAAAGTAATTTAAAAGTAAAGTGACGGATAGTTAAAATCATTTAAAAGCAGGTAAAAACACATTAAAATCCGTATGTAGCACTATCGGTGGCAGCCACCACCTTCTTCAGCCACCTTCTTCCACCACCTTCTTCCTCAGCAGGGCGTTCCACCCAGGATCGATCTGCGCATGCGTCATATCATTCACAGCACCATCTGTGGTCATAATCTGTAGGGCTTCTATATTTAGGGCATAATGACTGTTTTTGTAATTGGTGAGTTTTTGGCTATTGTTAAAGTTGATTTCTATGGGGTGTTCCTGGGCTATTTTTGCGAGGGCAGTAGTGGTTTTATTGAATTTAATGTCAGTTTGATGTTCCTTTTTTCTGTCCTCTATTTTTCGTTTTGTCATGCCAATATAGCAGCCCTGTTTATTGGTACTATTGTCTGTAAAACTTAGTTTATAAATACCGTCGGTTTCATCAGGATTGATATTATCTTTATCACTGCGAATGCGTTTGAAAATATTTTGATTGGGTTTTATGGGGATTTTGATATTTTTCTTTGCTTCTTCATTTGTGATTTTTAGGGCGGCTCCCCTGCAGTATGGAATGGCATTGGTAAATTTTAATTTCGGATTTTGATAGTTATTAATTTGTTCCAGTTTTTTGATTCTCTTTTTAAAAAGGTTTTTTACTATTGAATTTGGGTACCCTGCATTTTTACATTGTGTTTTGATAAACTGGAGTTCTTCATTGAGGAGTGTTTCGTTTGAGCATACTGTAATTGCGCGATTGACATAGGATGGTATGGCGGTTATTTTAAATTTGTATGGAGTTTTTGAATTAAAATGTACTATTTCGTTATTATTTGTGGCTTTTCTAAAAACTGTAGTATTAATATTATTCATCATATCTCTATTGATTTTGACATCTAGGTAGTTAATGGTGGCATTTTCCTCTATTTCTATGGTGAATTGTATGTTATTGTCTATTGAGTTGATTTCTTTGAGGATATTATCAGTTTCATTTTTGCTAACTATTGCAAAGCTATCGTCTACGTAGTGAAACCAAGTTTTTATGTGGTTGGATAATTTATCAAAGATGGCCCTCTCCACTAGCCACATTTTCCAGTCTGCTATGACACCTGATATCGGCGATCCCATAGGCACGCCTTTCTTTTGTTTGTAGAAATTATGATTAAACTGAAAATATGAGTTGTGAAGGACAAGATTAAGTGCGCTATTTAATGTAGTGGAAGTAGAGCTATTATTAATGTTGGAGGTGATTTGTTTATTGATTATTGCATTCATTTCTTGTATATCTATGGAGGGGTAGAGGTTAGTAACGTCAAAACTGACAAAGCATTCTTGGGAGTTAATTGTAATATCTTTAATGCGTTGAATTAAATCTTCAGTTGAGGCTAAGATATTGTTACTTTGGGGCATGAGATCTTGTAAGATGGGTTTTAGATATTTTTCCAGGTCATAAGTTGGTCCTTCACATTTACTGACTATTGGTCTTAAAGAGGGAGGGGTTTTATGGTCCTTGTATTTAGCAAAAATTCTTGGGGCTATGGGGGCAAAATTAGTTAAAGTGCGTTGTCTGTTATCTGGCCAGGATCCATTTTTGATTAATTCTTTGACTTTATTGAAAATTTTTCCTGTTGGGTCTTTTGGTAATTTTTCTATTTGTAGTTTATTAATGGTTTCTTCCATCTGGGTGAGATAATCATTTTTATTCATTATTACTATTTTGCCGGTTTTATCTGAGCTTAAGCAAGTTATATTATTGTTTTTCTTTAAGTCGTTTATGCATCGGCGTCATCGCGGGAGGGGGAGTTAAGTTTGTTGATAAGTTCTTGTTGGGCTATAATTCTTAAGTAGTTTTTGTCTGGAGGGGGGAGGCCGGCTATTGCGGTTTCAATGCTGGCTATTGAATCAAAAATGTTTATATTATCATCCAGGATATATTTAGGTCCTAAGTTTAGGACGTCGTGTTGCTGTTGAGTTAGATGGTAGTCAGAGATATTTATATATTGATTTTCTATTTTTACGGGAACGGAATTTTAATTTTCGATAGTGGTAACGTTCGTAAGTCTTGTGTATTTGATTGGCGAAAGATTGTATTTTAGAAATTGCAGTGTTAAAGGTAGGTGTATCGTAATGAGACTGTAAGGTTTCGGTTAGAAAGGTTTCTTTTGTAAGTTTTGAAATGTGGGCGTATTTTTGGCGGATACATTTTCTTAACAGATGAGATTCATAGCGGAAAAGTTCGTTGTGAAAATTTTTGGAAATGAAACGGTTATGGGCTTGAAGAAATTTAGGCGTTATGTTAAAATAAAGGCAGTCTTCAAGAAATTTAATATGTTCGCATTCGCGGGCTTTCAATTTCGTAGTTTTCCGGAGATGCTTGTATGTATCTGAAGAGACATAAGTGGGTATCGGTGTCATTATAAGCAGCTGGACGAAAATACTCTCAAAAAGAAATATAAAAAAGCTTACTTGCAGGGGAGGGAAAAATACGCGTAACATAAGATGGGCTTGTTTATTACGATGGTAGAGTTGCATGCGCAGCAAGAAGTCAAGAAAAATAGCAGCAAAGAAAAATATCAAAATCCCCATAAAACCCAATCAAAATATTTTCAAACGCATTCGCAGTGATAAAGATAATATCAATCCTGATGAAACCGCCGGTATTTATAAACTAAGTTTTACAGGCAATAGTACCAATAAACAGGGCTGCTATATTGGCATGACAAAACGAAAAATAGAGGACAGAAAAAAGGAACATCAAACTGACATTAAATTCAATAAAACCACTACTGCCCTCGCAAAAATAGCCCAGGAACACCCCATAGAAATCAACTTTAACAATAGCCGAAAACTCGCCAATTACAAAAACAGTCATTATGCCCTAAATATGGAAGCCCTACAGATTATAACCACAGATGGCGCTGTGAATGATATGACGCATGCGCAGATCGATCCTGGGTGGAACGTCCTGCTGAGGAAGAGAGCTGACCATTTGGAACCAAGACCTGTGCTGAAGAAGGTGGTGGCTGCCACCGATAGTGCTACATACGGATTTTAATGTGTTTTTACCTGCTTTTAAATGGGTCTAAAAGTAATTTAAACAAAAAAAAACTTTTGGCATAAAAAAGAAAAATGTACAAAATTACACCTTAACAAAAGTAGAAAAGAAAAGGGGGGGGCGATGATGTGAACAGTCCTCGTGTTGGGAAACCATGAGAAGCAGCCATCCTTAGGGCACCTTGTACAAGATCTTGATGGAAATGGAAGGATCAAGCCCTCAAACGACAGTCCGGAGACACGGGGGCTTGGCCCACACTGCAGTCATCCATCTAGTGGCACCACTCACGGATACGCATATATCGAAAAAAGGTTAAACATGGAAACATCTCGCCGTATCACGGGCGCAGGTGGCTTGGCGATCGAGGGCAGTAGCTTCAGTTGATGTGAGCACGGCGGGCCGTGTGCTAATCGGCGACACCGTCGGCGGGGGCTGGAATGTGCGTCGGCCTAGCAGGTCATCACAATCGTGCTGCACACTTCTGAGCCCGGATCATTCAGTGGCAGTAAAAAAAAACTTCATCACGGCTGTCACGCAAATGCACGGGCCTGCTGCATCATCGTGGGGAAAATCTCCTTAGTACTTTTCGGTCATCCTCGCGTGGGAGTCGCAAGTCAACCCCAGGCTGAGCTGAACTTGAAGTCTCGAGCTCGCAAGAGCTAAGAAAAAACCACCTTCTTGTCTGGACGTCCAAGCGTAACTACCGAAAAATCGCACGCTTGCCTCCATCACCGCTCCGGAGCAACCCCCCTCAGCTAATCAGAGCCGAGAGTGCACACCAAGTCATTCCGGGATAGTCCGACCTGGGACCGAAAGCGGGGGGAAAAGAAAGTTCTCGAACAATTTCGGAGGAAAAGCGCGGGAAAGATTAGCGTCATCTCCGAGATCTGATGCAACAGGCACGGAATATGATGCAATAGCATGAAATCGCAGGCAAAACTTAAAAGATGAAAAATTATTGAAAATTTACAAGGAGATGCCTAACAGGAGAAATAAAGTAATAAAATAAAGAAAAAGCAGGATTACGGGAAGTTACGAAAATTAATTTAAAAAAAAATCCCATCAAAACAACTTTAATGAAAAGGGAGGTATGAAGTACAGCCACTATACTTTAAACTCCTGATTACCCGCAGAACGGCAATTAAAAGGTAAATATTAATTTTAAACACCCTGAAGGCAAAAAACGGCCGGTGAAGAGAAAATTTAATCACAGAAAAAAAGGTAAACAAAAGAGAGAGCACTTTACACCCAAACAAAATAAATAATTAACAGCCCCCCAAAAGTAAGAAATTACATAGTGGTTATTTACAATTTTAGCTAGAAAGATCTTAAATTACTAAAACGTCCTGGGTAGAGGTAAATTAAATTAATCATTAACAAAAGAAAAGGGATAATATAGTGACAACACCACATATCCTCCCCGTTCGGAGAAAAAAAAAATTTTACTCCCCCCATCCCCCCCATTTTTTTTTTTTTTGTAAACAATACATTAAACCAGAAAAGGGCAGTGAGTGTATAGACAAGCCCAAACACATATAAAATAACCACTTTTAATGACCTATGCACAAGACCAAACACAGTGGCGAAGAAAATATCAAGGCAAACTAACGCGCACTGAAAAAATTCTAACATCCCACCAGTAGGTGAGGAAACAACCTAAGCGTGGCTATAAATACCACACAAACAAAAATTCTGACACACCCAACATATAAAAGTAAAAACATAAGAAAATTTTTCCTAAAGACCCAGCCAAAAACAACATTACTTGCACATTCCGCACATTTAACAGAAAACACACATTAATCATACACAAAAATCTCGAGAACATTTAAGTACATAACACCAAATAACGATGAGGCACAACACAAATTTTTGAAGTGGCTTACTGAGATGTTTAATGTCCAAAGAATCAGTAGCCATAACTCGACACATTTGATAATGGGACGTAATTAGTAACTTTTGACACAATCGTAAGTAAAACAGCACAGAAATTCAAAAAGCAACATCACCACATTGCAGGTGTGAAATTACCAGAATTTTGACAAAGCAGCAGGCCAAAATTTCAGAAGGGTGTTGACCATGGCAAGACAATCTCAGCAAAATTATGATTTTGAAACAACTTTTAAGATACATATTTAACATAAACAGTGAAGAAGCAAAAAAAAAAAAAAAAAAAAAAAAAAAAAAAATTAAAAGTAAACAGTATTTAATTAAGGAGAGACATTGCCTTAGTTGGCTTTTAGACAGTTACATAAATTAATTACCCAATTACCCAGAGGAATGATCCCTGAATTCCCCTGCACTCAGCAATGGATGAAGGGGGTACTGCGGACTAAACACCAGCCCAACAGGACCCAATTGTCATCCAGAACCAAACACAGAAAGAAATTCAAGTGACCAAGAAGGCCTGCAGAAACCCACAAGTCACTAACGATTCCCAAGTGTCCCATTTAAAATTGTCAAAACACATGTTTAAATTTAGAAAAAAAAAATACGAAATAAGAGATATGACACTAGAGTTATAACTTACTGGGACACCCAACTAAGTACTAAAGGCAGATAAATTGGCCAAATCTATCTACAGGAATTAAAATTTAAAACAAGAGGAAGAGGAGAGATTGCTCGCATAAAATTTGTCAAGCATAAATTTCCTACACAGGAGGGTTTGATGAAGATTTATCAAACCCCCCCCAAAAAATTTCTGTACTGTTCAGGTAGACACAATTAGGAGGTGGTTACTTAGTGTAACCAAGTATTTCACACATTGCACATGACCCCTTGGCCATATACAGATAACAATCAGTAAAATACAATACATATATGCAAAAAAAAATCTTTGGTTAAGATGAATGCAATAAAAATAGGAACAAATCATATGTGGTTACTTATTTCCACATAACTAAAGAATGTGCAAGTTTACCTTTTGGCAGGTCAAACATAAAACATAAAATAGTGTATTTCACACTCCCTAAAATACCCATAAAAGAAATTTGTATATAAATAGAAAACACAGATGCTAACACTAAAAATGAAAAAATATATATATAGTAAAATTAGATGGCACAACCTCGAAGAAAATTTTTCTGCGCAAAATGTAAAACTACTTCCTGACAAATCCAAAAGCATCCCTGGGTCTGAGACAATAGCCATGTTTAGGCATGGATCTAGTGCGAATAGGAGAAAAGGTGGAAGGGGGTTGGGCATCAGAATCATCAATATCAGAATGAGGAGAATTTAAAAATTAAACTGGAGATTCTGAGGTATCCCGAAAAAAATCAAACGAGGTATCTAGTTGTGAATCTGTCATATCTACTTCTGTTGTAACTACAGGAGGTGCAATGTAGATAGTATCAGCTTCCCAAGACAAATCTAGCGGTAAAAGGGGACAAGGGTATTCCCTTTACAACCTATCCTCTGAACTTTCTTGAGTAGGGCTAGTGGCAGGCTCTGGAATCACTGGAGGTGGAGAAGACAAAATTTGACTATCTGGTGTTGGAAAAACTTCCCTGTCGATAACCTTAAAAATGTGATTTACATGTACAACTTGAGTATCTGAGGGATTAGCAATGAGAGAAATTTTAAACAAGACAGGAGAGAGTTGCTCTAAAACTCTATAAGGACCCTTATTAAATTTACATAGCCTCTTAGTTAAATGTGGCTTGCTAGCAGGAACGTGTAAATAAACAGCATCACTGACTTTAATGTTTTTAAAGTTAGAGGTAGGAGGATGAGCCTGAGCATACGAAGCATTTTCCAGGTTAGTCTTGACGACAGAGAAAGTACGTTGAAGATTGGTGACTATCTCCTGAGCGTAGGATCTAGTATCAGCATATGATCTGAATTTCGAAGAGAAAATCAGATCATATGGCATCAACAGATCTCTACCATAGGTTAGAAAAGCAGGAGATTCCTTGATGGTGCAGTGGTAGGCTGTACGAAAAGCTAAGAGAGCTAAGGGAACCTGTTCACACCAATCTTCTTGAGATTCGAGTACTAGATGACTTAATGAATCAATCAGACTTTTGTTCAACCTCTCAACTAAACCATTTCCTTGCGGATTATAAGCCACAGTGTGTTGTTTTTTTATACCCAAGATGTCATACACCTCCGCCATAGCCTTAGAAATAAAATTTGAACCCCTATCTGAATATAAAACTTCCATTATTCCGTGACGTGAAATAAAATCAATTAAAACTTTTACAACTGTTGAACTTTGAATATCAGGGACAGGATAAGCTTCGGGATATCTTGTAATAGTCAGAGATTACCAGCAGCCATTTATTGCCATTTCTAGAAGTCATAAAAGGACCCACCGCATCAATTGCACATTTCTGAAATGGGCGATCAACAACAGGAATCTCTTGCACAGGAGCCTTTTGATTTTTGTGGTAACCCCTTCTTTCCAAACATGACTTACAAGATAAAACATACTTTTTTACGTTGTTATAGAGACCTACCCAAAAAAAACTTTGACGTACACGGTGTAAGGTACGAGACAGGCCAGCATGGGCGACAGTTTTGTTGTCATGACACAAATGCAATACTTCTTGGATGAGGATGTGAGGCACAACTAAGCGAACGTTCTCCGAATTACTATTTAAAGGCTGACAAACAATAGCACTTTGCTGAAAGAAAAATTTATTGGATCTTTGAATATATGGAGACTCATTATTGAGGCAAGCAGCAATCTTTTGACAAAAAGGGTAAGATTTTTGAAGCATAATGATATCTTGCATAGGAAACTTAGGAATTTGAAATTAAAAAAGGTTCGGAATTAAGAGTATTAACTTCACACGAAAGAAAATCTGCCATTATGTTAAGACGACCAGGCTTATGAATAATTTTATAATCATATTGTTGCAAGAACATAATCCAACGAGCAATACGTGAAGTGGGATCTTTTAATTTAAATAACTGCGAAAGAGATTGCTGGTCACAATATACAGTGAAATGAGAACCGTAGAGGTACTGTTTAAAATGTGTTATGCCAAAAACAACAGCAAGAGCCTCCTTTTCCACAACTGAATAATTAACCTCAGCAGGAGAAAACTTTTTTGAGGCACAACAAACAGGATGTTGAAATCCTGAATCATCTTCTTGCACTAAGACCACACCCATCACGTGTTTGCTAGCATCAGTGCAGATTGAAAACGGTTTGGAAAAATTAGGCAAGGCCAAACAAGGAAACTGGGTTAAAGCAAGTTTTAAACGATCAAAGGCATCCTGTTCAAGATCTCCCCACGCAAACTTACAAGTATCCTTCATCAAATTAGTAAGAGGCAATGCTATAGTAGAATAATTAGGAATGAACTTTCTGTAAAAACCCGTTAAACCAAGAAAAGAGTGAACTTGCTTTTTAGTTCGAGGAACATTTGCTTTTAAAATAGTGTCTAAATTTTTTGGATCAGGCATAACCTTACTTTGTGTTACTCGATGGCCTAAATAAGTAATTTCATCTTTTGCTAAAGTACATTTCTTAGGTTTGAGTTTCAGATTGGACTGTTTTAACCGTTCAAAAACTAATTCTAACCTGTGAATATGAACCTCAAATGATTCTGATGCCACCACTACGTCATCTATATATACCCCTATTTGAAAGTCGGAGAGACCGGGCAACACCACTGACATGAGTCTTTGAAAACTGCTACTTGCATTGCGCAATCCAAAAGGCATCCGGCAAAAGTGGAAAAGGCCTTCTTCAGTGGCAATGCCCGTTAAGTGTGTGTCATCTGGATGCATGCGCATCTGATGGAAACCCGAGGTGAGATCAAGGGAAGAAAAGAACTTCGCACCTGACAGGAAATCAATAATTTCTTGAAGATTAGGCAAAGGAAAGTTATCGGGGATGGTCTTAGCATTTAACTTTCGGAGGTCAGCAACAAGGCAAAAAGAACCATCCGGTTTCTTGACAAGAAGCACTGGGGCAGCATAACTACTTGTAGAGGGTTCAATTATACCTGCATCCAACAGTGTCTGAATTTGTTTACGCATTTCGGGCTTTAGATGGTATGGGACACGGTAAGGTTTTGATCTTACAGGCACATTATCGGTTAAATGAATGCAGTGTTTAATTATCGAGCAAGCACCTAAGTCAGCAGGAGTAAGTGAAAAAACAGACTTATATTTGATAAGCAAAGATTTAAGTGTCTCATGCTGCTGATCGTCAAGGTGGGTTAAGTCAATATCTTTTGCCCATAGGCTAAAATCATCTTCCTTCTCTGCTTGTCCCTCAACAACATTAACAATTTCATCAGGCCTTTCAATATTTACTGGAGTTACGTAGACAAGTTTCATATTTTTATTTAATTGAATTGATTCAGAAGTAAAATTAATAACCTGAACCAGACATTGGAGATCTTGAGAAATTTTAGAAACAGCGTTAGCAATTAAATACGAATCAAAATTTAAATTAGGATTAGGTTCTAACAAAATGTCTTGGCCAATAAACGAAGAGTCAACATTATTTACATTTACATGAAAAAGTTTTTGAGAAGAAGGCGGCACAGTAACTTTTATTGGTAAGCTTCCGAAAAGAGAAAGGACACTTGACAAGGTTCAGTACTCGTCACTGGGACAGATAACTGAGTATTTTCAGGCTGCTCATGCCGCCAGCTGACACACACATCATTATTATATAAAAAATGGTCACGACAATTTAAAGTAAAGCCAGCTTTTACTAAAAAGTCTAATCCAATTATAAGGTCAAAATTAGGAGATATTATACCACGAGCAACTAAAAATTTACAATAAAAAGACTTGTCAGAAATAAATAAATTGGTAGCGATTAATTTTTCAGTATTGATATCTACACCGGTTAAAGCTCTAAGTTGGAAATTTGAACATGTTAATTCCTTAGCATCTTTTAAAACATCAGCTACATGGCTGGAAATTACATTTACAGCGGCTCCACTGTCTATGAGAGCACGAAGTGAAACGCCTTCAATTTTAACACAAATTACAGGTAAATTAGCAGGCAAAAAGGACATATCAATTAAGGGATCTGCACGGGGACTCATGGAGTGTTGCGATCCGGTACAAACTCCCCCTTCAATTAGTTTGGGTTCCTACTGGATTCATCACTTGCACTGGGAGCTTTCCCTTGATTTGAAGTTGACGGGCTCTGATTTGCATTAGCAGAAGCTTGTGCTGCCATATCTCGCTCCTTTTTTCTACATACCATACTTATGTGACCCACCTTTCTGCAATAATAGCAGACAACTGAACGCTGAGATTGTGGAGCATAAGGCCTATGTGGCAAAGAATTCCGTTGGCCCTGTAACGATGCAATTTGCACCTTCATTTCTTCAATTTGTCTCGTTAAAAGCTCCAATGATTTTGTATACTGATCTGTAGTGGATCGGAAAATCTGTGCCATCTCACTGTCGCTAGTGGTAGGTCATGCACTAACTACATTAATGTCCGAAGCATAAGATTGAAGTGCCCGCTCAACACGTTTGGCCAATTCGGTGGCCTCCTGAAATGTTTTTGGGTCCGCTATCACTACTTGAGCATGAATGTTAGCGGCCAACCCTGCCTTGAATTGCGAGAGAAGCATGTTGTCGCTAAAACCTTTTGGAATTTCCTCCCCAGCTGAAGACTTAAAAGAGCCTTTTGCGCGATACCCTCTAGCCTGGTAGCAAAGCCCATTACAGATTCATTAAGATTTTGTTTACAATTTGTAAGGTTAGCGATTTCTGAAGAAGTCACTTGACTCTGCAAAGTGATTCTCAAAACGTGCCCTAAATTCCTGCAGGGACTCAAAAGTAACCTCTTTCAAAGTGGAGGCATAGAATTGAAGAGCTGAGCCCTCAAGTTTTAATTTTGCCACTGCGATGGTCTGAGCATCAGTCCAAGACACCAACAGTGCTATCTGCAACAAATAATCAAAAAAGGTGGTAACATTTTTACCATTTAAATTAGGTAACATCGTAATAAAGGAGGGATTTGGAAAGGTAGTGGCATTGCCACCATTACCACCTGAATTAGGCATGACTTAAAAAGTATTTCACTACTCACTGCAAAATTTTAGAAGATATGGAAAAGTACATTTATGAATGTCAAAATTTTAGTTCGCCTTACTTCGACAACACACACAAGGGTAAAAGGGCAAGGGCCTTCACGGCACCATTTTGTAGTGTAGTTCCAATTTGGAACACCACAACTTAATTTTCACCGAAAATAAGCAATAGTTAGAATGCGCTGTGTTTAAGAATGAATAACCCAGGATTTTGCTTACCGCCCTTGTGCATGTGTTGACAAAGCAAAGAGAGCTAAAAGATGGGATTGAAACATATTTTATTTAACCAATTAACATATTAAACATAGATAAAAAATTTTAAACACATCATGCAGTACCATGATCTTCTCTAAATATTAAGAAAGACTCAACAGCATTTATCAATTTTACAGAAATGACAAAAATAAAGCAAATTTACGCTTAGTTAGGCAGCATTCAATTTAGGTCACAAAGCAGGTTTTTAAATCAATTGCATATGTTATAATCAAATTACCACCATCTTGGCACTGCACAATTGAACTGGACAATCAATTCATACACATACATATTGTGGAAGAAAAATCAAGTTATTACCCCTGGGTACCCATGGTTGCTAACCAAAAACTTAAATATAAAAGATAATCATGTTTTGCTTGAAATCACAATTTATAAAAATTAGCTTAGTTGCTACTATTGTAAACGAATTGTCACTTTAAATTATGGTGCATCTCAACATGCTTAGATTCAATCCCTAATTTTATGATTTTTCAGAATGACCGATGGTCTAAAAAAAAACTTTTGGCATAAAAAAAAAATGTACAAAATTACACCTTAACAAAAGTAGAAAAAAAAGGGGGGCGATGATGTGAACAGTCCTCGTGTTGGGAAACCATGAGAAGCAGCTATCCTTAGGGCACCTTGTACAAGATCTTGATGGAAATGGAAGGATCAAGCCCTCGAACGACAGTCCGGAGATACGGGGGCTTGGCCCAAACCGCAGTCATCCATCTAGTGGTACCACTCACGGATACGCATATATCGAAAAAAGGTTAAACATGGAAACATCTCACCGTATCACGGGCGCAGGCGGCTTGGCGATTGAGGGCAGGAGCTTCAGTTGATGTGAGCATGGCGGGCCATGTGCTAATCGGTGACACCGTTGGCGGGGTCTGGAACGTGCGTCGGCCTAGCAGGTCATCACAATCGCGCTGCACACTTCTGAGGCCGGATCATTCAGAGGCAGTAAAAAAAAACTTCATCACGGCTGTCACGCAAATTCATGGGCCTGCTGCATCATCGTGGGTTCGTGGGAAAAATCTCCTTAGTACTTTTCGGTCATCCTCGCGTGGGAGTCACAAGTCAATCCCAGGCTGGGCTGAACTTGAAGTCTCGAGCTCGCAAGAGCTAAGAAAAAACCACCTTCTTGTCTGGACGTCCAAGCGTAAGTGCCGAAAAATCGCGCGCTTGCCTCCATCACCGCTCCGGAGCAACCCCCCTCAGCCAATCAGAGTCGAGAGTGCACACCAAGTCATTCCGGGATAGTCCGACCTGGGACCGAAAGCGGGGGAAAAAGAAAGTTCTCGAACAATTTCGGAGGAAAAGCGCGGGAAAGATTAGCGTCATCTCCGAGATCTGATGCAACAGGCACGGAATATACAATAGCATGAAATCGCAGGCAAAACTTAAAAAATGAAAAATTATTAAAAATTTACAGGGAGACGCCTAACAGGAGAAATAAAGTAATAAAATAAAGAAAAAGCGGGATTACGGGAAGTTACGAAAATTAATTTTTAAAAAAATCCCATCAAAACAACTTTAATGAAAAGGGAGGTATGACATGGTTCATACACCTCCTGGAAATCCTTAAAAACTCCTGGATTTCGATTTAAAACATTAAGGGCCCTGGAAAACTCTTGGAATTTACAAATTTTTCTGTAGACTCTTGAAATTTTAGTATTGACTCCTGGAAATATTGTTTATTTTAGTTTTCTATCTAGAATTTAAAGTGCAAAAAGAATTTTCGTAAGTCGATCTGCCGAAATTTTTTTTCGACTCGTGTTTCAAGTGTAATAATCCACCGCCATGTTTATTGACGTTCCTGACACGGACTTGGAGACAAGGATTGTAATCACTTCAGTGGGCTGAAAGCTTACCGCAAAAAGTTCCAATGATGCTGCGATTTGCTGTAGACATTTGTCCCTGCTCTCCTCATATCCAATAATTTTGTTCCTGAACTAAGCCCGTTGGCGTTCTCAAACTCTTTTATCGCTAACTGCTAGCTCTTACGTCACTGCGAAAGTATCTCGTGATTGGTGTATGAGCTGTATGCTCTTATCTCTTCTTTCATACACGGGATACATGTTTACAAAGCTCGCCCTTTGCGGCGGTGTGTTGGAAATAATCTGTACGCGTGCGACAGTAGTAAAATTTTAAACCATTCTGAGATTTTCATCCTTTTCAATTTGCCTAAAGATGCCGGGTGGAAAATGCATTTTCAATGATGCTTGGTTAGAAAAGGTATTTATGTATACTCCTGGAAAAATTATATTTTCTCCTGGAAAACTCCTTAAAAACTCCTGGAATTCATACTGCGAAAAAGTGTGGGAACCCTAGTATGAAGTACAGCCACTATATTTTAAACTCCTGATTACCCACAGAACGGCAATTAAAAGGTAAATATTAATTTTAAACACCCTGAAGGCAAAAAACGGCCGATGAAGAGAAAATTTAATCACAAAAAAAAGGTAAACAAAAGAGAGAACACTTTACACTGCCAAACAAAATAAATAATTAACAGCCCCCCAAAAGTAAGAAATTACATAGTGGTTATTTACAATTTTAACTAGAAAGATCTTAAATTACTAAAACATCCTGGGTAGAGGTAAATTAAATTAATCATTAACAAAAGAAAGGGATAATATAGTGACAACACCACATATAAAAATCAGTGATTTTTGCCAAAAAATTGAAAAATTGCTTTAATTTCTACAAAAGCAAACTTTCATTTAAAAAAAAAATTATTTTCCTTAGTTTTGGCGTAGGAGAAACTAAAATTTAACATGTAGAAGTCAGACCCAAAAATCGTGTTGACTGGTGTTATCTTTGCATTTTCTTTTTAAATCCATGGTGGATATACATTAGAGGATTATGGTTTAGTTTTTTGTCTGTAAACAGGGTCGGCCTGATATGGTAAGCATTGCATCAGCAGGGTTAGCAAGATTTTGACACATGATGGCTTTTACCGGATTTTACCATGGCCTTTACCGTCGTGCCAAACTGCCGAAAAATCAAAATGTCAAAAACCCAGATTTTTGGTACCATTGTATATCTATTTTATTTTGGCTAATTATAATTTAAATAAAGATTCTATCATAGAACAATAAGTTCAAAGATACTTGACAAAAAAAAAAAAAAAAACTGGATTAATGTTAAAAAAACAAATTTGGAAATTTACATTTTCCCAACATAATCACTTCATAATTTTATAGATTGTAAGTGAAATAAATATGATTTTTATTTATTTCTTTTTATTTTATTTTTTTACATTTACACGTTTTATTTTATGACACATTCCATTATTAATTTTGAATATCATGAAGCATTTTACGTATTACACCCTAGAAACTTTGATTAGATGATTTATTTTATTGGATGGGTGGGGGAGAATGTAAAGTACAAGTTATCATCTTTATTTAAATAAGACGAAAATTAGATCCGTTTTGTAGCCCCTTCACTAAATCAAATTGATTAAAACTGCCACTTCACAAAATTGCAATCGATTAAAAAGGCCCCTTCACAAAATTACAGTCAATTAAAATGGACCTTTCATAAAAATACAATTGATTAAAATGGCCCTTTCTTGGCATTTTTCTCTACATTTTAGTCTGTTTTATCAATTATTTTAACAAAAACTTTTATTAAAAATTAGTATGAAAATTCACAAAATTAAGCAATTTTCATAAAATGGGACCCTGGAAAAAATTTCTGGATCAACCTCTAGTTTTGAAATATTCTCTTAATGTAGCTTCATAAACACTCTGGCCAATCTATTCTGCCCAAGTTTCTCAATGATGTTGTTAACAAAATTGTTAAAGATTCATTAACACACCTAAATAATATAGACAAATACAGAGTTATTGCTAGAGAAACCTCGCCCTGGAAAGATTTGAATTTTGCGCCTGTAAGATTTACTGTTATGTTGGAAAAGTCTTCAAAGTGCCCGCTTGGCCAACCTCATGCTATGGCACTGAACAAACAGATGAATGCCTTTCACATAAAATTTTCGAAGTTTGCTGACATCTTTTTTTTTCCCCCCACAAATTTGCATTTCCTATGTGTGCCATCATATTTTCAAGAAATTTTAAGTTGTAAAAAGCCTATATAAATACATATTTGGAATTGTGTTATAACATCCACCTATTAGTCTTTAAGACTAATTGATGGTCCATAAGCTGAAAGAGGTGCGTGCAGAATACTATTTTTGTTATTGCATTTCATTAACATTTTATGTAAAATTTTTCTGACGTCTTCACTTTCAAATTTGTAAAGTAAATCAGTAAGCGAGGGGCACAGTGGGATGATAGATATTTTTCTTTGATTCAAAAGATCAAAAATTAGAAAAAAATTCTATAATTTAATTAACCACTATTACAACACTGTGGAAACTAGTCACCCAATCATGACCAACAGGGGCCCCGGGCATTGATGAATTTGGGAGCCCCAATCTATGAAAATTGTTTTATTTTTCATAAAATTTTGATATGAAAAAGAATATTTTAAAACAACATTTAAAATTGGGGGCCCTTTCAAGCCTGGGGCCCTGGGCAAAGTCCCAATTTGCCCATGCGATAATAAGGCTCTGCCAGTCACTGTCACAATTCATTTTGTAGGGAAATCGCCAGCATTTTTGTTTCTGCTATCACTAGAGGTCTGTGCTGCACTGAAATTTGCAGAAGCATGGAAAATTTTTTGAAAAAGAGCATAATGAAAATGGGCATATGCCTACACACATACCTATGTATAAATTGACGTTAAAAGATTTTTTAAGACTATGAAAACTAATCTTGAGTATGATGTTCTGTTGTGGGATTACGACAGGGATGTTAATTCTGCGCCGATCTGCTCCAAAATGCAAATCTTGCGCCGAACTGCGCTTTTAGCCGATTTTTGCTCCGAGCTGCGCCGAATATGTCATTTTGACTCTTTGTTAATTTATTGCCACGGGATAAAAACTTGCAAACTTTGCTTTTCTTATCTGCATTTATTGTAAGTGTTGACTCTAGATTGATTTTGTTGGGTGCAGCACCCGGCGGCCCTTTTATCGTCTTTTTAGCACCCTCCTGCTTTTGCATTTTTATTATTATTGGTCAGCAATCACCACTTTTTATTTCTTACATACCATTTGCGGCCCATCACGAAAATACGTTAATTAAAACGGCTCTTTCAGAGAAATACGATTGAGTACAATAACTCCATCATAAAAATAGGTTCGATCGAAAGCGAGCCTTTCACGAAAACAGTTTATGAAATCGGATGTTTCCCACAAATGCCTTTTTCAGATATTCTATTCTTTCAGATCGAAATACTGTTACTGCCTTTTTCATTGTCTTTGCATTTGCGTGAGCCTAGTAACCCCTATAAGGGACCTCTCTAGTATGTTTTGTTTTTGCTGACTGAATGAGAAGCCCGATTGGCCGGGCAGAACTACCTGGGCATTTCACTTAGGAGTTGGGGGAAGAAAATACGGTTGGGAAAATCAAAATTTTCTTAAGTTATCTAAAAATATGAGAGTCCAATCCAGATCTGTCTGTAACTAATTTGTCTACAATATTGTTAGGATAATTAGAGATGTGACATTGTTTTCTTATGAATTGTAATTCTTCTTTGAGGAGTTTATTGTTGGAACAAGTATCGAATGAGAATTTGACTATTTTGTAGTATTCTACTTACTACTGCCGTGAAAATTTAGTTTAGTTAGGTAAAAATTTAGATTTTGTCCATTGCGTTGTGACCGATAGTGTAGAAAATAACCCAATGATCTCAGCCTTGCCTGAAGTGTGTGTTAGAAAAGTGGTAAAATAAACACAGAGACATCGCATTAGATCACCAAATCACAAATTTTATTTAACAATAACAGGGGTAAACAGCTAGTGGCCTCACGACATCAGCGTTTAGAAATAAAAGTAAGTTAACACAGTACAGGGGTATCACTGCGTGCGATAGTTATGCACAAAAAACAAAAAAAAAAATATAAGAGTGCTTTAATTTCCCATTATTAGCCCTTATAAATTAAACAAAAAAAAAGAAAAAGGAAATGCTTAAATAAAATTGTCATGACAAAAGTAGCTCGATTGGATCCAAGTACTTAAGTTAAAAGGCTCTGCTGCAGCAAAAAAAATTTTTTTTATCCTATCAAAAAAAGAAAAAAAAAAAGAAAATTGGGCTAACGAGTCCCCACCTTCCCCAAGCCATACAAGGCATCTGATGAAAATCCCGGACAAAATCCTTAACAGAAACTTGAAACCCCACCTTTTTCAATCCAACAGGCGAGTTTAAATAGTTACCAAAAAAAAAAAAAAGGGAACTTAGTAATTTTTACACCAAAGGGTGCAGCAAAATACATTGATGTGCAGAATAACTCAAACAATTACAGAGATTAGCATAGGCCAAACCAGAATATAAAACAGATTTTATGACACTCCAAAAATTAACTAGGTAAGAAAAAAAAAATAACACAGCATCAACATACGTCATTTAACAACAAAAAAAAATTTAAACATGGCGTTACAGGAAATTATACCACTGGTTATTACTTGAAGTGAAGAGACATTTAGCTATTGATTTTAAATCCCTGGTAGCATAAGGATGATAGAGAAAACGAATTCGGAGCGATCTCACCCACAGATCCAATGGCAGGTCGGGTCCCGGTGTTTCAGGGAACTGACGGTCGGACGCTGGTGGCTCCCGGAGCCGGCATCTTGGTCTCTCCTTGACAGGGATTCCGGACGGCACAATCAGGCGTCGGGGACTTCGCGATCCAGACAATACTAGCGGCTCCCGGTCTGGGAAAAAGGTGATCGTAGTGCGAGACGTCGGATCCGGTAGCTGATTTTCATCGTAGCCAATGAAAAACACAGGGGGGTGGGGGCCTTACGCCCAATTCACATCCAAAGGTGGCAGATGGTGACGCATCGGCATGATGGCCGAATCGAGGCAGACGGCCAAAAAAAAGGGAAAAAATTTACATGGTGATCATCGAAATTAAAAGGTAGTTGGCCCTCTGTCCGTGAATCTCTTTCTTTACATTTTGCAACACTTCAAAAACCGCGCAGTTGGTCTGCTGAAGAAAAAAAAACAAGAGGCCGGAGCTGATTTCCCTTTTTCTTTACACGTCCTCACAGCACGCACGCTGGCCTCCGAACTGACGCTTTTCGCCCTTTGCGCGAGGGGCTTCGCATAGACGCCGACCGCGGGGACCAATCAGAGTGCGCCATCTCAGCCGGGAAACTTCGAGAACATTCGATCGACGGGGGAAGGAAGCGAGAAAAGAAGAAAATGGCGGCCAGCAACTACTACACGCGGGAAAGAAACCAACTTGGCCGAGAAGAAACGCAGGCAAGAACGGCCATCTTGAAATGGGGAAAAAAACTTAATTGATCAAAAGGGCATTAAAAAAACGTTATTAAATTTCCTAAAATTTTAGCGGGAGATAGCTAATCGTCCGAGACAACCCTGGGTAAAATTTGGAATAAAAATTAAATTAGAAGAGAGTAAAACTAATTAAAAACCGGACACTAACAAGAGATATTGCAAGAAATGAGTTAGGCTATTGAAGAGAGAAGGAAACGTAATAGTCAGCAGAAAATCGGCAGAATTTACCTGATACTTAAAATTACCCCTCCGGAGACAGGGCAAACAAGGGCAGAATTAATTTAAAGAAAAGGTAATTATTTAAAAAGTTCCAACAAAAAAAGGGTGATTGGTAGTAATTTAAAAGATTAGCTATTGAGTTATAGAAGAGTCATCCAGACCATTATATCTCCTGACAAAAGGTATTTAAATTAAACTTCCAAGTTAATTACAAGAATTAAGAAAATAAATAATTAATGGTTAAAACAATAAAAATAAAAATTACTGCTTTTGATTTGTAAAAACATTATCCCCCAAAAACAATACAACATATTATCCTTCCTTCTCCCCCAAAAAATTTTTTACGAAGTAAAAAATTTTTCGTTGAGAAGCCAGGAACACACTGGTGAAATGTCTTGAGAAGCAGCGTATAATACCATTTTGACAACTAAACCTGGGGAAGACCAGCCATGGCAGCAAGAAAAAAAAAATTTTGCATAATGCAAAATACCTCAAATAAACATCAAGCACCCGTGTTCCAAGTCAGGACACATCAAAAAAAAAATTTCAACCCTATACCTACATATTCCATAAAGAAAAAATCAATTAAAAGGCAAAGTTTTACCTGCACATTCCTTCACAACAAAAACATACAGTATATATGTAGTACGACATATAAAACATGACAGAACAACATTAAACGAAGACAAAAGGGTAAAAAATCTTTGGTACAAAAGGGTAATACGCAATACTGACCATGATGATTTAGAGTCCAAGGAAGTGGTCAGTAGCAAAATTTTGTAAAGTCCTCGTATAAGTAGTCACTACGTGGAGTTTGTTGTCACAAGCGTGGGTAAAAATCAGTTCAGAGATTTCCAAAAGTAAATAAAAGGCTAGTCAGTGTCATGTATTGAATACAGGACCACTAGCAGGCAAGGGCGGACAAGTACCTAGGATGTTGAACCACCCCCCTTTCAAAGGAAGCTGAGAGAAAAAAAAATTTAACAGGAGCATGACAATCCCAAATTTGTAGAGAATGAAAAAAAAAAAAAAACCCAATTAATGCATTAATTTAGAGGTTAAGTTGGTAAAAACATTAGGAGACAGAAGAGAAATGATCCCTGAATAACCTCACATCCAGCAGCAATTGGTCTGAGTACAACAGGCTAAACACCAGCCCAATTGTGACCCAAGATCAATTACCACCAAACATGGAGGTTAATTCAAGTGACCAAGAAGGCTCTAGAAACACATCTGGACACTAATCATTTTCTCCAAAGAGGAAAACAAAACAAAACAAGGTAATTTTAAGAAAACAGCCCAAACCAGCATGAATAACTTAAAGCAAACACCCCCCCCCATTTAACAAAAGGTAACCAGAAGGTTGGTAGTAACAAAAGGAATTACTTATTGTAAACAAAGTGAGAAAAAAAAATTTTGAACCCTAAGTTTCTTAGATAAAGGCCCTGGGATTGTCTACACCAGCAAAGTTAACAACTTTAAAATTTTCCTCAAGCCATTACAGAGAGAACAAAAGTTTGAACCCAGAAATCTCTGCACTGATTTGACAATTCCAGTACAAGTTTTTGTTTGACATAATCAGGTAAAAGTATTTTAAGAAAACTTTCATGTGGTTAGACAGTAATAAAAGGTAAAAAAAAAAATATATCACATGAATTATTGCAATGGCCCTTAGCCATACACAATTTGTACTACCAAAAGGGTACTACATCAGATTATAACACTTACACAAAATCATCAAACCAAAACAAAATATTTACTTCAATAGGAACTTGTATAAAAATGTAACAACATATAACACAGATTGTGCAGGTAAAATTTGATTGATACCAACAAACAAGTAAACAAAACAACCCATCCACAAGAAACTAAAAGTAAACGAAAAAGGTAAACACAAATGCAAACACTAAAAAAAAAAATACAATACTAAAATGACACCCAAATTCAAAAAGGAAAAAATGATTCGCAAATAAAGGACCCAGCACTACTTTTTAAGTACAAAGCCAAATTGATCACGTGGCCTAAGATTATACCCATGACTACTAGTGGAGCTAGACAGGCCTGGAGAAATCGAAGATGGGGTTGCGGCATCAATATCATCACCATTTGAACTTAAAAAGGAAACAGGGGACACAACAGTATCTCTAAAAAAATCAGTAACAGGGTCTGCATCAGACAGGGCTACAACAGGCGGCATAGGAGAAGCTTGAAAACTACCAAAACTGTCATCCCAAGTGGGATCATAAGGAAGAAAGGGGTTTGGGTACTCTTTCAACATCTTCGCTTCCCAATCCTCAGTTGAAGACGAAGGGGTAGACTCAGGTAAAACAGACTCAGGAGTGTGTGGCAAGTTGTTATTACTAGTAGGAAAAACATCTCTATCAACAACTTTAAAAATTCTATTGACATGTACCTTTTGAACATCTGAAGGGTTAGTTAAAAGAGAAATCAAAACAGGAGAACATTGCTTTAAAACGCGATAGGGACCCTTATTAAATTTACAAAGCTTTTTCGACAAATTAGGTTTATGTGCAGGTGTGTGTAAGAAGACAGTGTCACCAACTTTAATGTCTTTTAAGTTAAATTTTGTAGGAGCAGAGTTAGCTTGGTTATGAGAGGCAACTTCAAGGCGATCTTTAATTATTGGAAAAGTGTTCTGGAGATTGGTGACAATTTCCTGAGCATAGGATCTAGTGTCGGCATATGTCCTGAATTTTGATGAAAAAATCAGGTCATAAGGCAACACCAGATCTCTACCATAGGTGAGAAAAGCAGGAGTGTTTTGAATAGTTCTGTGGTAGGCAGTGCGAAAGGCCAGCAAAGCAAAAGGAACCTGTTCGCACCAATCCTCCTGAGTTTCACTAACCAAATGACTTAAAGAGTCTACTAAAACCTTGTTCAACCGTTCAACAACCCCGTTGCCTTGCGGATTATAGGCCACCGTGTGCATTTTCTTGATTCCTAAGACCTTATAGACTTCCTCCATTGCCTGCGACAGAAAATTGGACCCCCTGTCTGAGTACAGCACCTCCATAATGCCATGTCTGGAAATAAAGTCCACCAAAACCCTAGCTACAGTGGCACTTTGTATGTCTTTAACAGGGTAAGCTTCTGGAAATCTAGTAAAATAATCTGTAATTACAATTAAAAATTTGTTCCCATGTTTAGAGGTAATGAAGGGACCAACCGCATCAATCGCACACTTCTGGAAAGGTCTATCAACAGTGGGGATCTCCTGGATGGGAGCCTTTTGACCTTTTTTGAAACCACGTCTTTGTAAACAAGAATGGCAAGACATCACATAATTCTTTACATTACGGTACAGACCTACCCAAAAAAAATTTTGCCTAACCCGATGCAATGTTCGAGAAAGACCTGGATGTGCAACAGTTCTGTTGTCATGGCAGGCTTGAAGAACTTTCTGAACAAGAGAGTGAGGGACAACAAGTCGAATATTGGAAAAATTTGCATCAGTAGATTGGCAAACAAGAATATTTTGTTGAAAAAAAAATTTATTTGACTTATGAATGAAAAAAGGATCTTGCGAAATATTACTCGCCATCTTTTGGCAAAAAGAGTCTTCCTGTTGTTATTTAATTAAGTCCTGGTTAGGCAAAGGTAAAATTTCACACTTAAATGGAACATTATCAACAACGTTAACTTCTCTAGAAAGAAAGTCTGCCATTAAATTTAACCGTCCAGGTTTGTGTACAATAGTATAGTCATATTGTTGTAACGTCATAATCCAACGAGCTATGCGAGAGGTGGGATCCTTCAATTTAAAAAGTTGCGAAAGTGACTGTTGGTCAGAAAAAATAGTTACATGAGTGCCATAAATATACTGTTTAAATTGATTAATACCAAAAACCATGGCAAGGGCTTCCTTCTCCACAACAGAATAATTTATTTCAGCGGCCGAAAATATTTTGGAAGCAAGACAGACTGGGTGCGGAAAACCGGCTTCATCCTCTTGTGTGAGCACAGCGCCCATGGCGAACTTGCTCGCGTCAGTACAGATAGAAAAGGGCTTATTGAAATCTGGTAATTTTAAGCAAGGCACTTTCGTTAAATCCGACTTAAGTTGGTCAAAGGCATCTTGTTCGAGATCCCCCCAGGAAAATTTTACAGAGTCTTTAGTTAAATTAGTTAAAGGGAGAGCTTTTAAGGAATAATTATTGATGAACTTTCTATAAAAACCAGTCAGGCCTAAAAATGAGCGAACTTGTTTTCGGGTTTTTGGAACAGCAGCATTGAGAATAGATTTGATGTTATTAGGATCTGGCATTACCTTACCCTCCGTTACTCTATGTCCTAAATACGTAATTTCACTTTTTGCCAAAGCACACTTTTTGGGTTTAAGTTTTAGGTTTGCATCAGTTAGACGCTGAAAAACGAGCTCGAGCCTAGACAGATGATCTTCAAAGGTAGTTGATGCCACAACCACATCATCAATATAAACCCCGATTTGGAAGTTGGATAGTCCGGACAGCACCACTCCCATTAATCGTTGGAAACTAGCACTCGCGTTTCGCAAGCCAAATGGCATCCGTTTGAAGTGAAAGAGGCCCTCCTCTGTAGTAATACCCGTGAGATGAGCATCGTCTGGATGCATAAACATTTGATGAAAACCTGACGTCAAATCCAAGGAAGAGAAAAATTTAGCCCCAGAAAGAAAATCAATCATCTCTTGCAAATTCGGAAGGGGGAAATTATCTGGTATGGTCTTGGCATTAAGCTTACGGAGATCGGCCACCAGGCGAAATGATCCATCCGCTTTTTTGACCAGAAGGACTGGCGCAGCATAACTGCTGGTCGATGGTTCGATAATGCCAGCCTCCAAGAGAGTTTGAATCTGCCTCTTCATTTCAGGCTTGAGGTGGTAAGGGACACGATAGGGCTTAGAACGAACCGGAATGTCATCTGTAAGGTGTATACGGTGTTGAATGATGGGGCAGGCGCCCAAGTCGGAGGAGTTTAATGAATAAACAGACTTATATTTGGACAAAAGAGCAATCATGTCATTGCGTTGAGATTCGTCAAGATGGGATAAATCTATGTCCTTAGCCCACTGGCTAAAATCATCTGAACCAGCTTGTTGTTCAACCGAGTTGACTTCGTCAGAAACTTTATTTAAATGGATAGGGGTAATATTAACAATTTTCATATTCTTATTTAAGGTAATGGAATCATGGGTAAGATTAATAACTTGAATTAAACACTGACAATTATCATTGATGGTGGAAATAGCATTGGCAACAAGAAAGGAAGTTAAATTTGTATCAGGATTAGGTTCAATTATTACAGTAGAATTAATGAAAGAGGGATCGCAGTTTGGAATAGTCACAAAAAATCTCTTTTGAGAATAAGCGGGTAAAATGATCTAACTTGCCAAAAAGAGAAAAGTCAACATCGGGATCAACATCATCATGTGCACTTGGCACGACAGCATTCAGAGAAAACGGGGGATGTTCATGCGTCCAGACCACTCTAATATCATCATTAAATAAAATACAGTTGTCACAATCGATATGAAATTTGTAAGTCTTTAGAAAATCAAGTCCCAAAATGACATCAAAGTTAGGAGAAAGACAACTCTGAGCAACCAAAAAATTACATGAAAACGGGGTGTTACAAATGTGCAACTCAGTTTGAATTAATTTTGGGGTGACTATGTCAAAACCCGTGAGAGCCTTTAAAGAGAGGTGAGAACTATCAAATTCCTTAAAGTTAATTAGAATATTAAAAACATTAGAAGAAATTAAATTAACACAGGCACCAGAATCTATGAGTGCACGAAACTTAAAATTGGCAAAGTTAACGAAAATTATGGGTAAAGAACTCGACACACTTACTACAGGTTGCACAGCGGGATCAAACGGGGAATTAATGGAGTGTTGCGATCCAGACCAACCTCCCCCCAAACTTAGTTTAAATTTCCATCATTAACCCCACTCTGATCAGAGCCTGAAGCATTGGCAGGAGCCTGATTTTCCTGACGAGGCCTGTGTTGGGATCTAGCAGCCTGGTCACGTTTTTTCCGACAATCTCTCGCGTAATGTCCTGGGCGGTCACAATAAAAACAAGTTATGTTATGTTGAGTTCGGGCAGGTTGGGAATGTCGCTGCGGAGGAAAAGATTGTGGGATAAAACTCTGCGACTGCATTTGTGATAGCTGAACCTGCATCGCAGCCATCTGGCTGGTGAGCAATTCAAGGCTTTTTGCATATGAGTCCGTAGTGGCCTTAAGGAGCCTCTCAAAGTCGCCTTCCACCATCTGGGAACGTGCCGTTACGGCATTTATGTCTGACAGGTGGCATTGGAGTGCCACTTCCACACGTTTCGCGACCTGTACCGCCTCGACAAAAGTTTTAGGGTCTACAACAACGACCTGTGCCTTAATGTTTGGGAGAAGACCCACTTTGAATTGTGAAAGGAGCATCTCCTGTGAGAAGCTCTGAGGTATCGTGTCCGAGGAATTTATGGGATTTTTGAGGGCCTTATGGGCAATTCCTTCCAGTCTAGTGGCGTAATCACGCACTGTCTCCCCAAAATTTTGCTTACAGGACGTTAATTTTTCTATGTCCTGGGCCAAGGATCCCGCTTCTGCAAAGTGTGCCATGAAGCGGTCTTTGAATTCTTTCAACGTTAGACCCTCAATTGCCTCTAAGGTAGATGTGTAGAATTGGAGAGCAGCACCCTCCATTTTCAATTTCGCGACTGCCAAGGCCTGGTCATCCGTCCAGGCCGCCAAGGGCTGAATTAGGGAAAGGGAGTGAAAAAAATTGGAGCAGTTTCTACCAGACAGTGGTGGGAGCATGCCGATAAAAGCCGGACCTGGCAATGCCGCCGCCCTGGCACCTACATCTAGAGCCATACTGGGACTTAGGAAAAAGAAAATTTTGAAACTCCCAAAATAAAAGTTTACCACCCAATAAGCTTCTCAAGACAGTCCCCAGTTACAAAGAGATATGTAAATGCATCAAAAAATGAAAGTTTTCTGTATCCATTTCACCTTATTCAACACACACAAGATTGGCAAGGAGAGGTCACGGCACCATTTGTAGTATTCTACTTACTACTGCCGTGAAAATTTAGTTTAGTTAGGTAAAAATTTAGATTTTGTCCATTGCGTTGTGACCGATAGTGTAGAAAATAACCCAATGATCTCAGCCTTGCCTGAAGTGTGTGTTAGAAAAGTGGTAAAATAAACACAGAGACATCGCATTAGATCACCAAATCACAAATTTTATTTAACAATAACAGGGGTAAACAGCTAGTGGCCTCACGACATCAGCGTTTAGAAATAAAAGTAAGTTAACACAGTACAGGGGTATCACTGCGTGCGATAGTTATGCACAAAAAACAAAAAAAAATATAAGAGTGCTTTAATTTCCCGTTATTAGCCCTTGTAAATTAAACAAAAAAAAAGAAAAAGGAAATGCTTAAATAAAATTGTCATGACAAAAGTAGCTCGATTGGATCCAAGTACTTAAGTTAAAAGGCTCTGCTGCAGCAAAAAAAAAATTTTATCCTATCAAAAAAAGAAAATTGGGCTAACGAGTCCCCACCTTCCCCAAGCCATACAAGGCATCTGATGAAAATCCCGGACAAAATCCTTAACAGAAACTTGAAACCCCACCTTTTTCAATCCAACAGGCGAGTTTAAATAGTTACCAAAAAAAAAAAAAAAAAAAAGGGAACTTAGTAATTTTTACACCAAAGGGTGCAGCAAAATACATTGATGTGCAGAATAACTCAAACAATTACAGAGATTAGCATAGGCCAAACCAGAATATAAAACAGATTTTATGACACTCCAAAAATTAACTAGGTAAGAAAAAAAAAATAACACAGCACCAACATACGTCATTTAACAACAAAAAAAAATTTAAACATGGCGTTACAGGAAATTATACCACTGGTTATTACTTGAAGTGAAGAGACATTTAGCTATTGATTTTAAATCCCTGGTAGCATAAGGATGATAGAGAAAACGAATTCGGAGCGATCTCACCCACGGATCCAATGGCAGGTCGGGTCCCGGTGTTTCAGGGAACTGACGGTCGGACGCTGGTGGCTCCCGGAGCAGGCATCTTGGTCTCTCCTTGACAGGGATTCCGGACGGCACAATCAGGCGTCGGGGACTTCGCGATCCAGACAACACTAGCGGCTCCCGGTCTGGGAAAGTGATCGTAGTGCGAGACGTCGAATCCGGTAGCTGATTTTCATCGTAGCCAATGAAAAACACAGGGGGGTGGGGGCCTTATGCCCAATTCACATCCAAAGGTGGCAGATGGTGACGCATCGGCATGATGGCCGAATCGAGGCAGACGGCCAAAAAAAAGGGAAAAAATTTACATGGTGATCATCGAAATTAAAAGGTAGTTGGCCCTCTGGCCGTGAATCTCTTTCTTTACATTTTGCAACACTTCAAAAACCGCGCAGTTGGTCTGCCGAAGAAAAAAAAACAAGAGGCCGGAGCTGATTTCCCTTTTTCTTTACACGTCCTCACAGCACGCACGCTGGCCTCCGAACTGACGCTTTTCGCCCTTTGCGCGAGGGGCTTCGCATAGACGCCGACCGCGGGGACCAATCAGAGTGCGCCATCTCAGCCGGGAAACTTCGAGAACATTCGATCGACGGGGGAAGGAAGCGAGAAAAGAAGAAAATGGCGGCCAGCAACTACTACACGCGGGAAAGAAACCAACTTGGCCGAGAAGAAACGCAGGCAAGAACGGCCATCTTGAAATGGGGAAAAAAACTTAATTGATCAAAAGGGCATTAAAAAAGCGTTATTAAATTTCCTAAAATTTTAGCGGGAGATAGCTAATCGTCCGAGACAACCCTGGGTAAAATTTGGAATAAAAATTAAATTAGAAGAGAGTAAAACTAATTAAAAACCGGACACTAACAAGAGATATTGCAAGAAATGAGTTAGGCTATTGAAGAGAGAAGGAAACGTAATAGTCAGCAGAAAATCGGCAGAATTTACCTGATACTTAAAATTACCCCTCCGGAGACAGGGCAAACAAGGGCAGAATTAATTTAAAGAAAAGGTAATTATTTAAAAAGTTCCAACAAAAAAAGGGTGATTAGTAGTAATTTAAAAGATTAGCTATTGAGTTATAGAAGAGTCATCCAGACCATTATATCTCCTGACAAAAGGTATTTAAATTAAACTTCCAAGTTAATTACAAGAATTAAGAAAATAAATAATTAATGGTTAAAACAATTAAAATAAAAATTACTGCTTTTGATTTGTAAAAACATTATCCCCCAAAAACAATACAACAATTTCATTGTTATTGGTTGGTTTTCGATAGATGGTGGTTTCTATGTGGTATGGGGTAGTTCTTATTATTTTAACCCTCCAAGTTGCTGAGACGTAAAATCCCGTTCACTTAATTCCAGTTTTCACTGCAATGCATCTATAATTTAAATTATTTATAACACCAAGGTATCATAAAATATATTTCGATATTAAAGATTATAGGTATCTTAGGAGTTAACTTTTTAATAATTACAAATCTTCCTATCGAAATTTTATTTTTTAAATAATTTTAGAGCTGCATGAAATTTTTACCGTGAAAACAACTTTACATTATTTGCCCATTTCCAAGACGCTCAGAGGGTTAATGTCCAGAAAGTTTAAAATGTTGTTTTGCTGTATTTCCATGGTTGGTTTTCGATAGATTGTGGTTTCTATGTGGTATGGGGTAGTTCTTATTATTTTAACGTCCAGAAAGTTTAAAATGTTGTTTTGCTGTATTTCCATGGTAAATTGTATATTTTTATCTATATCATTTATTTCATGATAATAAGACAGAATCAAGGAATACATTAATGACATTAAATATAATAGACATAGTACTGCCCTATCCCGTTTTGCCTTAAAAGAAAATTTGGAAATAGATTTTAATAACATTGAAAAAATAGCCAATTATAATAATCATTTACAGTCTTAAAAGTGAAGCAATAGAGATCTTAACACAAGAGGGCGCTGTCAACGACATGATGCATCCACAGATTGATGAAGACTGGAGCCGCGTGCTACAAAGAGGGAAGTGGTTTTCGCCAGTCCTGAAGATGGCTGCAGGTGAAGCAGCTGAAAGTGATTGACTATAAACACATGGTGTGTTGCATTTTTAAACGGATTTTAAAGGCTTTTAATGACTTTTAACTAATGAACGGAAATTAGTTTTAACACAAGTAAAAATTGTCCCTCTGTGCCCCCCTTCTCTCCTATATAATCACTGAATCTTGCAATGATTCCAAAATAATCCACTTGGGCAGAATTATTTTATTTGCATAACTAAGGAATATTTTATTTACCGATTTATACTATTAACAACTAGAAATTTATCAGTTGTCTATACACTTTATATAAAACAGATTAACATTTTAAAAATATCTAATCTAATAAGTGACTTCATTAAAAAAAATCAGATTAATTTGACTTTTCTTTTTCGAAAAAATCATAATTTTTTTATATTCTGGTGGTACAGCCACCCCAGTGTCCTAATTTAGCACACCTAGTTGTATGATGGTAGTATCAATACATGTTTTCATGATCAACAAATCAGCAGTATCACTCTGGAAGTCTTTGCTTAGTTTTATTAGTATTGGCAGTGTGTCAATATGTGTGTTTTATAAATAGAGTTGTGGATTTTCTGGAAAAGTTTGAAACAGATAATTTTGTAAGCTACTAAATTTATAAGGTACTGTAAAATTAAACTCTCCTTCATTAGAGGTTACAAGTAAATAAAATTGGAGTACTTTCATACTCTGGATGTGATGCCCTTTTGAGTTTTTCCCTTCCAACAAAAAAACTAGGGATGCACCGAATACCATATTTTGCCTAATAACGAATACCGAACATTCGGTTAAAATTCTAACCAAATACCGAATACTTGGTTAAAATTTATTAAACTTATTTAACCGTTTTTAAAATTTGATTGCAATGATTAATTTGATCAGTTTGTTCTGAAACAATATTTCATATTTCATATGGTGTAAAACTTCATAAATTAAAATGCTGCAAAATTTAATATCCAAGTACTTCCTTTATATATTATTAATAGCTTTTTTAAATATTAGTGAAATGCTGGTAACTTTTTTACCTGCATATTTTATTTTAAAAAATTAGCAGTTAATTGACTTTACATATTTATGAACACTTTATGTTATGAGTTGTTTTTTTTTTCCTGGTTACTTTTAAATTTAAATGAGTTAGTAATAGCAAGGTTAATGTAATGTGTCATAAGATTTAAGAAAAATTGAAAATCAACAAAATTTAAATTTAGCATCTGAGTGTTTTCTCTTACATTAAAACTAATTTTATTGTGATATTAGTTTTTGGTGTAATTGTGGCAACATTACACTAGGGCGTTGCAACGTTACACTTAGAACTGCCAAGGATGGAGTAGTGCCTTGGTAGGTGGACTTTCGAAGGGTTTCTAACGCGTATTCACATGTGATATTAGTAAGTAACAACTTGAATTAATTTAGTACTGTGGTACTCTACCATATCTTTCATTCATGATATAAAAAATATGTATTTGTTTACCAATTGGTGAATACTTAAATTTGTTTACTATTCGGTTGCCGAATATTGAAGTATTCGGCCAAACCGAATATTCAGTTTGTCTGCCGAATAAGCAGTATACCGAATACCAATCGAATATTCGGTGCATCCCTAAAAAAAAAATAAGCAAAATTAAATAATTAACAAAGCATAGAAATAGTGATTTATAAGTATCTGTCATATAATAAGCTGAAAATTTAAAATTTAATATTTCTTTAACAACTGTTACATTCGTATAATGTATTGGTAGTTAATTAAAAAATACAGTAAAAGGACAAAATATTTTATTTACTAAATTGATCTATTAATATCTGAAATAGAAACAAAATATGTTTTAAAATTACTGCATAATCCTAAACAGATTTTTTTTTTTTTTTTTAAACTATGCTGACACATTTCATGAAAAAGCTAAATTACTATAAAAATGTGTAGAAAATGAAAACAAATGACCAACGTTTATGCATAAGAATTTGTGAGGGAAAAAATATATTATTTTGATTCTATTTTTTTCTGTAAACACTTTTCTAACTCATCAAAATTCTGTGATGTTGATCAGGCACGTAGCCAGGAAAATTGGGGGGAGGATATGAACTTATATGTGTATAAATAGACGGAATTTCATCACTAATCCAAAAATATCGGTGGGGGGGGGGGTCTGGCTACACCCCTGACGTTTATGTCCTAACTTCACTCAGAACTGGAGAGCATAGTGACTTAAATCAGAGTATCACTCGTCAAATGAAAATTTTGTGAAGCCAATATGAGCTTCACAGTCAATCTATTTATTTTTTTTGTTTGTTTTTATGTTGCTAAATGCTTCCAATTGGGTTCACTTGAAGCGGCAACCCCTCTTGTACTGAAATAACCTTTCCAACAAGTTGTCCAACAAATGTGAGAAATTATTATTTAAACCTGATTCACTTCTTAATGACAAATAAGATTTGATACATGAAATCAACTTAGGAAATATGCCTTACGCTTGAATACTTTTAGAGAGGATTCAATTACCTACACAATTGAATAGGTTATAGGGCTGCGTGAATTTAATGTAGGATGAATGAAAATAAACTTGGACAACTTTATGTAAAGATAACCAATTAACTAAGTGTAGTTCTACATACTTTACATCGAACCCTTGAACAATCTTTTGAATTGCTTTGAATTTGGATGACCAAACAGCTGAAGTTTTGAAAAAAAGAAAAGAAAACTGATTTTATGATTTCATTATAGTTTTTAATACATTGAATAGTTCTATCTGGGCTTTGTTAAACTAAAGGTAGTCTGAGGAGCACAGTGTACTGGAATAATATAGAAGGGTTTAATACTTTCAACTGTGCAGCTACACCAAAATGTTTTCCCAAAATTACATAATTACATTGGCTCCATCACACCCTAAGCCAGTAATCTTGAAAATATCAGTGCTTTTCTCTCAACATTTTAGTGTTCAAATTTGTCAACACCTTTGCAGTATCATCTGAAATTGCAACATTCTTTTAAAAACTTTATCACACTTCTGTTCTTAACAAATCTAACATTGACACAAAGATGCTTTTGGTTGCTTTGCACATGTTTCATCACAAATGAGAGCACATACTTGCTCTAAATCGCATAATAGCCATCGACGTAACTGAGTAGAGCTAGGGTTGGCTTAGACCACTCTAGAAAAATTAGATTTTTTATTGCAAAAAATAGATGGAGCCCCTAGGGTAGGCTAAAGCCCACCCTAGAAATATCCAAACAGCCTACCCAATTATGCTAATAATAATAGCTTATTTTCAATCTCCCAAATCCTTGGCTTTTGATAAACTCTTGCAAGTTCCCAAACAAAGAAGTTAGAAGCTCATTAGTAGTAATAAGTAATTCTGATTTCAAGCATTTAATTAAAAAACAATTGGAGGTAGATGTGCTGCTGAAATTCTAATGCCCATTTAGAATTCTGCATATTTCTGTGATGTGTTCAGTTAAATGCATTTTAACAAAATAGAATACTCTTGTATTTCAAAGAATAAGTGACATGCATAATGCTCATTGACCAGAAATTCATTGAAAAGTCCAGGCTAGAGGCCTTGGAAAGAAATTCTTATTGACTTTGAAGCCATGAAGAAGAATGAATGAAGAATTGAACGGCTTGTGTGACTTTAGCTTTGCTTCCAAAGATCTGCCAAGATTCTTTTCAAAGCACGAAACATATAGAAGTGACTGAGTGCAAAATCAGGACTGTAAGGCAGATGACCATGGTGCTCCCAACTAAGAGTTCAACCATCATTGTATCATTTGTTTCCACATCACATATGGACTTCCACGAGGTGGTTATATATTTCTACTCCCAATGTTCCACATGCTCATTTATAGCAGATAATTGCCCTCACTTCCTCCTTTGACCACGAATTCAAAATGTGTCATCTCTCCATATTTACTGGGACCAGACTGAGAGGCTCGTTTCCCCTTTGCACAATCACTGCGTGTGACAGTGCTATCTTCTTGATTGCAGTTTTAAAGATAACTAATTGTGCATGGCTGTTATTCGCATTCAACCACTGTCTTGTTTCATTCATTGCTGTTCAATTTTCTGGAAAAATTAAGTGGGAAAACTTATTTTCAGACTCACCCTTGTACATATATTACTTTTTAGTATTTTATATACTTGAAGTTATTTATATTCTAATTAAATTTCTACTGTATATTTTGCTTATATTAGTAAATATTATAATTACTTTTTTCTATCTTTTCAGAATATTGACCATGTCTTTAAATTCAAATGTATTTAATCAGGCCCATCAGGACCTTAAAAAGCATCGTGAAAAATATTTTGAAGCTTTCTATGCAAAAGTATGTATCTATTAAAAAGTGTACAAGCAAAAATTAGGATTTAGTGGAGAGTAAGGAAGGATGGGACACCATCAGTTGTTTTTAAGAAAACTTTTTTTTAAATTTCTGATTTCTCCACCAGGTTTAGTTGCCGTAGCATCATAGTTATTCCTATAAATCATTTCAGTTACAAATTTGTGTGAGTTTATGTGACAAAAAAGCTGTTTTCCAATAACAAAAGTAAATAATTTCTTATACTTTCGATGCAAATGTCAGTCTCATTTATTGTAACTAACAAAATTCTTCTTAATGTTTTGTGAACCTAAGAACATAACTTGCTAATCAGTTTAGTGAGGCCTAGCAGTAGCATACAGGGTGTCTCGCTATTCCCTCCTGGGTTTGGAAGGCTTATAAAAAAATATAGCATATATATATATATTACCAATACATCAACAAAATTGACTTTATTGGATAAAGAAATGTTACGTTTTATTTCACAAAAGTCCAATATGTGACATATGTTTCATACATGACCATATGTTCATGACAGCGACAAATTAATGCAATTTTGTCGGGGTGGGGGTGGGGGGGGTTAGTTAGAAGATTGACATGCACATCCATATTATGGAAGTAAAATAGGATCTTTTACATTAATTTCTTTTTTCTCAATTGGGGCTGAAGCCCCTCTGCTTCCTTATAATCCGCCCTTGTTTTGTGATGCGGTAGATATAAAGTCTAAAGTCAAATTCTTCCCACACTCGATTTAACATGGTACAGAGCCTTATTATCGCATGGGCAAATCGGGACTTTGCCCAGGGCCCCCGGCTCGAAAGGGCCCCTAGTATTAAATGTTTTACTGAAATATTCTTTTTAATATCAAAATTTTATGAAAAATAAAACAAATTTCATAGACGGGGGCCCCCAAATTCGTCAATGCCCGGGACCCCTGTTGGTCATAATCAGGCTCTGACATGGTAACAAATGCAATTGTGATCCTTTGGCGTAATTTTCATCTTTGGCACAAACACATGATCTTTTATATGCAACCCCATAAAAAATCACCTGGATTTAGGTCTGGACAGCGAGGTAGCCACGGGAGAAGGCAATTGTCATCGGCAGAACCTTGTTTAATCCAATGATGAGGAAGCCCGTTCTTTGTAAAACAAAACTTGAAATGTTTCTTTCTTGGAGAACAAACTAACTGCCCCCCCCCCATCTTTGTTGCTGTATTGATAATATATATTTTTTATAAGCCTTCCAAATCAGGGAGGGAGGAACACTTAAGGAGGAAAAATGATAAGAAAAAATGAAATTTTATCTTCCCACAAGTAACTGACTGTTTCATCATAGATGGAGATGTTACAACTAGTCGTACACAGGCATATTTTTCATATCATTTGGGCAATATGTTAGGTAAATGTGTGTTATAATATGCAATAAACCTTCAGAACATAAATTGCACCCTGTTTCTGTCATTTATTCCGAAAATTAATGAAAATTCTGCATAAACAACAATTCTGCATTCAACTTTTAAAATCATGTTCCATCCCTCCCTTATGTAAGAGAGGGAGGGCCATTTATTTTGCCATTTTAGCCTGTCTATATAACTAATATTTTAATAATTACCAAAAAATTTATATTTTAAAAACATTAAAATGTTTGAAGTTTTTTTTTTTTTTTTTTTTTTTGAAACTTTCAAAGGTTACAGGTAGAAAATAATTTGTAAGAAATATTTTTGTTAAAAAGTCACTGCCCTTTCTATGTATCAGACAGGCTGAATGTTAAACAGGGGCTTGTCCTGATTCACTGGATGTGCCTAGTATTGGTATTACAGCTCATTGTATTGATTAATTTCAGGAAAGCATAAAAAAATACTTTTCAAACATGTTTCTGAATATGTTTCAGAGAAACATTTTTTAGAATTGTGCATTAATTTATTAGTTGTATTAGACAAGTTCCTATTTTAATTTGTTATAGAACAAAGTTTCCCAACCCCTAGTTCATCTTTTAGTGCAGTTTCCCAATTTGTTCTGAACCACCACCACTTTTTGAGGAAGGGGGGGGGGGAAATCCAACATGCCCTGTTCCATGATAGTTAACTTTATATGAAATAGTAAAATATTGTTGCATATTATATGCACCTAATTTATGTGTTTATTTACCTTTTAAAAATCATAATGTAGAAATTAATAAAATGGAAACCAAATGTATAGTAAAATTGTTTATTAAAAATTTAAAACTAATCATCGCATCAGTAAGAAATAAAAAAGTGATGAGAGATAAACACAAAAATATAATTAATGATGGAGTTTTGACAATTTGTTAATGTCGGGTTCCAATTTTGTTAAAATCCATTTGCAGATCCCTACATTTTTCTTTGACAGTAAATTATTTACTGTGTTGAATTCATGATCAGCCATGTAAGACAAATGTTACTTTGAATGCTTTGTTAGTTTTTAGTTCTATGGTTTCTACCAAATTTGATGATTTTTCAGTATTTGAATTTGCACAAAGATTCTAAAACCAAACTCCGTAGATTCATGTTGATGAAATAAACTGTGCGTTTCGCCTAGCAACTTTGTCACCATCAATCTGTTCTAATCTAAACCAAATTTGATATGCATTATACCCAGTGCTGATTTTAAAATGCTTAATTTCATGATAATAATGAAATAATTTGCATAGCTAGATAAAAATGCTTATTCGTGTAAACATGCATTTTCATGAGAATTGCATTATCAGAGATGCCAACTACTACGGATTCTTCATAGTTTCTACAGAATGTTTTTAGAAAACTTTACTACAGACTATAGAAAAGCTTACATTTTTATAGGAATTTAAATATAAATTGATTTATTCTATTATCATACAGTTATTGCGTGGCACTCAAAGCCTAAAACAAACAATTATCGGATGCTATCCGCACGAAATTTGTAATCAGCACCACCTGAAGAGAAAGAGGGATGAGTCTGGATTTCTCTGGAGCCTCTCTTCTCCTCCCTCCCCCTTCTCACACTCATGCTTTATGCTTTCCTCTCTTCTGTTTTCGTTTTCAGGCCTCGCTAACTGCAAAGGCTCTGAGGATTCAATTAGGATGGAACAATGACGTGTTTCTGTTGGAGCGTATTTTTATGTTCTTGATAGATTGTTACTATCAAGCTTTCGTGAAAAATTAGTTTGTGAGTGAATTTTCATCGCTGTATAGTGTTGTGTAGTTTGTTACTATTACTATTGTAAATATATAATTATTTGAATATGTATTTACACATAAAATTTGAAGAATTATTCATGCGGTCATGAGTTGCAATTTGTATTCCAAAAATGTTTTGAATAAGGAATAATTAAGGTAAGTTTTTATTTATTTTTAATTAAGATGAATTTTTAATAAAGTATAATTAAATTTTTTTCTAAGGTATTAAAAAAAGAAAAAACAATAACATTTTGCCCACACAACTGACTACGGACAAACATAAAAAAAACTACTGAAGTTATTCTCATTACTACTGAAAAGTCTCATGAGGGTTGGCATCTCTGCATTATATTATTTTCCTAAATAGATAGGTACGACATGATTGTCCATCTTTACTGCCTCAATGCTCCTTGATTTCTCTCTGAATCTGGTACCGACCCCATGGAAAGGTCCAGTGCCCACTGAGGGGCTATATTGGGAATATTTGCTCTAGCTTAAATCATATTCGTCTTAAACTTATTATTTTGGAGCAAGTCTTTTTTTTTATGCTATGAGAACAAAAGTCATAAAAGTGTAACATTTCTCAGAAATTGTTCTATGCTTAACTCAGTCTATATATAAGAAGAATAAGTAGCTTTTCATAATTCTGTAAAATTATCTTACTAAGATTATTTTGCTATATACAGTACACTCTATCTAATATTCACAGGTTGGGACTAAGGGTTATGCGGATTATAGAATTTTGCAGATTATATATAATCATTTGGTTAAAATGGAGAAAATATTTGTATTTTACTAAAAAATACTGGCAACAGTACACATAATTAGACAGAACTGAACAAACAAACTCGTAATAGTTATTTTGTAATAACATATGAAAAATAATATAAAGCTTTTTTTTTTTTTTTTTTTTTTTTTTTTTTTTTTTTTTCCCCAATTCAATTTTTTTTTTCAATTTAGTTATTTAATAACATTTGAAATGCACTTCACAATTTTCTCTAGCAGCTTATTAATAAGCATTCTTTTGTGCTTGGAGACTAATTTATTTATTTATGTGTGTTTATTAAAAGTATTTAATTGTATTTACAGCAGACCCTGAAATCCGCACTCCTTGGGACAATGGGGTTTGCAGATTACAGATCATTGTTTTGTTTACATTTTCTCTTACTATAGTTATGAAGCAATCCAACATTTTTAATGGTTAAAATTAATTATAATGTCACACTTTAGTTTAATTAATAAAGAATTTTATTTTACAGTTTTTGCAAACTGAAATTTCTCTTGAAAGAGGCTTATATTTTCATACTTTAATTTTATTTTACTACTTTTGTAAATTTGCAAACATGAAATCATTTGTTGTTTGCTTCAGGGCTTTTGACTTCTGTTTAAATATTTTTTCTTGGAGTCTATTTAATGTCATTATTTCTTGTGTTAATGTCAATGAATGATTTTGGACGAAATCTAAACTAAAAATTTATAGCCTAAAGATAAGCCTTCTTCAAGTGAAATTTTTTGTGCTTCTTCATCTGATTCTGTTGAGTTGAGTTGACTACTATTTACAACACTTGAAATTATTTCTTCATCAGCCATGTGAGTTGCAGGAATTTCATCCTGAGAATTTAACTATTCTAAACACTTCTAGTCACCACCAGTTCACCCCCGCATTTTCTTTGCGCCTCAAGAAGGTAGGGTGGGCCATGAGTTTTTTTTTTTTTTTTTTTTTTTTTTTTTAACAGACACTGCCGTTGGATGATTTTAGATTTTTATTTTAGCGACCTTTATTGAAACTCTTACCGTGGGTTGCTCTCTTTCTAAGAACGGGACATTGCAGGGGGACATTTTCTTAAAACCGAACACTATGGTGTCCCATAGCTGTGCTTGGGAACAACGGGATAAGCCACCTAAAAACAGGACTGTCCCGTTCAAAATAGGACGTATGGTCACATGTATCATTACAGATAGTGAATTTCTACAAATGATTATTCTAGTTATTAATATAAATAGACTAATATTTCAGTGGACCTCTTTTTCTGGTCTTTTTATTTCACCAAAGTGAAATTTTCATGTCTTTCAGAGTCTGTGTAGAAAAAGTGAAATGTAAAATTATTTGTTTACATGTAAAATGTATGGTGGATTAAGGCATTTGCAGATTTTAGGGTTGTGGTTTACAGGGAGTATGCTGTATCTTAAAATATAACCCTTCAATGTACACTTAATTTATACATGTTTTGATGCTTTTATTTCAGTATTCAGCTGTTCAAGATCATATTGAATATGATCTTCAAACCCTGAGACTGGTGAATGTTAAAGGTATATTTACATACATAGATTTAATTTCAATGTATGTTTGAGTTTGTATGGTAAAAACCTGCTGAAACTGATATGTAATGTTGAGCTTAAATCTTTTTCAAAGGACAGAAATGCATTAGAAAAAATGAAATGATTGAAATAATTTCTTTATTAGACAGAGAAATATTGTAATGAAACTTAATTAAAAAAGATAAATTGTATCAAATGCATTGATTATAAAGCACCTTTCAACATAACTCTTTTTTTTATTTTTTTTATTATTTTAAACTTTTAATAAATACATTTAAAAAAGTCAAAGGCAGTCTTATTAAGAATCTTCAACTTACAACCTTAGAGCATAATCTCTTACATGTTTGCTGCTTATGAGATTTATCTGTGGCTCCCAATTTTGGCTAAATTTAATATAATCCATGATGTGAATAGTCAAAATTTTTATTCTTGCAAAAGTCAGTTAATTAGTTCACTAGTACTGACAGTTATGTTCTGATTAGGATTTGGTGGTATCTTGTCAAATTTACATCACATCACAAATCAAAAACAAGTTTTAGATTCTCATTTTCAGCACTGAGTTTGGCCATATATCACTAAAAGTTTCCAAAATGTACAAACATGTAGCAAGATTTTGGGCATAACTTCAAGAAAACTGTATGACTGTTAATGTAATTTTGTGAGACTCTGTAGAAGAGCTATAAATATTATTCCCATCATTTTAAATTAAGAATAACTTTTTATAAATGTCCATATAGGAGGATGAGTAAGAAAATAAATTTCCCCTGGCGACTATGGACAGAGGTGTGTATGAAAGTCATATAATATAATGAGACATGAAAGATACGACACAACTTTGTCAGTAAAGTACCAAGCACATTGAGACATTTATCATACTACTTGATAAACTGCAAAAAACCCTCCAGGAAAACATCTGGGCTTTGCATATGGATGAAGCGTTGAATGGCCTTGGACGAAAGACGACACAGCAAGTGAACGCTCAAGATTCATCATTGGGTAGAGGTCAACCACAATCAAGCAGATGGCGCTGTTGCAGTACCTCTGCAAAGCAGAGACCAGCCTCTCAGTCTGGTCCTGGTAGGTATGGAAAGTGCGTTTTGAATTTTGGTCAATTGTGGAGGAAGTGAGAGTGGTTATCTGCTATGAATGGGCACATGGAGTATCAGGAGCAGAAATTCACAACCGCCTCGTGGAAGTCTATGAACCAGGTGTGATGTCGAAGCAAATGGTGCGTAGATGGTGCTGCAAATTCAGTGATGGACGTTAGCAAGTGCAGGACATACCGAGACCTAGACGGATGTGTACGACCACTACAGTTGCAAATGTCAGGAAGGTAGATGACAGTGGCGGCTCCTCCATTTGAGCACGTGAGCCCCCAGAGGAAGAATAAACACATTAACAAATTAAATTTAAAAAAACATATTAAGTATACTTCTAGATTTTTGTGAATTTAAAATGTTGGTTTTACTCTCCACAGCCCAATACTATTATTATAAACACTTATTATAGCTAATGCACTGTATCGTAGGTTACTACAGAATAGTCTTTTCTCGCTCGCATGTGCGATCGACCGAACGGCCTTTTGAACTGCTCTCTGAGGCAAGACGCTGAGAAAGTTGTGGTAGGAGCGAGGCGCTGCTGATATGACTCCGGTCGCACACTTTTTTTTTTTTTTTTTTTTTTTGTGCTCACGGAGGATATTTTGCTGTTATCTCCACCGGATTCTTCCTTCGTTTGTTGTGTTCGGTTAGTTAATGGATTTTTTTAATTTTCTTATTATTTTTTTAATTTTTATCATTTTTCACTACAGTATTGTTTACAAATTAGTGTAAATAAATAAGATGGGAGGGAGTTACATAAGTATTTTGGAGCTAAAGCAATGACATTTTGCAATATTATCCTTTGAAAAAAGGTGAAATAAAAAAATCAAGAGAACACTTTTGCTAAAATTTATCTTGGTGACGAAATGTTAAACAAAAGATGACTTGCTTTCTTTCAGTTGTGTGCATTGTTTCCCTTTAACTGCTGGAAATGCAAGTATATTTTAACTTGTAAGGTGCGTCGTATCTGCATAGTTAATATTTGAAATTAATTTTGTGAACCTCCAATTAAATAAACCTGAGCCGCCACTGGTAGATGACATAATTAAAGCGAACCGGCATATCACTATTCATGGAGTACTTGAGTAAGAACTTGGAATTGGACATGAGCGAGCTCACAAGATCATCCACGACATTCTTCCATACAGGAAAGTATCAGCACGATAGGTGCCCCAACAACTGACCCGACACACATGGAACAACGCTTTGCAGTCAGCCTGGAACATCTCATGTTACCATCAAGATATGGCAATGACTTTCTTTTTCAGATTGTGATGAAGGATAAAATGTGGGTCCACCATTTCACGCTAGAAACGAAATCCGCATCTATGGGGTGGAAACACATGTCATCATCTATCCGAAAGAAGTTCAAAACAACTCCCTCTGCAGGTAAAGTGCTCCTCACCATTTTCTGGGACACGCAAGGAGTTTTGTTGCTGGACTTTTTGGAGGTTGGAATCATCAATGCTACGCGGTACTGTGACACCCTGTCGAAACTGAAAGAGCCGATTTGGAAAAAGGGGCCTTGCCTTCTCAGATCTGATGTTGGATGACAATGCGAGACCACACTCGCTGATGGAAACACAAATCCATATTGCAACTCTTGGCTGGGCGTGTCTACACCATCCACCATACAGTCCTGATCTCGCACCAAGTGACTTCCATTTGTTTCCGGCTTTCAAGAAGAATCTCGGTGGAAGGTGCTTTGGAAGCAATGCTGAAGTCAAACAAGCCATTAAACCATTTAAAAACAGGTAAAAACACATTAAAATCCGTATGTAGCACTATCGGTGGCAGCCACCACCTTCTTCAGCACAGGTCTTGGTTTCAAATGGCCAGCTCTCTTCCTCAGCAGGGCATTCCACCCAGGATCGATCTGCGCATGCGTCATATCATTCACAGCGCCATCTGTGGTCATAATCTGTAGGGCTTCTATATTTAGGGCATAATGACTGTTTTTGTAATTGGCGAGTTTTTGGCTATTGTTAAAGTTGATTTCTATGGGGTGTTCCTGGGCTATTTTTGCGAGGGCAGTAGTGGTTTTATTGAATTTAATGTCAGTTTGATGTTCCTTTTTTCGGTCTTTGATTTTTCGTTTTGTCATTCCAATATAGCAGCCCTGTTTATTGGTACTATTGTCTGTAAAGCTTAGTTTATAAATACCGGCGGTTTCATCAGGATTTATATTATCTTTGTCACTTCGAATGCGTTTGAAAATATTTTGATTGGGTTTTATTGGGATTTTGATATTTTTCTTTGCAGCTTCATTTGTGATTTTTAGGGCGGCTCCCCTGCAGTAGGGAATGGCATTGGTAAATTTTAGTTTCGGATTTTGATAGTTATTAATTTGTTCCAGTTTTTTGATTCTCTTTTTATAAAGGCTTTTTACTATTGAATTTGGATACCCTGCGTTTTTACATTGATTTTTGATAAACTGGAGTTCTTCATTGAGGAGTGTTTCGTTTGAGCAAACGGTAATTGCGCGATTGACGTAGGAACGTATGGCGGCTATTTTATATTTGTATGGAGTTTTTGAATTAAAGTGTACTATTTCGTTATTATTTGTGGCTTTTCTAAAAACTGTAGTATTAATATTATTCATCATATCTCTATTGATTTTAACATCCAGGTAGTTAATGGTGGCATTTTTCTCTATTTCAATGGTGAGTTGTATGTTATTGTCTATTGAGTTGATTTCTTTGAGGATATTAAACTCAACTATAATCAACTCAATAGACAATAACATACAACTCACCATTGAAATAGAGAAAAATGCCACCATTAACTACCTGCGTGTCAAAATCAATAGAGATATGATGAATAATATTAATACTACAGTTTTTAGAAAAGCCACAAATAATAACGAAATAGTACACTTTAATTCAAAAACTCCATACAAATATAAAATAGCCGCCATATGTTCCTATGTCAATCGCGCAATTACCGTTTGCTCAAACGAAACACTCCTCAATGAAGAACTCCAGTTTATCAAAAATCAATGTAAAAACACAGGGTATCCAAATTCAATAGTAAAAAGCCTTTATAAAAAGAGAATCAAAAAACTGGAACAAATTAATAACTATCAAAATCCGAAACTAAAATTTACCAATGCCATTCCCTACTGCAGGGGAGCCGCCCTAAAAATCACAAATGAAGCTGCAAAGAAAAATATCAAAATCCCAACAAAACCCAATCAAAATATTTTCAAACGCATTCGCAGTGACAAAGATAATATAAATCCTGATGAAACCGCCGGTATTTATAAACTAAGCTTTACAGACAATAGTACCAATAAACAGGGCTGCTATATTGGAATGACAAAACGAAAAATCAAAGACCGAAAAACGGAACATCAAACTGACATTAAATTCAATAAAACCACTACTGCCCTCGCAAAAATAGCCCAGGAACACCCCATAGAAATCAACTTTAACAATAGCCAAAAACTCGCCAATTACAAAAACAGTCATTATGCCCTAAAAATAGAAGCCCTACAGATTATGACCACAGATGGCGCTGTGAATGATATGACGCATGCGCAGATCGATCCTGGGTGGAACGCCCTGCTGAGGAAGAGAGCTGGCCATTTGGAACCAAGACCTGTGCTGAAGAAGGTGGTGGCTGCCACCGATAGTGCTACATACGGATTTTAATGTGTTTTTACCTGTTTTTAAATGATTTTAACGATCCGTCACTTTGTTTTTAAAAAGCCATTAAACATTTCTTCCGTATGCAAAGCCCTGAGTCTTACCTGGAGGGCTTTTTGAAGCTTATCAAGTGGTATGAAAAATGTCTCAATATACTTGGTACTTATGTGGAAAAAATAAAGTTATGCCTTATCTTTAATGTCTCATTCTGTTTTTTGACTTTCATATACAGTCGACAGGGGAAACTAATTTTCTGACTGCCCTCGTATTTACTGTGTTCAGCTTAACATGAATTAATGTCTCTAAACTGTCATAAACCATAATGAACATATTGAAATTCTTTTTAATGATCCTGTGAAAGAACTATGAATGCTATACAGTTAATCTCATTACAATAAATTTCAGTTTTGCAATAATTCAGCCTGAGGAATAAATATTTCTTTAAAAAGAAATTTGTTAGTACGAATTCCTTCAAAATGAAATAATAAATTAAATGATTTTTTTCTTAATAATGAGCTTAATTTTAAGTTCCTTGAAGGTTGTTATACTGAAACTTTACTATATGTGCTATTTTCAGTGTAGTGATGTGTGGTATCAACCTATTTTCATTTCAAGTGACTTTGCATTTTTCTAATAGTAAGTTTTACAATCAACCCATTTTTATTTAAAGTGATTTTGTTTTTTTTTTTAATAATAAGTTTTGCAACAAGTGTTTCTTTTTCAATAACTTACAATAATTTTGCTATCAAAAACTTTGCCGTGTTGCAAAAGAAAAGAGTGGTTAGTACATTGCTAAAAATAAAAAAAAAGACTTCGAACATAGCACAGTAAAAGTTAAAAATTAAAATGCAATGGCAAGGCACCGAAATATTAAACCGAACCCCAGGTTACGGCCGGAGTGGCCTCAGCTGAAAAGGAACTTGGTGTGGATGTAACATGCATACACAAGAAAGACACAAGTTATTGCAAGAAAAATTTTACATTTTATTCAAATTGATATTCTATTGCAGTTTAAGACACTAAGGGATGGCATAGTTTCGATTCCTACACTCAGCGTTTCACAGACATTTTAAATACTCGGCACACACATGATTCACCATATTGGGGCTCTTCAGAAATATCATAAATCAACACATTTTACAGCTTTAGAGATTTTCACTGGGCACTAGGCCAAAGATTAACATATAAGATTAGAGATTATCCGACGTGCATGTCAAATATATTTGTGTCCTGAGAGGCCTCCCAAGAAAGGGGTAACACTTCAATAACAATAAGCACACATTATTAACTATGTAGAATAGCACATTTCAAACTTTTACAGAGATACACACGATTCTTGCAAAAAAGAATTTTGTGATTTTTGTAGAATAGAAAGAGAAAAAAAAAAACAAAACTTTAACAATTAAAACATGGATTTAAGAAAGAAATGGCGAAATTAAAAAAGTTAACATTGAGGGGGACCGGTACTATATTGAAACTAAGTTATGGGGGAGAGGGGCTTGATGCCCGCGCCCAAAATGGCGCAAAAGAAGGCTACTATGGAATGCGTCCGTACGGACGGCAGCATCTCGATGGGGGTCCGGGGCAGGTGAGCACAGCTTCTTCGGATCGGTCTTGTGAGATGTAAGAAAAAAATTGCGAGGAACGAAACTTTACAGTTCAGCCCAGCATCAGGACTAAGTCCATGTCGTTGGTCAGTGGGCAGAATCCATCGGGATTGGAAAGAAAATAAAGATCTCATCTGTGTCTCTCCTGGGGCTGGGACCGCTAACCTTTGCACTCACTCTACATTGCGTGGCTGGTGCACGGTTCCTCGTCGGATCAAACTTTTGGGCGAAGATCAGATGTCAAACGGCCGCACTCATCTCTATATCTTTTCCATCGCTGCTGGTCCGGAGGACACGTCCCGTTGTAGCCGGTTTACACGTGAATTCGCATGGTTTGTTCAGAGGCTCTCTATATTCCTTTACAGAAAGGGAACAACCAAAAAAAAATGTGCGCTCACAAGCGCTCTCCGACTTCAACTGACTCTCTCCTCCTTTCCAGCCGGCGCTTTCCATCCCCCCCCTCACGTGCTGCTTCCTCAACCAATGACAGATTGCCAACGCCAGCTTCCTTCTCGAAATCTCTGGAGAGAAATGTGCGGGAAAAAGGAGTCCGTGTGCAAAGCACCGATCTTCTCTGAAAATGGCGGACGATTTTAAGATGGCGAGAAATCAGATGAAGCGTCAAACGAAATGAAAAAAAAAATGGCGATTGACCGAAACAGTACCTAGGCCGTAAAAATAGTCAAATCGCACGGGGAAAAGCTCAAAATTAAGAATTATTCCTAACTAGAACCAAACTCAAATCCAAAATATTATTAAAAGAATAAAAATAAAAGGTAAATATTTAAATTTAAGTAAACATCTTAGGATTTAGCTTCAGAAGTAGGAAGGAAAAAAAAAATAACATGGGGTCACTAAATTGGTATCATAGAAAAACAGATTTAAGGCAAAAACATAAAGTGAATTAAGCGAATAATAAAGTGAATTAAGCAAATATTAAAAGAAAATATTTAAGGAAGCATTAAAGATATATCATTATTAACTTAAAAAAAAGGTAAAATACTCATTAAAAGATAGCAAAATTATTGTAAGTTATTGAAAAAGAAACACTTGTTGCAAAACTTATTATTAAAAAACAAAACAAAATCACTTTAAATAAAAATGGGTTGATTGTAAAACTTATTATTAGAAAAATGCAAAGTCACTTGAAATGAAAATAGGTTGATACCACACATCAGTAGAGAATTATCATGTAAAAATCTGAATAACATAAATTTTATTTTCTTAGATGAATTTCTGTAAAATACTGTTTTAAATTTCTGGGGTAATTGGATCTTCTAAGCTTTAATTTGGTCTAAAATTTGTATCTACGCATCAGATAGTTAAAATTTGCTTTTTTTTTTTTTTTAAATAAATCAGTTAAATGCAACACTCATTATTGATTCTGAAAATTTCCCATGAATAACAATGAGGATTGGTAATTTCTTCTGGAAAAAAAAGACTTATTTTTAGCACCAAATTTGGCAATATTTCGACTAAAGTATACCAAGCTGGGTGGCATTTTAGCATTATTATGGGCATGGTGCCTGTATGGTTTGCTTTTTTGCATAGCAATTACATTATGCTCTCAAATCATGGGAAAGGTGTGGAAATTTGTGTACCTTCAAGAAAAGTGGGTGAAAAGTATAACAGGAAAAAGTCAAACCAGTCAGTTTAGTTGTGAGTTGTCATTTGTAGAGAATGAGGTTTGTGCTACATATAGCTCTGTTTTTCTCAATTTGCAAAATTATATTGTAAGAGCTTTTTGTGAATTGTGTATAGTAGTATGCTGTGGGATGTTCTTTTTATTTATGAATTGCAGTTTCTGACATTCTGTTTGACTGACTGTTATTCATTGAATTACTGTTTGTGAATTCTACTGAGAAGACTGATGTGTTTCTAAAAGACTCAAGGTGGACAATAATTTTTTGTCCGGACATCTTGATTAGTTCCTGGAACTTTGTAGCCATTTTGAGTTCTTGACACTTTCATATCTGTACGAACCAGTCAGTTTTTTAGAGAAGGAAAGTGCTTTACAGTTTTTGCTACGCCATGTTGACATTTAAGTAATTACCTCAATTTTTGAGAAATGAAATTGCATTGTGAAAGCAAGTATGACAGAGCACCTAAAAACAAAATAAACCCCAGATCTTTGTTGGAATTGCCTCATCTGAAAGAAATAACTTGGTGTGGGTGTAACATGCATACACAAATAAGCAGACATATTGCATGTAACATAAATTTTAAATTATTTAAACAAAAAAGAAAATATGTGAATAACTTGCTAACAATTTAAGATAAACTCACATTTTGCTATTTAAAAAAAAAATCATATTGACTTCATAACCTTAAAAGCACACATGAATAAATATGAAATCTCAAAACAATAGATATTTGTTGGATTTTATACTGTAAAAAGAAATCTTCTAATTAATTTATCATTTTGTTTTAAAACAAGTAGCAGTTAGGCTGTATCTCATTTTTCACTAAATTTTACTCACTTATTTCAGTTAAAATGGTAGTACAAGTCGACATTCACTACTTTAGAAAATTAATTTTACAATTAAATTTACATAGATTAAATCACACAACATTACATATCTGTAATCTACCAAAAATTTTCAGATCATATCAGCAAGCTCATTATTGTATGTTTATTGTTATTGTATGTAAGATCTATTGAGAGGCCTCTCTAAAAAAATTAATGTGAAGTATTAACACCATCATAAATTTTAAATTATCATGTTACTCAAATTTGATGATTTAAATTAGGTTACAGGCAAAAATTTTCTTAAAAAAAAAAATGAAATGAAAAAAAAAATTATATATATGTATATAGATATAAAGAGAGATGGGATTCTAGGTTAAAACAATGTTAAGGGGGTAGAGGGGCATAGTGCCCTGCGCCAAAATGTTCTTTCTCATCAAAACGTATGTCTTCACGTCTCAGTCCTCGGCATTACTAACGATGGGGTCTTTTGTGGCACATATTCGGTAGATGTAATGTCCTCTTTTTGTAATGTAAACCCTCTTTTGAGTGCAAAGAGAAAAAACTTTAGAAAAGGACATAAAATATAAACTAATTTAAAAATTTTAAAAATATGCCTGCGGTGCACTTTCCCGGCACCCTGGAAGCCCACATGCAAAATTTTGGGGCAATTCGGCCCGATAGTTATTCCGCCACAGGAATGACAGACAGACTCATTTATTACATATATATATATATATATATATATATATTTTCCAAATAAATAGTTATAATAATCTTTTTAAGTTTTTATTATGAAGGTATATTATCAATATCATTTTACAGGTTGTTTTAATTATTTTTTAAATATCAAAGTAAAAATGGTTTATGTGAAAGTAAATAAAAAATTTATTTAATTTAATTGCAATTGAAATGTTTTTAATTTTTTTTTCATTATAAAGAGAGATAGAAAACTAACAATTAACATTAATTTTTCATTAGTTTCCTGATTTTTTTTTTGTTTTTTTTTTTTTTGTTAACTATGTTGCATGCATAATTATGTTAAAAGTAGTAAACATAATATTTAATCAGGAATGGGCCAGCTGCTCCAATTGCGCCAAATCAATGATGAAGTGCCAGTCTGCTACAAAAAAATCATTTTTAGACAATTTTACTCTAAATTTGGCAAAACTGCACCATTTTTAATTCTTCCATATGCTGAAAATGGTTGTGAATCTCTGAAATTTGTACAAAAATCATCATACATTCTAAGCATCCTAATTTTAATCTTTTTCCACCGATCTTAAAAAATATTTTTCCTTTACTTCAATTTCCAATGCCTTTAGAGTAAAAATCAGCCCCTATTTTAAATTTAATTACTCTGGTAATATTTTGTGCTACCAAATTTTTTGTAAGCCACTGAAGATTGTAAATATATTTTATTATTATAGTTAATAAATTTTTAGTTAATAATTGTTATTTCATAAACTTCTGCCTTCCCCCCCCCCCCTCAAGAAAAAAAAAAGAAAAAGAAAGAAAGAAAGAAGATGGTCATCTTGTAGAAATAATTCTTAAAAATATATAAAGCAATGTTAAATTGGAACAAATAGATTTATCCCCATTTTAGATGAAAAATCTTGTTTATGAGCAAAGATAAATATAGATTTATTATTCTAACTAAGACGTGTCAAAGCACGGAATTTTTATGTTAAATTGTCAAAAAAAGGTGTTGGTTAGGGGGGGGGGGGAGAATATGTAGAAAATCTGATTATGATGTATTTAAATATGAGTTTTTTAGAAATTGTTTGTGCATGTGTAGTTTTTGTTGCTAGCATAGAGTTTTAAAAACCTCCCTAATTTTCATTTTTTAGATTGGCATTCTTTAATGTCTCCTCCCTCCCTCCAAAAATAAATTTTGTCTTCCAAAAGTGACTTTTTTGCGCTCCAAATAGCTCCAGAAATCTGTTTTTCTTGCTCGAAAAATGTCTTTTCGTGCTTCACAAATTGCTCCAAAATTTAATTTCATCTGTCACATCGCTGTTTAATAAAACTATTTAAAATGTATAAATTAAATCTTGTTTTAGTTGTATTTCTCTCTTTCCTGTAATAAGTATGCTACATCCCACTTTTTTTACCCATGTTCCTAATTCTAATCACGAAAGTCCCATAAATTTGTCTATGAAAGTTGGCAAGCCTAGTCGTAATGTTAAATAACATATAACTTTTCTCAATAAATGCACTAGCACAAAAAGAATTGGTAGTTCCTGATATTATGTTAAAACAAACTCTTCAGCTTTTTATATTAGTTATAGATTAACAATTACTAATTTTTACTTTCTTTTTCAAGGTAAAAAAACAAGATTTGCAAAAGAAAAACCATTTGGTTCTCTATCAAAGTACAACAGCTGGGGTAAATATTTCTGTTATTTTCTCTCTCCAACATTAAATCAATAGGCATTTTACATGAAAAGAATCTAATAGCTGCAGTCCCTCTAAAAAAGTCTGAACCAAAAGTATGCTTGGATTTTACTTTGATGCATAGGCAAAAAGACACTGTAGGTATACAGTCAAGTCCTGATAATCTAAGTTGATCAGGACTGACACCTACTCGGATTACTGTAAATTCGAATTATACGGACTGCATTTTAAAATAGAAGAGAAAAATTCAGTTTTATGTTCAGTATGTGCAGAGAGATCCAATAATGAAAAAATAACAAGCAGACACATTTGAGAATATAAAAAAGTATTTTAAATAGCATCTCAATTTAATGTTTAAAAAATGAATATAAAGTTGTTTATTTTTTAGCAGAAAGTTTAGCGCTACCTCAGATTAAGCAGGGCTTGAATTAGCGGGACTCTACTGTAATTTTTGTCTTGTTGGTCATCTATCTGTTAAAACAGTACCCAGGTTTTGAATGTTCAGATGTAATTCTTTTTTGTTGATGTCGTGCCCATGAATATACGACACTATTTATGGAAAGAGGTTCTACTTGTTGGTCCCTAATTTTGAACTGATTCCAGATGAGGGACGAATCACCACCTGAAATCGGCATCCCCAATGTTTAACAATTTGGAGGACATTGGAGCCATGACGAATTTTACATGCACCAGCTTCCATTAGCATACACAGTCCCACAGCAGTCAAGCCAAGAAGAAGTTGACCCTCACAAGCACTGGCCAAGCCAGATACTGTTTCACTTGCTGTGTTCTTATGGGAATGGAGTTTGGCACCTTGATCACTGCGGAATGTGATTCTCTTTTCACTTAATATATGAAATCATTTATGTAAAGAAGTTATTTGGTTGGGCTGATTTAAATTTAAAGACTGCGTTGTGATACATGATAATCCAGGTTCGAATACACTTATAGTTGCAATAAAATAAAAAGACGTTAAATACTTGAAACTAAGTAATTAGTTAAAAACAATAAAAGCCTAAAATTTCCGTAAAAAGGTTAAAACACGCACCATTAGCGCTTTCGACAGCTTAGCCCGCTGTCATCATCAGAACTGAGTTGCTTGGCTCGTTCACCGTTCTTCTTCACCATGGCTTGCCACGATTGCTCGATCTGCGCATGCGCCATGTCGTTGACAGCTCCCTCTTGTGTCATTATTTCCAACGCTTCCCGTCTTAAGCCATAATTGTGATTATTGTAATTAGTTATTTTCTTGACATTTACGAAATCTATATTTATATTTTCTTTTAAGGCTAGGTGGGATAGAGCAGTACTTTGTCTATTGTATTTTATGTCGTTTATGTGTTCTTTAATTCTATCTTTAATTTTTCTTTTTGTAACCCCAATGTAGTATCCGGGAAGGTTGGAATCTCTATATGTGAAATTTATTTTATAAATACCTGCGGTTTCTAGAGGGTTAATCTTGTCTTTATCTGACCGGATTCCTTTAAATATATTGCTATTGGGTTTAATTGGGATACAGAGGTTCATTTTACGTGCTCTGTTGGATATTTTTACAGCGAGACCGCAACAGTAGGGAATCGGATGAGTAAATGTGGATTTTTCTTTTTGTGCGTCATTGATGATGTTAAGTTTCTTTCTTCTATTTCTGATTAGGCGGGGGATGATATTGCTAGGATAATTAGCTTCGCACGCAAGTTGCTTTATGAATTGTATTTCTTCCTTTAGTAATTGTTGGTTGGAACATATTTCCAGGGCTCTATTGACGTGCCTAATGGTGACTAATGGTGCGTGTTTTAACCTTTTTACGGAAATTTTAGGCTTTTATTGTTTTTAACTAATTACTAAGGTATTTCCGTGTTTAATTTTTAACTAAGTACTTGAAACTATTTTATTAAACATATACTATTGAAACATTATTATAGCGGGCGGTGGTGGCTCAGCGAAAATAAAATGGCGTCCTATATGGACAGTGAAATTAAGGTGGAAAGATTTAAAAATTACGCCAGCATAGAATTACACATTGGCGAGAACAAACACTGGGCTGATATCAATAACGCCAATTCCAGAGCAACCCTAAAAGTTAATCCAATAAAATAAAAAATGACGTAATCGGGAGCAAATAATTTTAATGACAAGGCATGGCAACAAGAAATAAAAAATGCCAACTCCAAGCCAAAGGAAGGGAAATCAAAAATACGTTGATTTTGCAAATGGACTTAATATAATCTATTTTTAGCACACCGGTCTGAAGAGACAGGGCCGGCCCAAGGGGGGTGCAAATGTAGGCGATCGCCTAAGGCCCCGCGCTTATAGAGGCCCCGCTCCTGGGCTGTTTTATTGCTATCTCATAACACATGATAGAGAAGAGGCCCTGCTCATGTGCTTCGCCTGGGGCCCCCGCACGCCCCTCGGGCCGTCTCTGGAAGAGAAGAAGAACAAAAAGAATAGTGCATACAGGGAAAAGTAAATATACAGATTTAAAAGCCGAAATGGCAGAAAAATGAGAACAGAAGTGATTTAGAATTCTTGAATTTTGGATAGATTACATTAAAGAAAGCCAAAGTAAATGATTATTAAATTAGATATGTGATCTTCATCACAAGTATGTCGAAGTGCAAAATCTTTGTCTGCTAACAGTGTATTAGTTAGAAAGTGACTATAATATTACAGAGAATTTTTAAACTTTAAGCTTACCCCTTCAAACATTGAATTTACTTCAAAGATAATTTATAAAATCCCCCCCCCCTCCCCTACCAAAAAAAATGTCTTATTTATTTATTGTCATTTAATTAATTACTAAATAATTTTTTAAATTTATGATTTTCAATTTTATAAAATTTTATATTCATTAGAATCAGCATTTTCAAAATGCCTGAAAATAATTTTTGGTTTCATTTGAACAAGTAGTTCTGAAAATATCAATGTATTTAGTTAAAGCAAACCATATGTTGCATTTTACCATTCTGTGCATTTTTGTTCTTGGTACTGTAACTGCAGAGTAAAATATTGATACAGTCTCTATTTTCTTACTTGCTCAGTTTTCATCACTAAGCAATGACCGGTAGCAGAAACTGTGCAGCATGGCATTGGTCGCTTCATATTATTTTATAACTTGTAGATAAATCTAGCAGTGCTGTGTTGACAATTAAGAAATTTACTACATTAAGGAAACAACATTGCGTTGTGTGAAATTATTTATGGCAAAGCACCAAACACAAAAACCAGACCCCAGATTCTCATCGGAATTACCTCAGTTGTAAGAGAAATTGGTGTGGGCGTAACATGCACAGACAATCAAGACACATATATGCAAGAAATAACACTTTTATTGAAAAGTATGGTGGTGAGACTAAATTTAAATCATTGCCTATATGTTGAACATAATTTCATAATATCATAGCTGCCAAGTGTTCCGTATTATACGGATTCGTTCCGTAAATACGTATTTAAGCCAAAATGTTCTGTTTTCCAGCTTCTGTGTAAGGATTCTTAAAAATTAATAGAAAAAAAAGTAAAATCGTGTACATTTTCAGCTTTTTGCAAAGCATTTATGCTTAGTTGTCAAAATATTTCAAATAAGTCAATAAATTTAATTGAATGATATTTATCTTATTCTTTCAGGAATTTATTACATTAATCATTTAAGTCTATTGTAGAAAACAAGCAAAGTACATTTTATTTTTCTAAATTAATGATTATATATGCAAATCATCTCTATACACATGATAATTTAATTTTGTTAATGTAAAATTTTTAATTGTACATTTAATGGTACATTTCATGACCACTCACTGTGTTCCTTATTTCTGATTTTATGACCAAGTGCTGTGTTCCTTATTTTTTTCTTGGAAGGTTGGCAGCTATGTAATATATATTACTTTAGTTATTTAAAAAAACAACTAGTGACAACTTTAGTTAGGAAAAGCATATTTTGTTTCCAGAGACACTCCAAAAACATTATCTACAAGGCTTAAAATTCATTATTATGTACTAAAATTACTCCATTAAAATTGATACACTTTAGAGCACACAAATCATAATTATTCATTCATAGAGCAACTAAATTTTTCTAGCATCAATGAACAATTTAAAATTATTTTTCTGCAGTTAAATGACAGGTTAAATAAAAACTAGCTGAAACCCGTTGAATTCAACGATCACTTTAATTATTCTATATAATTTTTTTTATATATAATAAAGAATATATAGAAAAAATTAAAGAAAAGAGTAAGAAAATCTGAAACACTTTCAGATTTTAACTATGCACTAAAGTACAACATATTAAAAACGTATCATAATCCATGCGTCCTCCATATTTTCTTTCCTTATTCCTGTAAGTTGGAAAGTGTATCATTATTCATGAGTGTGCCGTATTTTTCTCCCTTGTTCCATAAAACACATCTTTGCATTCGAAATCGCCTACTAAGACTGTTTTACAATTTTTGCCAAGCATCTTCCAACTTTGCCCTTTAAATACTATTTGGAATGTGCATCATAATTCATGAGCATGCCATGTTCGGTTTTCTTGGGTTCATGTTTACTTTAACGCTCCAACTCTCACCAAAATGAAGATAATTAAACATTATGCAGTTACCACGACGACTTTTTGTATGTGGCAACCGCAATTTAGTATTAATATAGTGATTTGGAATAACTGTAAGTACAGCATTCCATTACATATTTATTTATTTTGGGTTGCCAATTAAAGTAGTTTTAATAATTAAGTGTCTTTAAAATCCTTAACTGGTGTGTTTATCGCTATTTTGTTCACTTTACTTTTCATTTAGTTCTTTTGGGAGCGTTGAAACTTGTGCATAATTCCCAAGACAGATAACTGTAAAGTACGCCACAGAGTGGCAGTTATTTAGGTTGGAGAGAGTGGGGCCGTTAAAATAGGAATCAAATGTTTCTTGTTCCATAAAACACATCTTTGTAATCAAAATATAACTTAAAATCGCTTATTAAAGCTGTTTTACAATCTTCTCCAAGCATTTTCCAACTATACTTCACCATTTTAAATACTGTTCGGAATGGCATCATAATCAATGAGTGTGCCGTATTTGTCTTTCTCGTTGCATAAAACACACAGGGTGTCGACAGATCATGGAAATCAGGGAAATCATGGAAAAATCAGGGTACTTTATCAATCTGGAAAAATCATGGAAATATCAGGGAATTTTGCAAAAATATTTAAAAATCAGGGAACTTTCATTTTTGCCTAGTGAACTAGATCATTTTTAATTGTCAATCTGATGCGTGGCTATATTCTGGATCACACGATACTCAACTGATGCACAGATACAGACATTTTACGAATCCGAAACCAGAATACAGATCATATGAGAACTATGAATCCGAGACTCAAGTGATGTAGGTACTATCACTATACGAATCCGAAAAAGTGCATGTATTCGGACTCGTTCTAAGATGCGGATAATACAAGAAACCGGATATGCGAATCATATCGGCATGTGAATCAATTCCTGAATAAATTCATAGGTAAAATGAATGGTAAAAGATGATTTAGTCTTCTACTGCGCCGTTGTGTTTTTTAAAGTGATGGGACATTTGAGTGATGCCTGCTAAGCCCCCCCCCCCCCCCTCCCCCCAAGACGATTTTTTTTTATAGATAGTACACATTTTTAAGCCTTTTTACATATTTTTTAAAATTTGAAACGATACATTGATTGAAATAAAATAAGTTGACTAGGTGGCCAGTTTATTTTGATCAGTCATCCTTACACTTAAAATTGAACACTATAAAACGAGGAAACTTTCTGCTACATATTGTCTTTTAGTGTTCAACTAAATTTTATGTTTGGATTTATGAAACTGAACTACAATTTTATCAATATTAAGCATTTTTGTGGTTTTCTATTATTAGGTTGTAACGAAAGTTTCCCGCCACTGTAAACATCGTCAGAAAACAGTTCGCGTTGGCGTATTTGCTCATATTTTGTCAAATGATTTTTGGCATTTGAAAGAAAGAGACTTACTTTATAACACTATGTTATGAAACCTGTAAAAAAATATAGTTATCATTAAGTACAAGGTGTGTCAAATGGAACTATCACTCTAGAGGATTGGAACCATCATTTACTTCCAGTTGTGTTCGAAAAAGTCAGCTACAGAATATCAACGAATAATGAGTACAGCTTTAAATACTATTTTGTTGCATCACGTGACACTGTGCAGGTTTGGTACCGAAAGATCAAAAAGAGTTATCTAAGGAGTTAGTTTTTCAAGCAGATTTGGCGGAAAACTTTTGTTACAACCTGATATTTATTTCCCTCTATGAAGCATTCACCTGTTGGTTTATGATACACAATGGCTATTTACATGAAAGATTATGGTATGTATATACAGTGAAACCTCTCTGAATGGCCACCCCACCGTACCGAGAATATTTAACCGCTCTGAAGGGTTTTATTTATGATTAGAAGATAATTGCTATAATGCGTACTATAAACAAGTCTGACACATATTCCTTATTTAAAATGAGATTTAAAACTTACCCAACGAGAAAATAGTACTTTATTTAATGCTCTCTTAGATTTTTTGAAAAAAGGATACAATTTGTGTCTGTTTTAAGTTTTTATTTATCTCTGAAACAACCATTTTTTCAAGTTCGGTTTTATTTTAAGAAGCAGATCTCTAACTGATTCGTTTGTAACCGCTTCGGAATTTTCGATAATTTCATCGATTTTCTCTAAGTTGCTTGTGTTGAAAGTTTAGCTTCCTCGCATTTTGTAGGACACCTTCAGTTAATCCCTCAGTTTTCATTTCAAAAGAGATAACAGAGTCTATTCCAGTAATTCCTGGGTCTTATATTCGAATATAAACCTGACCGTGAATTTTTCCACTCAAAATTAAAGCATGGAGTGAGTAGAATTTCCCGAAAAATGAGATAGGCGATCCCACTCGGTGGCCGTTTAGAGGGGGTAGGGTGGCTGCTCATAGAGGTTATTTTAACATTAGATCTATGAGCCGAATATTCTGTGCCATGAAAAATTGGCCGTATAGAGGGGTGACCGCTATGCAAGGGTGGCCGCTCGAAGAGGTTTCACTGTAATTAGTTCTGGAAATTTGAGAAAGATAGTCAGGGAAAAATCAGGGAACATTTTTTCTCAATTTCTGTAGCCACCCTGCACATATTTGGAATTAAAATCTATATTAAAATTATTTACTAAAACTATTTTACAACCATCGCCCGGCATGATTCGGTTTTTAAGGGTTTTTTTTTTTTTTTTTTTTTTTTCCAGCAAACTTAGTGATCAATTATCAAAAATCGCAAACCTTGTCAGACTTATTCTCCCCCCCCCCTCCCGTTTCGCGTTATGTGGCAAACACATTTAGAAAGATTTTCACCATGGCAGTTCATCTCTACAAAACCTGTCTACAAATCATGTCTACAAAACCTGTCCACAAATCATGTCGACAGAATCGAGTACACAAAGTCTGGGCGTGAACGAAATAGCACCCTAGTGCTAATAAGCGATAAAGTTCCAAAATAAAGAAGGCTTTTTATGACTGTAAAATGTATTTAATAAACCACAATGTTATTTCTATGGCGAAAAATTGCACATTTGAAGTTCCGCCGCGTCTGATCTCTTTGACTTTTAAAATATTTCTCTTTAGATGACACATCTACGGACCAAGACCTTTTTTTAGAGCCCTCAACCAAACTTTTACACATAGCTGTTCTTTCAATTTTATTTGATACCGGAAAAACATGTTTCAAATTAATATACAGAAAAAATTAAGGAAATAAGCGATAAAGAACCAAAATAAATATAACTTTTATGACTGCCAAATGTATTCAATAAACCACAATGTTATTTCTTTGGCGAAAAATTGCACATTTAGATCGATGGTAAAGTTCCAATATCAAATGTTCAGACGTTCCGTATTTTTATTCATTCGGTCGCTTCTACACTTTAAAAGCGGTTTCTTATAACACGTAATAATTAACTAAAATCTGATTCTATTTTTTAGAAAAACACATTTATTATCACTACACACTGTTGCCACATTTGCCACACAGCATTTACAAACGGATGTAATTTTTAACAAATATTTTTCCAAATAAATCAAACCTTACGGAGCTAAGGCAATCGTCTGCGTTAATAAACCACAATGTTATTTCTATGGCGAAAATTTGCACCTTTGATGTTCCGCCCCGCCTAAACCGTTCGACTTTTTCTGATTTTCTCTTTTGATGGCACATCTACGGGCCGAGACCTTTCTTCACCCAGCCGTTCTCTCAATTCGGTTGTCGAAAGAAAATTATGTTTCAAAATAATATATAGATTCTACATGTTAAATAAAAAGGAAACAAAACCAATATTAATAAATATGAACACCTCATTTGACTTATTAATGTTATATCTATTAACATTGTTAAAAAATGATTTTTGAAATTATGGAGAAAAACAAGGTGAAGAAAAGAAAACTAAAGAAAAAATCAATAGTAAAATTGGTATTAATCAGTTATTGATTTTCTTAACCTTTTACAGCTTGCACTGATATCCGGGCATATATTTTAAATTAGTCTCCCCCCCCCCCCTCCCCATATTTTTTCTTTTAATGTGTTAGTTAAAGTATAGTAGTTATATAAATGTGAAAAAAAATAAAAATAATAATGCAATTTTCTTTGTGTTTCCAATTAGGAGCATGGGACATTTCTGACTAATTTACATTGGTTTCAGAAACTGAATATACTTATGAGTAGTTTAAATATTAAGTGAAATATTGACTTAATAAAAGATTTATTTTTAAATTTCAGTAAAGATATGAATTAAATTTGAAGGGGGGGGGGGTATCAAGATAGCTCTAAAAATTTATGAAAATGGCTATAAATGGCTTTTCATGATTTTTTTCCAGTTTCCCAATAATGATTCAAATTCAACTTTTATTTTAAGAAAATCAAGTCATATTTTAACTTTATCTGATAAATTTTTCAAGTCAATATTGATAAAATTTCATTTTTGAATAAATTTTTGATTAAATGTTCCCAACTGGGAAAACTGGCCTGTAAAAGGTTAAATTTAATATTTACTGTTAATTACTGTTTTTTAATGTATATAAATGCCATACTGTTGTATACTGTTTGTAAGTGTACTGTTGTAGGTATTGTTACTGTTGTAAATGTATACTGTTTCAAATGTAATAAGAGAATTTGCTTGCAATATTTCTAGAATTTTTTGTTTTAATGTTTGTTGGCTTTAAGTTAAATGCAAATATTATTATTTACTAGAGAGGCTTGAGTACATATAATTCTACTTGTATGGTTCAGGGAATGGTAATGCCCTTCAGGAATTGGTAATGACTGCTGAAAGACTTTTGGAGACATGAATTTGACATGCATGCACACTATATCAGAATCCTCCATGAAATTCTGCGTTTTAGTTAAATTTTCCCCATTTTTATTTTACAATATGTGGATATATAATCGTGATCAATCTTTATGTTTCTAAACTGTCAAAGTTTAATCTTTTTGCATTCTTTTGGTAAATAAGTATTTTCCATTAAGTGTACTTTTATTTGTATCTCTAATGCAGTCACAAAATTTACAAATGCCTATTTTGATTTGTTTTTATAATTTCATGAATTTTAAATGCGTCTGAAAGTTACTTACTGTTTCATACTAATTCTGTGTATTGAAAAGGATATGGAATTGCATTAGATTGATTTTGCAAGCTTAATTAAAATAAGAGATTTTTTTCCCCTTTCAAGTGAAAATAAATGCAGTTTTTTATATTTATTTTTAAATTAAGACATTTTTTGTTAATTAAGCTAGCAGAAAAACATTTTTATTATATAATAACATTTTTTAATTTTAACAGGTGTTAAAATTTTTCAAGAAATATGTAGTCAGGGTGAAGCTAAATATGGAAAAAGATGTGGTATGTTTTTAATTTGTAACTATTGAAAATGTTCTTTTCTATTTGTTTATTATTCTATTTTCTGTGAAGATTACATGAAGTGGAATTATCTATGGTTCTTTCAGCTGAATTTTTTTAATGTTTTTACATGACCAGTTTACAGAAACAAAAACATATTTAGTAAGATAATAAAAAGCATTGAAACTAGGCTAACAGAAGAAAATGATATTAAAAGGTTAAAATGTAATACGGAGGTATTCCAATAGTTAACTTAATAAAAATAATTCCGCTATCCTCCGGAGGTATATTTTGGTCGCGTGCTCCACGACCATCCTCAATCCTTCCACGACTCATCCTCATATCCTCTGGGAGATAGAGGCAATGATGACGCCATTGCCGAAGAGCAACAATCGAGACTGAAGATGACCGTGGAGATGCGATCGAAACAGTGGCGTACCCAGAGGGTTTGCAAAGGGACATATGCACCCCCCCCTCCCCCCCAAGATTTCTTGAAATTGAAATATTTCAGACTGGGGGGAAAAAAACCGATTTTTTTCCAAAAAAAATCATCATGAAAGGAAAACATGATTCCAGCTAAGTGAATTCTTGAAAAAATAATACAAAGTCTTTGAAGACTCTAAAAACGTACCTTTGTGTCTATGAAGCCCATGGTCAGAGTTTGCAGGAGGAGAGAGAAGGGGAGGATGCTTCCCTATCGAATATCTATGGAATATTATATTATTTCTATGGAAGATGTCCACCTTTCTGAACAGCGATAATCTCTGATTTCATGTGCATAAATGGAGAGCAGTCAGGAAATCTCATTCAATCCATTTTCTTGTGCTCGAAATGCTACGTTCACAATTTTATAACTTTAAATTCATTTCAATCTTTTCCTTAATTTTTTAATCCGAGAATGAGTAAAAGGAATCAGTTGTCAGTTTTAAGTTTTTTAAAATCTGGTGAAAAAAATTTCCAAACATCAATTTGAAACGGAAATGTAAATATTAAATAACAATTTCAAGTAACAGTAATAAATTTTTGAATGCTGTAATTTTACATCTTAAGAAAGGTTCAGAAAACACAAAGAAATTTTGAGACAAATAAATATTTTAGTTTCACTGGAGAAAACCCCATACTTACAGATGAAAACAAATTAGAAATGCTAAGAATGCTAATGATTATAGAGCATCACCCTTGTACAGTGTTTTCACTAGAGGCGAGAATCTCGCATTTTTTTTTTCTTTTTCTCACAAAAAATTATTACTGTGAGAAATTCGCGCACTCTACAAATCGGTTTCTCAAAGAAGAAAAAATAATGAAGAACACAGGGTGTAAAAGTGGATTCTCAAGAACTATAAAGTCTATGAAAGAAAAAAAAAGAAGGGCCCTGGGGGGGTTCCTGGGAACATTCTGATCCTGGGGGTATCTTAAACTGGGCCACTTTTATTGCATGTAACTGCAATTGATTTAGACTTGGAGGTCCAGTTACACTCAATAAAAATAACTAAAAATCATAAATACCTTAATTTTCGGTATTTACCCAACACAGGAATAAATACCCTACACATTGGATATTTACTCAACCCAAATCTATAAGTGAAAAATTCTCACCCATTTTATAAAATCTCACTCAGTTTGCGGGAAAGGGTGAGAAATTCTTAACCTTTTTTTTTCCCCCTTCAATGAAAACCCTGCCCTAGCAGCACAATTAGTCCAAAAGACGTTTAAAGCACGTTGTTTAATGTCAAAAAACATATTTCCAACGTAATTTGAACGTTTTTTGCACTAGTTGTGCTACTAGCCCGTAAGCAGGCGCACTTACGGGCTGTCGCTGGGGTGAGGGTAAGTCTCACCCCAGTGACATTTTTTCTTCGTAAAATGGGAGAAATTTTTTGAGAACAAGTTTGCCCCATCTTCTACCTTTCAAGGTCAAGGTCTAGTTGGGATGAGTGAAATAATGCCGTTTCTTTGTTATCTGGAAGAGAAGAAAATTCCACTTTGGGATTAAATATGTTTCATTACATTGTTAACGTAAACTAAATGTAAGTTAAATATAAACTGACGTTACACTACTGGTATGTATTGACAAAAGACTATTAGGTGAAATTAATATCATAATAATAAAGTAATTAGTGTTTTTAGGTATAAAGCATACCATATGAAATTTTCTTCTCAGAAAGCATGATATTTAAAAGAACTGCCTTAAAATCTCTAAATAAATATGAAAAGCACGGTTTCCTCCCATGAAACGTAATAGAACTGACGTATTTTACATTTTAAGTCCACAAATTTGTTTTTCAGACTTTTTAGTCAAAAATATAAAGAAGACAAAATTTACCCCACACGAGTGCTTAAGTTACAAAAGTAGGCGAGGGCAGCTATGGGAAAAGAAATGAATGGCACAACAGATTAGATTAACTGCTATAGAAGCTTTACAAGTATGCAACATGCGCACGTTGATATTTTCCCGAATATCCATAAATTTTTAAAAACTTTAGTCACTTTGCCTGTGACAACATGTACTACTGAAGGATCCTTTTCAACTATGGAATATTTTAAAACTACTTAAGAAGCAGTAAATTTGAAATGTGCTTAAATGGTCTCTGCTATACATGTATAAAAAATATATTTGTAAGTGAAGAAGCCTTAAATATTTTGCAAAAACGAACAGGGGATAAATATAACCTTGTAGAAATTTTCCAAAATATGCATGAAATTTTCTGTTTTATTATAACCACTTCTAAAATAAATAAAAACTTCGTGAGAAAAACACACATAAAATGTTACGTAATAAGTAAGATTTTGTGTGTTATGTTTCACAAAGTTTATATTTATTTTAACGTTTAACACCAATATTTTGAGTGTTTTTTCCATAACCACTTTTTCACAATTTTTTAAATTGTGGCTATATTTTTCAATCATAAAATGACTTTTATCGAATTTTCAACAATGTGGGATTCCCCAGGTTCTAGTAAATACGAATTTTCGTTCTTATGATATCATTACTACTTTGTCCCATGATATTTAATTTTGTAACCTTTAATAATTTGATAAAAATTATATTAATTCGTGAACAGGTTTGAAAGAGAGAAACAAGAAACATATTCATGGGCGGTAATTTGGGCCTTCCATGTATTTTGAGGAACTCATCTTGAGTTTTCAAACACTTGAAAACTTAATTAATTTGAAAGATTTCAGTATGCTATAAAATTGTTTACTATACCGGTAGCTGCGATAGGGGTGGGGCACTCTCGAACCCCTATATGGGCAACCATAATAGCATATTCTTTAGATTTCACCAAGTGTTACATAACTTATTTCGTGGTAATGACGATATGCACTCTCCAAAATGAATTCCTGGGTACGCCACTGGATCGAAACATATATTTTCCAGTGGAATTAGGTATTTATCACAGGGTTTCTACAGACCTGGATAGTCAGGAAAATGAGTTTTGGTCAGGGAAAGTCAGGGATTTGAGAAAAAAGTCAGGGAAATTTGAAGAAAGATCAGGAAAATGCAAGAATATTTGAATTTTGCCGCAAAATCAAGAAAATACTTCCTGTTTGAACCTAATTGTAGAAATTGTTTTATTTTCATTTTCTTATTTAACCTTATAAATAATTTTAAAATGTGTCCTTTATTAACATATCTTGTTCAGTTGAAATATTCTTAATTTTATCCTAAATTATTATCAAGCATGGCTTTTGTTAGAATCCAGTGATGTCAAATAATATTTTTGTGTATATTGATTTTATTATTATTATTATTATTATTATTTGTAAAAAAAGGGGCAAAATATATAAAAAGTTATTAATTAAAGGATGTAATATTAAAAATAGGAATGCAAAATTCAGGAAAGCACGCTAGATAAAAAGTCAGGGAAGAGCATGATAGATGTCAGGGAAGCAAAAGCTGTGGAATCTGTAGAAACCCTGTATCAATGTTGTAAAACCTTACTGTATTTAACCCTCTGAGCATCCTGGAAATGGGCAAGTAATGTAAAGTTGTTTTTATGGTACAATTTTCATGTAGCTTTAAAATTATACAAAAAATAAAATTTTGATAGGAAGATTTGTAATTATTAAAAAACAAGTTCCTAAATTACATGCAAGCTTCAATATCTGAACATATCTTATGATACCTGTCTGTTATAAATAATTCAAATTATAGATGCATTGCAGTGAAGACTGGAACGAAGTTGACGGAATTTTAGGTCTCAGCCGCTTGGAGGGTTAAAATCATTTGGATGACTCTATAAATAAATTACCCAGTGAATTGCAATAAAAAAACGACATGCACAATTAGATGTTGCAATAGATTTAAATACAAAATTATTTTTGGTGCCAAATCTGGCAATATTTTTCCAAAACTTACCAAGGTCAGTGACAAATGGTGGGTCCCAGCCACACCATTTCAACTCTTCAACTGCTAATGACCGTTACAAAAAGAGCTGTTAAAGTAATTTAAAAAAAAAAGGTGCTGGGAGGGGGTGTAGAAATCCTTCATTTGGGAAGATTTGAGAGGATTACCAACATACACTTCTCACAGCGGAAGAGAAACTGCAGGAATTTTTGCAGCTGCCCAGAATCGACAGCATATGTAAAGGAGAGGTGCCAATTATTATTGTTATTATTATCTTTTTTTTTTTTTTTTTTTTTTTTTTTCCAGGAGAGTGGAAGAGAAGAAACGTGTGAAAATGAACTAACTTGAGTTCTTTTGTTGAGGGACATTTGAAAAGGAAAAAAATTAATTTCTGATTTCTGTCGATTAGATATTAAAATTATTAAAATATTTCAAACATAAAAGATATGTCCTATGCAATGTAAGAGCAACAGGACACACACGTACACCAAATCACCAAGCTTGGTGACTTTGGCGTAATTTTTAAGGGAGGCATGTGACCTTGGTCAGAACCATTACCTAACTATACTTGAAATGGATAAATGTCTCTAAAAGTGCCATTGGCCGTAGTGTGTTAAAATTATTTTAAGTGTTCCTATAGCAGAACTATTCATGATACAGAGACTATTTTCAATGGAGAGATTTATTTTATAACCCTTAACAACATTTATCACTTCCAAGTCATTTGAAATAGCCTCATGCCTCTCTCCTAGTTTTTATATTCTCTCCTAGCCCATAAAGCGTAATGAAATCTTTTGGGCAGCCCTGTACATAAACTATAGAGTCGGTTGGAACCAAAAAGGGAGGTGCATAACTAGATGTCACAACAATCCTAAGTACAGTGGAACACCTTTAGTACGTCGCTCTATTGACTGCCAGGAAAAGACGTTATAACGAGAAAGACGTACAAAAGAAATGATTAAAAAAAACTTACCCAGTAGATGGCATCACCATAAAACTTCGATGTTTATTTTAATTTTATCGTTGTCACTTAAATTGTCATTGAGCTAAAGATAAAATAAAAATAATATATATAAAACTTTTATGTGCTACGTATCACAAAAATGTGTTATTATTTATTATATTTTTTTTTGCACTAGGAGAAAACTAGTAATCCATCACAAATCTTTGACGAGAACTATTTCTATTAATATTATATAATGCACTTTGTATATCGTTTAGCTGTTGCAATGTTCTTTCTGTAGTTTCGTTGCATAAAAAGTACTTTCTAGTCCTTCAAAATGCGACACAGCTTGCTGAAATGTAGGAGGAACAGCATTCGTTTCATCGTCATCTGTATCATCCTCACTGTTACTTGCTTCTTTTGGATTATTGCAGGCAATTAATTCCTTAACACTAAGGACACTTGTTGTTTGCACATTACTGTCGCAATCTGCATATTCTTCAAATGAATAATCACAATTTAATAAGTGCCATTCAGTATTAATTTTTGATTCTGTTTCTTCTACTGTGATCTCTTTTTCCCGAGACGGATAGCCACCTTTGATAAAGCAATGCTAAATGGTTTGCTTTGATACACTATTCCACGCAAATGAAATAAAATTCATCGCTTGTAAGATGTTTACCTTTTTTATATTGCCGTCCGATATATTTTCCACAGCTAACTGCACTAACTTCTGGCGATAATGGTGCTTGAAGCACCTGATTATTCCTAAATCAAGGGGCTGCAAATGACTTGTGCAGTTAGCTGGGAAGAAAACAGGTTGTATATGTTTGAGAAATTTGGTATCGGGAGGATGAGAGGGGCACTGATCCATGAACAATATTATTTTGCGCATTTCCTGTGCCATTTTTCTGTCCAATTTCATCAACCACTTGTTAAACAATTTTCCTGTCATCCAGGCCTTTTTATTGGAGTCGTACTGCACGGGAAAGGTTTTAATATTTTTGAAACACCCGGGATTTTGGTACTTTCCTATAACAAATGGTTTTAACTTTTCTGATCCATCAGCATTTGTGCACAGTAAAACAGTTATACGCTCTTTGCTTTATTACGGTCGCATGACATGGCTCACCTTTTAGTGACAGAGCCCTTGAAGGAAGCAAGTGATAAAAGAGTCCGGTTTCATCACAATTGAATACGTTTTATAGTTCATATTCAGCAAGTTTGTCAGGAAGAGTTTTAAACCACTCTTCAACAGTTTCAAGTGGTACAGATTTCAATTCACCACTTAGCATTTGGCAGGTCATTCCATTCCTTATTTTAAATTTATGGAGCCATCCTCCAGAAAATATGCACTCTTTCACTTCCATTTGCTTGGCAATTTCAAGTGCCTTATTAATGAGCATCAGCCCGCTCACAGGAATATTAGCAGCTCTGCATTGCTTGAAGAACTGCAAAACCAAAGAATCAATTTCCGGAACTTTACTGGCACGTACACGCTGCCTCTTAGCAACAGTAGAAGAACAGGCAGATGCGTTCTTTTCGATTTCTTGCCTTTTATAAATCAAAATTTTTAAAGTTGATACATTAATGTTCAGCTTTTTTGCAATGTCTACTTTAGACATAGAGACATTTTTATCCACTTCTGTTAAAATATTAATTTTTTATTCCAAACTTAGAGCTTTTCATTTAAAAGACATGTTGGAGAAAGATAAGCACAACCTACCTGCGTCTCTGTAAAAGTCAGACTGAAAGAAACAAATTTTATTTGTTTTCACAGGCCTCCCCTCGAGGGGGGGGGCTGAGATTCCAGACTAAAGGTTACTATCTTTGGCGATAAACCTTAATTGCCAACTGGGGGAGAATTCTATGGTCATCGGAGATCGCCCTTCCCCCTAACGAACAGGTTTCTGATTGTTCCCGGGTCATTGTGCAGAGATTTCGTGCTCGCTTAATCGCAAGTTTTATCGCCCCGATGCGCGCTAAATCGCCAATAGTGTGGAACCGCATTAGGAATTTCTCCTCTGCCGAATCTTCACAATAGAACGTTTCTCCTTTTTAAGCAAAATTTCACACTTCGGGTGCAATCCTATCGCAGGTGTAAAGGCCAGGGTCCACTCACGTCCGTTTCCGGACGCAGCAGAGTTTTTTTTTTATGATAAGGCATTGTAAAAGGGGGGGGGGGTTACAGTGCAGGGGCAAAGAATTTATTGGCTTTTAATGACCAGTCGGGATTCGCCGACAAAGGGTAATGCATGAAACCACAAAAGCACGCCCACTGCACAGGAGGGGCACTTTTCTCCCCAATCCGTCTTCAAGGTTCTGAAAAATACACTGAGTTCCCATTCTAGCGTACTGAAACGCACGTGAGTGGACGCTGGCCTTAAAAAGGAGAGAAGTCATGGCAATAGTCATTATCAATGAGGGAAAAAATTTTCAAAATATTTTGAGAAATGACGTACTAAAGAAAATCCTAGACGTATAAAAGAAATATTCTAAGATTATAAAGTATAGGAATGACTCCAGACTTTACAAAATCGGCATATAATCGATAAAGACGTACTAAAGAGAGGCATATTAAAGATGCTCCACTGTATAAAGTTTCAACATTCTGCGCCAATAGTTTATGAGATATGCAAATTACATACTTATGTTCAGACTTCAGGGAAAAACTGGTCAAAATGGACTTGCGGTCGGTCAAAATGGATTTTAGATGCATGTATAAGAACATGCGTACAATGAGATGCATCACAAAAAGTCATAAAAGTAAATTTAGAGGTAGTCAAAATTGGGTTTTTTTCATCAAAATCTGGCTCCTGAAATTTTTTGCAACCACATTACTACCTTTACAAAGAAGTAAAAATAGCTCTTAACTAAAGGCCATCATCCTGAGGATAGGGATTCAATAAACAAGTCCAATATCTTCAGCCTTATCACACTTTAAATGAAAATATATGAAATCTATAAATTAATCTCATATTAATGGAGACAATCATCCACATGGATTATAAGTGAAAGGAATGCCACCTCACCATCCTATGGACAGGGGTAAAATGGACAAGTTCAATATCTTCAGCCTTATCTCACTTTAAATGAAAATAGATAAAATCTATTAATTAATTTCATATTAATGGACAGACAATCATCCACATGGAAAATAAGTGAAAAGAATGTTACTGATGGCACCATTTGGGTTTTAATTTTGGGTGGGGGGAAATTAAACCGATTGATTAATTTGGTGACATAATGAAAATGTACAACTTAATATGCTACAAAGGGCATACAAATTTATCTAAAGGGCATAAAAATTTATTTTAAAAAGTTACATTTTCCAAATTAAGAAAGTTCATACATAATAAAGCCCCATAAAAATCATTCTTTCTGAGAACACATCATCTGATTGGCAACTTATGATTTTTAAAATTCGAAATAAATGTCTTTTTTGCCTTTCAGAATATGATATATGCAAAATTCTAATTTCATTGACAATTTTGTGCATTTAAAGTGAAATAAAATGCACGCACACACACACATACAAAAAAAAAAAAAAAAAAAAAAAAAAAAAAAAAAACCAAAAAAAAAAATGCCAGCAACATCATTTCTTCTGTTAGGAAAAATCGACACATAATTTCAAAACTGTTAAAATGCAGGAAATTTTCAAATCTACACAAAAAGTCTCATAAACTGCTGGATTTTTTAACACTCTCAAGGATACTTTTGATAGATAGGTATTTGTAATATATCAAGTATACTAACATTTTTAAATTTAATTTTTTAATGTAAATTTAAAAAATTTAGTCTCACTCCTCTTTATTTTTATGCATGTTTTAGTGTTATAATTATGAATTTCTGCAGTGCTTAAAAACTCACAGGAACTCATTATTAAAATAACAATTTTTTTTATATAATAGAAATGTATAATTTCTGAGTAACACACTTTGTTATTTTAACTGTAAGCATGCCAAATTATGCTCAAGACTAACCTAAACCATTAACACAGTTTATTCAACTGTAATATATTTTTCACTCTAAAATAGTTCTTAGTAATTTTCACATGACTAAGGCAGAATGACTGGCTTAATTTGTTCTGGTAAGAATTTTTGGCTCTGCTTGCTGTTCAGTTGCTTCAGATCAATACAACAGTGTAGATAGTTGTGAAAAGGTTCTTTTTCTTGTTTCGGGTTAACTTTCCTCAATTATAGTGTATTTTGTAGCAAATAGCTATCTACATTCCACATCACTTTAAAAACATAAAATTTTTACAAAACTGTAAAATAAAATTCATATTTCAAACTATAAAAGTGGGAACTACTTATGTACCTACTTTTTATGCTGTAGTAACATCAATCCTTTTCTGCAGAGAAAAGAATTAAATGTATGCAAAACAAATTCTTATAGTGTTGTGTTTAGATTGCTAATGTCAAAAAATATTGTTTGCTTGATATGTTTAGGTGTTAAATGTATCAGCTTCCCAAATGTATTTAGTTTGTGTACAAATAAATAGCAACACAGAAAACATTAAATATGGAATACAGTATGGTCTTTAATGGTATTTAAAAAGGGAAAAAGAGATATATCCTGTTATAAATATGAAACCCTTTTCTTATATTAATGTACTTCATTTTGCATTGCATTATTTTATTTTTTATTCAATACACTGAAGACTGATTTATTTATTTCAGACAAATCTATAAAAATAGATGAAAATAAAAGTTCTCTATCTGATGAAGATTATTTAACAGTATCTTCAGATGAAGAAAGCCTATCTGATCCTGGGGAAAAAGAGACATCAGATGAAAAAAGCATATTGGATGTCCCCAAAAGAAAACAGGCAGTTTCACCTAATGTAAAAAGCACATTAAGTTGTCATAAAGGAACACGGACAGTGTCATCAGGTGTAAAAAGAATGTCTAGTGGTTCCAAAGAAAAGCCGACAGTCACATGCAATGAAAAATGCCAATCTGATTTTCCCAAAAGAAAGCAAACAGTGTTGTCACATAAAAAAAGGCAATTTATGTCATGTAAGAAAAATGAAAATTCAGATAACCAACGAAAACAATTTAATGCAGTTTTACGTGATTGTTTTGTTAACAATTCAAGAAAAAATCCTGATGACTTCCTATTTTTACAAGATGAAACTGTTCATAGCAGTTCTTACTCTGTACCTTCTTCAAGTTCCATACATAAAGCTGTTAATAAGTGTGCAATTGAGTTATCGCCTTGTCCTCTAGCACTAAAACATAAAAAAATTGCCAATCGTAAACTTCGATCTGCTAAAGCTCAAAGAGCTAAGATTTTTAATCCAACCATACATGATTCTTCTTTATTACTTGCTTCAAGTTTTAACCAAAAGGAATTTATTGGGAATGAAATTAAGTCATTGCCACATTTACGATCAAAAAATAGACTTGAAAAAATGTATTTCTCCAGCCTATCTGATGAAAAAAATGAATTAGTGTCCTATAAAGAAAAAGATTCAAATAATTGGATATACACAAAACAGTATGATAATTCAGGTATTCGTGATTGTTTTGTAAAACTTTCAAGAGTAAATCCTGATGACTTCCCATTTTTACAAGATGAAACTGTTCATAGCAGTTCTTACTCTAAACCTTCTTCAAGTTCCATACATAAAGCTGTTAATAAGTGTGCAATTGAGTTATCGCCTTGTCCTCTAGCACTAAAACATCAAAACACTGCCAACGGTAGACTTAGATCTGCGAAAGCGCAAAGAGCTAAGATTTTTAATCCAGCCATGCATGATTCTCCTTTATTATTTACATCAAGTTCCAACCAGAGAGAATATATTAGGAATGAAATTAAGTTATTGCCTCATCTTTCGGCATCAAACAGATCTGAAAAAATGTATTTTTCCAGCCTATCTGATGAAAAAAATGAATTAGTGTCCTATAAAGAAAAAGATTCAAATAATTGGATATACACAAAACAGTATGATAATTCAGGTATTCGTGATTGTTTTGTAAAACTTTCAAGAGTAAATCCTGATGACTTCCCATTTTTACAAGATGAAACTGTTCATAGCAGTTCTTACTCTAAACCTTCTTCAAGTTCCATACATAAAGCTGTTAATAAGTGTGCAATTGAGTTATCGCCTTGTCCTCTAGCACTAAAACATCAAAACACTGCCAACGGTAGACTTAGATCTGCGAAAGCGCAAAGAGCTAAGATTTTTAATCCAGCCATGCATGATTCTCCTTTATTATTTACATCAAGTTCCAACCAGAAAGAATATATTAGGAATGAAATTAAGTCATTGCCTCATCTTTCGGCATCAAACAGATCTGAAAAAATGTATTTCTCGAGCCCATCGGATGAAAAAAATGAGTTACTGTCATATAAAGAAAAAGATTCAAATAATCGGATATACACAAAGCAGTATGATAATTCAGGTATTCGTGGTTGTTTTGTAAAACTTTCAAGAGTAAATCCTGATGACTTCCTATTTTTACAAGATGAAACTGTTCATAGCAGTTCTTACTCTGTACCTTTTTCAAGTTCCATACATAAAGCTGTTAATAAGTGTGTAATTGAGTTATCGCCTTGTCCTCTAGCACTAAAACATAAAAAAATTGCCAATCGTAGACTTCGATCTGCTAAAGCTCAAAGAGCTAAGATTTTTAATCCAACCATACATGATTCTTCTTTATTACTTGCTTCAAGTTTCAACCAAAAGGAATTTATTAGGAATGAAATTAAGTCATTGCCTCATTTACGATCAAAAAATAGACTTGAAAAAATGTATTTCTCCAGCCTATCTGATGAAAAAAATGAATTAGTGTCCTATAAAGAAAAAGATTCAAATAATTGGATATACACAAAACAGTATGATAATTCAGGTATTCGTGATTGTTTTGTAAAACTTTCAAGAGTAAATCCTGATGACTTCCCATTTTTACAAGATGAAACTGTTCATAGCAGTTCTTACTCTAAACCTTCTTCAAGTTCCATACATAAAGCTGTTAATAAGTGTGCAATTGAGTTATCACCTTGTCCTCTAGCACTAAATCATCAAAAAATGGGTAGACTTGGATCTACTAAACCTCAAAGAGCTAAGATTTTTAATCCAGCCATACATGATTCTTCTTTATTACTTCCAAGTCCCAACCAGAAAGAATTTATTAGGAATAAAATTAAGTCATCCTCATCTATCAGCATCAAACAGACCTGAAAAAATGTATTTCTCCAGCCCACCTGATGAAAAAAATGAGTTACTGTCATATAAAGAAAAAAATTCAAATAATCAGCTTTACATAAAGCAGTATGATAACTCAGGTATTCACGATTGTTGTGAGAAGCTTTCTAAAGTTGACATAAACTCCTATGGAAGTACTAAATTTTCAGTTACAAAAGAATCAAGCACTGCTTCAATATTTAAAGGAAATTGTCAAGTTTATCAGAAAAACTTAAAACTAGATTCAGCCAGTCAAGTAAAATGTAACTACAAGCAACCTAAACTTGTACATGAAGAGGAATGTCTAAGCATTAATATCCAATCTTTTAAAAAGTTCAAGCAAGATGCATCTCCTGCAGATAGTTATAAAAGTAAATTACTGTCTTGAATGTGAGCATACAAGTGACATAAGAAATTCAGCTGAACTTGTACAACTTGAAATAGTTCAAAGGAATTTTTAAAAATTCCACCCATCCATGAACTATTGCTCTTTACTATCTCCAGAGTATGCAATTGAGCCATTGCATTGTCCTCCAAAAACCTAAACCTAAAAAAAAAATGATCTCACCTGTCTTTGACTAGGATCTGCTAAAACACATAACCAAAGAATTAAAAATACATGTTCATTCATATGTGTTTCTTCCTCTAAATTCTGAAGTTCTGAACAAAAGGATGAAATCAAGCCATTAGCTTGTCCAGCATTTCACAAATAGAATTCAAAAGCTTCATCTCATCAAGCTTGGACTTGGATCAACTATAGTAGAATCTATGCATATTCCTTCTTCATTACATATTCCGAATTTCACGTGAAAGACATTTAGTGTGGATAAAATTGATCGCCATACTTAGTATCTAGCAAGCCTAATTGATTCACCTGGGGGAAAAAAAAAAAAAAATGAAAAAGAGTCAGTCCTGCAATGAAAGAGCAAGGAAGTATTTGTGCACTGATGAATATGTGGACTATTCAATTTCATAAAATGTAGTAATTTTTTTAAATTGTTTACCAATTTGCTATTTACACCAGACTATTAAATTTGATGTCAGGGATGGGCATTGACTAACGAAATGCCTCAGTGTTCTACTTTAGTACGATCTCTGAGTGAAAATATATCTTTTAATGGAATTTTGTGCTACATTTATGTGTGTAAAAGATGCAGTAAATGGCACAGCTGAACCAGTATGGAGGAGGCGGGGGTTATCATTCCATAAGGTTTTATCAAGTAAATGTCAATCTCAAGGGAATTTTTAACCTATTGTATTTACTATATATATAACAATATTACAATTTCCAGTTTTAGTAAATGCTAAGGAAATAATAATAATGATAAACTTTTAATTATTATTGACAAGGGAAAAAAATTATTATTATTTTAAGTAAAGTTTTACAAACTCATGCAGTTTTTGCACTATCTGTGTGACACAATTGATTTTGTAGCTTTAAAAATACTACAGATGTCTACTTTGTTACTAGACATTAAATTAAAAAAAAAAAAAAAAAGTTGGAGTCTAAGTAAGCATTTCAGTTTTTACACATTATTTGGCATGTAACAAAAATTGCAACTATCCAACAGCATCCGAATTAATACAGCTGTTCAATAAATCAGTTAATTAAATGCCCACTATGTTGCTACCAGACAGTGCATTTTGCCAAGGTGTCCAGTGCTAATGTTGCCTGGTGGCTATTTCTTAAACTGTTAGTCAAGGACACATAGTTCCAGTTGAAAAAATGTTTTAAATTGTATTATCTATTATATCAGAAACAATTCAATTCCTATAAAAATTACGGAATTTAAATTTTCGTACGGTCCCCTGGTCCTATCTAATCTAATATCCTATCTATCTAAAAGTTATATTTTGAAAATTTTTCTTTATACAATTCGATGCACAATAAAAAAAAATTTTGTCCTCCCACGACCAAAGTTTACCAAGTTATAAGGCAACAAATATTTTGACTTAAATCACTTTTCCATGTTTAAAAGTGACCCGCTATGGTAAACCGTTAATGGAACATATAAATATTGAAATTTTAAATTATAGGTTTCAATTTCATTTTCTGGCATAATGCGAAGAAAGAAGCAAAACTAATTTTAGAATACTAATTTTTAAGCAGGTTTTAGTCAGGCTCTATAAAAATCTATCCGGGCTCAGACTTACTAAATCATATATGTGTAGCACTGAGTATGCTACGCAAAGTACAGGAAGAGTTTTCTACATGGTTTTATATTTATACTAGCTGACCCGGCAAACGTTGTTTTGCCATATAAATTATTCCTAGGATTATTTTAGTAGAAAGAAATGACTAACTTATTGTAAGTGTGTGAGGATGTGGTATATGAGTGGAAGAGGCATAGAGCACTGTGAACCATGCTGGAATATAAAAATAACACAATACCAAACATTTATATTTTTAATTCATTGTAATTTATTCTTTACATTTATATATATCGCTAATTACAATAATTTTACTAAAAAATAATATCAATCCCTTAACGGAATAGAGTGAACAATATTTTTAGCTAACACAAACAAACTGATTGGTTTGCCCACTCGAGATCATGCCACGTATAATTGTCCGTGTGAAAAACATGGCGTGCTCAAATCTAAGCCACAAACAAACATAGTTTGGCCTTGAAACCTATTCATAGTCATTCCATAAAAAATTTTGTCCAAAAAAAAATAATAATAAAAGGATGAAAATCTGAAGCATTTTCAGATTTTAAATACGCACTATAGCGCTATATATTAAAATCGTATCATAATTTATGCGTCGTCCCTATTTTTCTCTCATATTCCATTAAGTTGGAAAGTGTATATTATTCATGACTGTGCTGTATTTTTTTTTCTTGTTTCGTAAAACCCATCTTTGGAATCGAAATCTATCTTAAAATCGTCTACTAAAACTATTTTACAATATTTGCCAAGTATATTACAACTACACTTCATCGTTCTATATATTGTTTCGAATGCGCATCATAATACATGCGTATACCATGTATGTCTTTCTTGGGTTGATTCCTATATTAACGCCTCGACTCTCGCCAAGGTGGCGATCATTAAACATATGCAGTTACAATGACAATTTTTTTGCATTTATGTGGCAATCATAATTTAGAATTAAAATGGCGATTTGGAACAACATGTAAGCACAGCATGCCGTTACATTTTTATTTATTTTGGATTGCCAATTAATGTAGTTGTAATAATAAAGTGTCTTCAAATTCCTTAACTGGTGCGTTTATCGCTAATTTGTTTACTTTAGTTTTCATCTAGTTCTTTTGGGAGCGCCGAAACGGTACGTACGTATTATGCCGGCGGTCACTTCCGCCAAACTACTTTTTCGTCAAATTTGCTGGCAAACTATTGCCAATCGTATTCCAAACCATCAACAATTTCATGTGCCCGGCATTTATCTTGGTGAAAATTGCTTGTCTTGGAGGACCGCCGGGATAATACGTAAGTACCGTTTAAACTTGTGCATTACTCCCAGAGACCCATGACTGCAATGCTCGCCAAAGTACCGGGATTTTTTAGGTTGGCGAGAGTGGGGGGCGTTAAAATAGGAATCAACTCTTTCTTGTACCATAAAACACATCTTTGGAATCGAAATCTATCTTAAAATAGCCTACTGAAACTGTTTTACAATCTTCGCGAGGCATATTCGTCCTATAGGCATATTCCAACTATGCCGCAGGGACATGAAATGGGAATCATAATCCATGAGTGTACAGTGTTTTCCTTTCTTGTTCCACAAAGCACTTCTTCAGAATAGAAATCAATATTAAAATCGCCTAATAAAACTGTGTTACAATATACGCCAGGCGTTTTCTAACTATACTCGAAATATATTTATAATAAATTGTCACGTTTTGGCTCCCCATTTAGCGATCCATTATCAAAAATTGCAAATCCTTGTGCGACTTTCAACATTTTATTAACGCCCCCCCCCTCTCCACGTTATCTGGCAAACACATTTGAAAAGAGACTCGATGCGCTAATGCCTAGACAAAAATCCTGATTGAACTTATTAGCACTCTGGTGCTAAAAATTTTGAGGTGGACCGCCCTTGTGACTTAGGGGTATGAGGCAAAATCATATTCGCAGACCTAACGAATATACATATAAAATTTCTTTAAAATCGGTCGAGCTGTTTTGGAGGAGTATGGTAACTGACACTGTGACATGAGAATTTTATTTATTAGATATACCCTATATAAGTTCAATCGAATGTACCGTTTAAACGCTAGAGCACTTTCAAGAATTTCCCCCCATAAGCCATAATGTAAAAGAAATCTTTGTAGTAGCCCAGTAGAAAAACTATAAGTTCTATACACATCAAAATCAATGTCAGTCTACGATGGTGGTTTATAACATATATACCCAATTTGAGCTCAATCGAATGCCCCGTTTAGGAGCTATCGTGTTCACTCACATACACACACACACACACATACAAACATACATCTCGTAAAAATAGCATAAATGAATTCAGAAGACCTCAAAACGTGTTAATACATCAAAATCTCGAAGTCGAATTTTTTCATGATTACAATACTTTCCTTACAGGGTACTTGTTCGGAAAGAAAAAAGGATGAAAATCTGAAACACTTTCAGGTTTTAAATGCACACTATAGGGCATATATGCTATATATTAAAATCGTATAATTAGTTATACGTTGTCCCTATTTTTCTTACTTATTCCGTTAAGTTTCAAAAGTGTATCGTTATTCATGACTGTGCTGTTTTTTTCTTGCTTGTTTCGTAAAACCCACCTTTGGAATCGAAATCTATCTTAAAATCGCTTACTAAAACTATTTTACAATCTTGCCAAGTATATTACAAATATACTTCATCGTTTTATATATTGTTTCGAATGTGCATCATAATCCATGAATGTACCGGTTTGTCTTTCTTGGGTTGATTCCTACTTTAACGCCTCGACTCTCGCCAAGGTGGCGATCATTAAACATATGCAGTTACCATGACGATTTTTTGCATTAATTTGGCAATCGTAATTTAGAAATAAAATGGCGTTTTGGAACAACATGTAAGTAAAGCATGCCGTTATATTTTTATTTATTTTGAATTGCCAATTAATGTAGTTTTAATAATTAAGTGTCTTCAGATTCCTTAACTGGTGCGTTTATCGCTAGTTTGTTTACTTTAGTTTTCATCTGGTTCTTTTGGGAGCGTTGAAACGGTACTTACCGTGTCGTACAATCGTATTCCAAACCATCAACAATTTCATGTGCCCGGCATTTATCTTGGTGGAAAATTGCTTGTCTTGCCGGACCGCCGGGATAATACGTAAGTACCGTTAAAACTTGTGCATAACTCCCAGAGACCCATGACTGCAAAGCTCGCCAAAGTACGGGGATTTTTTAGGTTGGCGAGAGTGGGGATGTTAAAATAGGAATCAACTCTTTCTTGTACCATAAAACGCATCTTTGGAATCGAAATCTATCTTAAAATCGCCTACTGAAATTGTTTTACAATCTTCGCCAGGCATATTCTTCCTGTAGGCATATTCCAACTATACCGCAAAGACATTTTAAATGCTGTTTGGAATGGGCATCCACGAGTGTACCGTGTTTTCCTTTCTTGTTCCACAGAGAACTTCTTCGGAATAGAAATCTATATTAAAATCGCCTAATAAAACTCTTTTACAATATACGCCAGGCGTTTTCTAACTATACGCGAAATATATTTATAATAAATTGTCGCGTTTTGGCACCACATTTAGCGATCAATTATCAAAAATTGCAAACCTTGTGCGACTTTCAACATTTTATTAACTTCCCTCCCCCCTCTCCACATTATCTGGCAAACACATTTGAAAAGTGATTCGACACGTTAATGTCTACACAGAAATCCTGATTGAAATGAATAGCACTCGGGGGCTAAACATTTATGGTGGACCTCCCTTATGACTTAGGGGTATGAGACATAGTTAAAAACCTATTCTATGACCTAACGAATATACATAGAAAATTTCATTAAAATTGGTCGAGTGGTTTCGGAGGAGTTAGGTGACTAACACTGGGACAGGAGAATTTTATATATTAGAGATTGCAGCTAAAGGAAGCTACTTTTGAACAAATGTCATGCTAACAGAATTTGTAAATATTATTTTAAGTTTCTAAAATACATATATTTGTATTTTAAAATTAGGGATATAACGGATATCTGGCAAGTATCCGGTATCAAGCCTATCCGTCTGATTTTTCAATATCCGAAATCCTCATAGCAGAAATACTGCAACACGGCAACAGTATTGCAGACACAGAAATCTGCTTGTGGACAGTTTTCAAAGACATATTAAAAAATTGTCTTTTATTGTCTGCAAATTTCGGGCACATCATGCTGCGGCTCATTATGCTGTCTAATGTCTCCTGCTCCACGATGACGTCACTAAACACAGCACAGCGGAGTCCGCCCACAGCTATTTAGTGAAATGGAAGTCCGAGTCCAGCTTTTACACATTTCTGCACCCTTCTGGTTTCACATTTGTATTATTACAGGCATCACAGTTGGTTCTGTTTTTTAAAAATTCCTACCTCTATAAATAATAGAGTAAAATGTTCTGCTGCTTCAACAGTTAAATGTTCTTTTAGATGTTAAGGTTTCGCCTATCAAACCATTAAAATGTTAGGTTTTACAAATAAAACTTTGATGAAGGTAGGAATTTAAAAAAAAATAGGACCAACTGTGACGCCTGTTATTATTTGCCAAGAATGACCATTTTTTATTTCCCATACACCATTTTAGGTTCGTTTTACGGTACATTTCGAAAATATACTTATTAAAACTGCTCCTTTTCAGAAAAATGATTCATTACAATAACCCCATCATAAAAATAGGATTGATTGCAGACAGCCCTTCTACAAAATTACCTTCTTTGAAATCGGACCTTTCTCACTGATATTTCAAATTAAAATGCCTTTTTCAAATGTTCTATTTTTTTTTTTTTTTTTTTTTTTTTTTTTGGATTGAAATATTGTAATTGCATTTTCAATTGTCTTTGCTTTCATTTGCATGAACTGAGTAATCTAAAAAGTGGCCCCTCTAGCATATTTTGTTTTTTGCTGACTCAACTGAAAAAGAACCTCGATCGGATCGGCAGAACTATGTGCACATTTCACTTAGGAGTTGAGGGAAGAAAATATCGTTGGGAAATTCACACAGTAATTTTTTAGCCATTTAAATATTTGATTTCCTCAAATATTGGTAATTACGTTTGATAAATACCTAGTTGCAAATTATTAGCAATTATTATTCTAGAATTTATCGCCAGCTATATAGTTATTGCTCTTCTCGATGTTTTTAATTGTTTTGCGCACTTGTGCAAGTTTTTTCTTTTCTTTCTTTCTTTTATTTTCTTTTTTCCCTGAATGATTTACTCAATTTAATTGGCTTTCTTATTGTGTGTTATTCATAATTATTACAGATATTTACTAACCATATATAATTACGGATGATATAGAAAGTATCTTAGCAAAACAATGTTTTGCAACTAGCCGCCTTCGGCGACCAGTTTTGGCTGTGCACTTAAAATGATTTGAGTGTATAGGCCGCAATGTATAAGAATACTTGTAGCCCTGCAAAAAAATGTACGGCGTACACTATTGCTAAAATTTAAGTAGTATGTGAGACAGTGACCTATAATATGCGTACCTAATTTGATGTCAATCGAATGCACCATTCAGACACTAGCTGACTTTAAATGATTTGCATCTTTAATCCGTAATATGTAAGAACTAGCCGCCTTCGGCGACCAGTTTTGGCTGTTGATGGCCACTTCGCAGCCAAAATGTGCAACCTAGAGCACACTGGCCGCTTCGCGACTGGCTTGTGCAACCTACGGCACATGGTCCTCTTTTCGACCGAAATTTGCAACCTGCGGGTCGTCCGCTGGCTAGTAATTATAGATTTACGACAAAAACAAAATAAACATCACAAAATTAACCTAAATAAAAGCTAAAATCCAACAATGTTGAAATCAAAGTCCATTCAGTTAAACGAGTTCAAAATTGAACAAACACACATGCCACCAGAAACACTCAATTAAACACTTCAAAATTAATTAAATGCTTATGGGTTTATGACAAAAATAAAACAAATGTCCCAAAACAATCAAAAATAAAAATTACGATCTAACAACGTTGAAATCAAAATACATCCGTTTACCGTACACCTTGTCCAGCTTCAATTTTCTTCTCTAAATCGGCTTGTCCGGAGTTCATCTCTTTTATCATATCAGTTTTCTAAGGTCTTCCATTTTCCTTATCCACACCATGCACTGGAGAATTAAAGTCTTTCTTTAGAATCCCACTTCTGAACCAAATGTTGCAGAAAACTCTGCCTGTTCCCTGGGTTCGTCGTTCTAAAGTCCAGTTGGTGTAGAAAGTTCTAGAAAAGAGTCCATTTGTCAGGATGGAACACAAACTTTATTACTTCTAGAACTTTGTCAAACAATCAGCTGTACAAAAATCACGGGCATTAATGGCCAGTAGCTCATTTATAACAGTCCACTCAGTACCGAATCTTTCACAAATGCTGTAAATCTCACACAAAATAACTCTTCTACCGGCAAAATACAGTGGAAATATACGAGGAACAACACTAACAGTACCTCAAAACTCAGCAATGAAGAATTTACACGCAACACTTAAAAACAAAGCTTCAAAAAGGCAAGCTAAAATACCGCTTCTATAGCACAATACAATTCACAGATCAGAGCAGCGTACTCATCGGAAGTTCGATCCACACTGACTGGAGTTGTCTGTCATACGTGTATTTATAGGTGTTGCAGAAGCTACAAGGAGAATGTATGAAGAAGAATGTATCTCTCGAAGATTCTATATAAAGCAGAAATTCAGATTACATCATAGAAGAGAAATATTAGGCTAGTATGCATGTTAATGCAGAAAAACTAACTTTACAAGCCCCCAATAGGAAAATCGCGCCAAATGACCAAAATGGTCCCAAGCTTGGCGACTTTTGGTGAAATATCGCCAAATTTGGCACCAACAATAAGTTCCCGTTAGTGAAGTTACCGAATGTCATGGATCAATATTTCTCGAGATTTCTAGAAACTGCTATAAAATGAAGGGGGAAGCCGAAACCTCCTTATCTCCGGTACTAGTTCACCGATTTTGATGCAAAAAAGTAAACTTTAACTGTTTGACGCGTAGAATACCAATTTTGAACTATTTTAAACCCCAGAACAGCAGGTTGCCTCGAAATTTGGTAAGTACATTATAGTTCTTATTTAAAAAAATTCCCAAAAGAACGGTAGTGCGTGAAAAACATGACATAGTAAAATTGTACTAATTTTCAAAATTGAAAGTTGGCAGCTATGCCTTTTCTTGTTTCCTTGTGTCTAGTTGTGTGAGCTAGAGTCAAAGTCAGAGCTCCTCTCATCTCGAAGGCCATTTCTTTCGTCAGAAGCATTTCTCGGTAATGGCTCCCTACTACCGCTCTTTTAAAATTCAATAAAAAACGCCTGAATTTGTTGTACCTTTTTTTATTACCGCCGCAACGAAAATACAAGTATGGTTCAACCTGCCTATTAACAATTGTACATCTGTTTTTAAGCATGATGATTATGGTACTCTTAAAGAAAGGGGAAATGGGATTGTTTGCGTCAAAGACATATGGTTTCTGATTTGATATGCGTTGGACAAAATGAACAGACTTTCATACCATATTACCGATCATTATTATTTATACTATTATATTATTATCATATTAGAGTGACCTTTAATTAGACCACTGCCTATGTAACTTGAAAATAGTGGGTGTAAATGTACAAGGGTACAAAATTAAAAAAATATATATTCAAGGGTAAGAGTTAAAAGCACCCGATTTCTTTATTTTTTTCTCTTATCTTCTTGCGGGGGGGGCAGTCGCACCTTCCCCCCCCTTTAGTCCGTCAGTGGTGGTGAACACCCCCTACCCCCCTCCTTGAACCTCTTCATTTGCCTTGACAAATCATACATTTGAAGTTCCTCTTTGAACCACTTCAAAAACTGATTGAGGTGCCTCATACAAGCCTCACTTTTCTGCTTTGTCTGGTCCTATACTCAACACTACAAGGAATTCTCTCTCTAGTATGTGCGGACATGGTTGCCGATTTAGCCACTTTTTGGCTCAATTTTAACCAGCTGAATGCAGCAATACTGAAGTATTTTGTAAATCGGAAATGAAAGTCCAAATGACTCAAAAAACACATGCAGACGAGTATATTTCAGCAGCACAAGCAGTTTTTTTTTTTTTTCCTCAGCTTAAAAACATTTTTAGTCATTTCTGGCCACTTTTAAACTTTGATTTCAGCTACTTTTTCTCCGGCAGAGTTGGCAACACTGGCCGCATTCGTAAACGCCAAACAAGTTTCACTCGTGCAACGAGTTTCTATCTAAAGTGCTCTTAATGGAAATTGAGTGCATTTAGTTTATAAACTAGAGCGTTCGTACACAAAACTGAGTGCGGTTAGTTTCAAACTAATTATGGAGCAGGTTCATCCAGTTGTTGACGTAATCAAAATTCCCGTTTTATGTGGAATCTTCGAGAAATAGACTCTTCTTGTAGCTTCTGCGTCGCCTATAAATACGAGCTGTCAGAGGCCCCAGTCAGTGTGAGTTAGCTCCCGTAGTGTGTGAATCGAGCTCTCTCACTGAGTACGTTTACTTTGCTTTGTGAATTGATAGTGCTATAGATAAGGTGACCAAACGTCCCCATTTTCTGGGGACAGTCCCCATTTTCAGGACGTTTTTAAAATTGTCCCCTGAATGTAAAAATGAAACTGGGGACAATTTTTAATTATTGCATTGTTTTTCAATTAAATTACTGTTAATTATTGCATTAATTATAAATGTCCACAGTTTTGTTGTCAGAATCGGGGACATGTCCCCGATTCTGACTACAAAAATCTGGTCACCTTAGCTATAGAGCGGTGTTCCCGCTTGCTTTTCGAAGCTGATTTTAAAGTGCTGTGTGTAAATTCTTTATTGCTGTGTCTTGAGGGAGTGTTAGTATTATCCTCGTATATTTCCACTGAATTTTGCCTGTGGAAGTGTTTTATTTTGTATGAGAAATACAGCATTTTTGACAGCTTCTGATCTAAGCGGACTGTTAGAAGCACATTACTGTTTGATTGTGCTTGTGAATCTTTTAAACTGATTGTTCGACGAAGTTCTAGAAGCAATAAAGTTGTGTTCCATCCTGCCAAGTGGACTCCACTAGAGCTTTCTACACCAACTGGACTTTAGAACGACGAACCCAGGAATAGCAGAGTTTTTTGAAACAATATCTCAGCGAAGCACATGCTTGTGTTTGTTGATTGTAATTATTAGAAAATAATTTTAAGTCTCCTAAATAAAATTATGTCAGTTTTAATTTAACTTTGTTAAATTCTTTTCAGTGTTTTGTATATCCTTTTTGTATTTTATTTAGATGAATTACAGGAGTACTAGCCAGGTAGGTTAGTTTGCGGCACATCACTATACGATCACTTTGGGCTTTCTTTAATGGTAATAAAAAGTTACTTTTACCACGGACAAGCACCACAATACCATTGCTGCACGTTTTTTTTTTTTTTTTTTTTTTTTTTTTTTTTTTGGAGGGGGGGGGGGGATGGCGTCCGTTGTTATGAAAAGAATTTTACGTTTGCTGACGCTGCAAATATTATTTTTTCGAGGAGGAAATTCATGCATACGTTAGAAACTGCAACGAAGGTACATAATTTTACAAAGGTAATCATTTTCTTGTATTTTTCATTTTAGTAAATTCAAAAATGCATATTTCACTGTTGAGATTAAGTTTATTTGAACCGTTATTAGCGAAATTTGAACTTCTCTTGCTAAATAGTTTTGAAAAAATGAAGTTTAATTTGAAATTTATAAATTTTGATATGTGCCCTTAATGTGTGTATGATCCATATTTTCATATACATAATCCTTTTCAATTCTTTTAAAAATCCAGTTGATTTTATATTGAGTATGTACTAAAAACTCTCTTCAGCAAAAATAACAACAGACGCGAATTGTAAACAAACAGGTCTCCTAGGCGACAAACCTAAATAAACTGAAGTTATTCGTAAAGGCAAAAGAAACTGATAGCCAAGCACTAAACACACGCATTCCAGTTTTCTTACGAAAACTCGTGCAACGAGTTTGTCGTTTACGAATGCACGCATTGTGTACTGACAGAAACAGAAATAAACGACGTTTAAAGGCAATATGCATAAGTAAAAAATAACTGAACAAAATTCAGTTGAAAATTAACTTGAGACAAAAATATACACAAACAGAATAAGAAATAAATCTATAATTAATTATTAGAAATTTTTAATGGTTACGTTAATCAATTACGCTAAAAATTAATTATTAGTTAATATTTGGTTGCTTCCTACTTTAGAACGCCACTTTGCGCAAATTAAAAATTCGCCGATCTGGCGCGTTTCCCCGTCTCCGAGATCTGCAACGTGAGATCTAAAACAAAATTTTAAAATTCTAAACGTTATAAATTTCTTTTTGCCGCAATCATACATTAGTTAAATCATAATCAAAAGCACTCTTACCTTACACTCGCAAGAGTAAAATAAATCATTTAAAATCTAAAATGAATCTTAAAATTCTAAACGGTAGTACTGTCTTTTGAGTCATTTGGACTTTCATTTCTGATTAACAAAATACTTTAGTATTGCCAATTGGCCAAAATCTAATCAAAAAGTAGCTAAATTGGCAACCCTGTCCACACATACTAGAGAGAGAATTTCTTGCACATTTGAATCTCTCCCCTGTGAAACAAATCGCAGCATCTTTTTTTTTTTTTTGGGGGGGGGGGCAGCGCGCCGAACCCGGCCTCTAATCTTCTAATCTTTGGACGAGCAGTAAAGTATTATATGTACCATAGGCATGAATTTCCTGGAAAAAAAAAAAAACTTTTTTATTAATTTGCTTGCCCTAAAAAACAAAACCGTACTCAGGGGGTCCGCCTCCCCCCGAAATTAAATTTTTTTTAACAAAATAATAAAGGCTTTTTGTGAAAAATTCAGCCTTTTGCATCGTTTGGTCCCCTTCCGAAATTTTTGGACTCTCCCCGAAATTCTTTTCTGTGTACGACCCTGCTGAAAAGGGTCTTCCTTCTTTGGTACTAAAAAACAGCACGTAAAATCCATCAATGGCCGAATCGCTGCTAGTTTCTTCACAGTTAATAAAATTCGGCCTCGGTCATTCGCTTGAATCTCATGGGGTGTGTGAGTGTACCAGCTTTATCCCGCTTAATAGTGTGGATATGCCGTATTCCACGGCACGGGAAATTTTACGGCGGATTTACTATTTTTGTCCCTATAAAATAAATCCTGTGCACCATCTGCAGCACGGGGACTCTTGAGGTTCGTAAAACTTTTGCACTTCAGTTCCTTGCTCGAATGGTGGTTGATGTGACTTGGCCATGGAACATTCTATGGAGTGACGAAGCCCATTTTTGCCTCAGTGGGCAAGTTAATACCCATAACTGACAAATTTGGGCAGTGGAAAACTCACGCTATCAAAGAACAGTCCTTACATCCTGAAAAAGTGAGAGTATGGTGTGGTTTTACGGCTACCTTTATCATTGGGCCGTTTTTTTTTTTTTTTTTTTTTTTTTTTTGAGGATTTAACTGCAAATGGAATCTAAACATGTTCGACAACGGTACCGAGATATGCTTAGGAATTTTGTGATCCCACAACTTCAACAGCGTGGATGCCTTTAGGACATCATTCTCATGCAAGATGGTGCACTTCCTCACATTTATCGTCGTGTACAGCAATTAGTAAGACAGCATTTCACAGATGCGCGGGTAATCCAGCCGCTATTTTACAATATCATGGCCTTCTCGCTCGCCAGATATCACTCCATGCGACGTTTGGTTGTGGGGTTTCTGAAGATCAAGATCTACCGTCAAAGGCCATCATCTGTGCCAGATCTGAAGGACAGCATCCGGCGCCATGTTCTTGATATTTCTGCAGACTCACTAGGGTCAGCTGTGCAAAATATGGTTCTACAATTGGAGCACATTGTTGAATGTGAAGGGCTATATATATTGAGCAGTTTTAAAGTTTTGTATATTATGTAACATTTATAAAGCATATAAAATACGTTTATGCGTATTGCAGCTCCACCTATCGGCGGATTGTTGTAAAAATTTTATTTAATAAATGTCAAGCGCATCATTTGAACTACCCGTAGTTCAAATTTTATCTCTGAACGTACTCTAGAGCCCTCTGAAATAGCCAACTTATTTCTTGCTAACCCTGTCATTAAATTTAGGTTAGGGTTGCAACACATTTTAAAGAGTCCTCATAAAAGCCGATGTTGAAACAGCAAATGGTTAAGATGTGCTTTAGCCCAATGCTGTTGCAGTTCGCAGCATGGAAATATCGTCGATTTTGGTACCGCATACGTTAGCGTATTATAAATGTAGATTCGCTATCAGTTTGACGATGGCCGTCGTGTGTATTTCCCAAAACAGCGAGAAATGTCGCCAAGTTTGACGACTTTTGGCCCCTCAGGGGGAAGACCTTCTGTAGGTTTTCACGGGTGTCTCAATCTCGGGGCCCCAGCGATCCTTCGCTTCTCTTTCCTCTACCCTCCCCTCTCCTTAGCTTTATCCTTCACTTTACCCCTCGGCGTAGTTTCCTCTTTGGAGGTGAGGGCCCCCCTTTAGAAGCTGCAGCCACTCTGTGCCGTCAGCTTCAATTGGCGGAAAACTACCCACGTGTTTGCCGTGCGTGGAGACCCGTGTCCCCGGAAATGGGGATCCTGGTAATTGAGGAGTCTTTTCTCCAACACATTGCTTTGGCCTCGGCTTCGGGTAAACGGGAGGTACACAGCGTTCCCCTGTGTATCAATCGGCTGGTGGCACTGACTCGCTCAACTGCTAGGGATCAAGCAATCGGTCATCTACTGGGCACATCGTTAAGGGTGGATGCTGCTTAAGGGATGAACTGTGCGCGTTTAGACCCGACTAGCACTGGTGTGCAAATGCACACCCCCTTGTTCAGGGGCGGATCCAGAGAAACCATCTGGGGGGGGGGCTCCGTTTTTCATTAGGATGATACATTGATTTCCCAATACGTTTTCGCCCAATGTGTAATTAGACATGGTATATCACAACTAAATAAGTATGTTGTCTGCTGCAAGAACCGTCGAAGAAAACTCGGAAAGGGGAGAGGGGGGACAAAGCTATCTTGCGCCCTATACCGATCAAGTTACGGCCGATGCTCATAAGCTACGTGTTTTATGCGTTCAATGGACGACGGGACTGATACGGGAAAAAAATGTTCCGTTGCTCTCTCCATTGTGTTGGGGGACAGTTTTTTAAGTTTAACACATTAATATTTTGTTGGTAGATCCCGACTGGCCATTAAAAGTCGTATATTTCGCCAGAAAAATGTCGCCTTAACCCCTGTAGTGACGACAAGACGTGGCTAATCAGCAACGGCAATTATTCATTTTGTTGTTCGCGGGCCCTACCCATTAACATTTTAGTGTGTACAGAGTACAACTGCTGAATGCAATATTGAAGCCATTTCACAGCCACCGTGCAATATACAGTGTTCACAGCATACATTTTCGCATTTTAGGATGGCATTAAGCTTTCCAGATTAAGTAATTCCCATCCTTTTCAGAGAGGACTGTAGTAAACCAACCTCAATTGCTATTTACAACTATTATCACTATTACCTGCTATTTACAATTTGAGCTTTCTTTTTTAAAACCAGACCAGCTATACATTGCCAGGTACTCGCTTTGTCTAATATCTTAGAATGTTTTACTTTTATAATGAGGATTTGTACCCATACGTCTGGGTGGTGTGGACAACTTATGAGAGCAGTTGACAGAATGAAAGCTGTACAAATTGCGGAGGGTTGGATTGTTCGTCTATGCTTCAGCATCACTTAAGGCCGATGCTGATTGCTGCTGCGTCTAACGTGACTGCAGTGGGTAAGAGGGCATTCTCGTCGCGAATTTTACGACTTTTTAATAGCAATTCGGGGTTTACCGATAAAAGATTTCCGCACTAAACCGCAAACTCCGTACCCTATAAAATGGAGAGACCAACGGAAGATTTTTTTTCCCGTATCAGTGTGCCGTCGTCCATTAAAATTGGTGGAACCTGCTAAAATGACCACTTTGGTAAAGAGATCGACTGTCTATAGTGACAACTTTAATGCAATTTCGCTTTACTACCATCACACTTTACCACCTTTGTAAGGTGACCAGTTTTGTTCTTCCCAAGGGTAGTCCCATTAGACATGTTCCACTGTACAAATAAAACTGGGAACACTGCTCCAACCACTGTGGCGATAGCGAGTCAATAAAATGTGCCTCTCCTTCTGTTTAAAAATAAAAGCTCTATATCATTTTTGTAAATCGAGAAATTACGTTTAGTCCACAAGGATTCAATAAGTATTGGTGTAATATTCTTGGTATATGTATGTGTATATATATAACATTACAAATCAGAAGCCCGCTAAAATACCACATTTCTAGAACTACACAGTTTTAATTCAGTTGGTACAAAGGAATCTGCTTTCAAAAGCTGCAATTACTACACGGTCCCTTGCAATTCCTTTGTAATTTTGTAGATGGTCCCCGCGTCCAGTCAATCTGGCGTTTTAAAAGCCTTGAAAAACCGCTGCCCAGATTTTGGGATCTGCCAATAATTGCAACTTGCATGGATCATGTGACACGACCTCAAAAGTTAATAAAAGGGTCTGATGCAGCCCAACAGCGACTTTTTCGCGTGACAGCAACTGCCAAGGAAAGATGTATCGAATCACCCAATAAAATAATGCAACCGCAGTTCGACCGATTGTTCCACTGACAGTAATAGCGGCCCAAGGATTTTCACAGCTCGCTCCAGGGCTTTGCCGGCCAGGATCCCACAATAACGGCCCTAAGCCAGAGTCCCGAGCCGCCTGCCCAACCCTGAGAATGGGTCTCAAACTGCCTAGCGTCCTCCGGCACACGACTACACCTTCCCGTAGCCGTTTAATGCTACACACAAGAATAACATTTCCCTTTACACTTTGGAAGGTGCTTGGTTCAAAACCAATTCGCGTCCGCCGACCTAACTGTTCGGAGTTTGCCGTGCTTTCCTCCGAAACTTAGAGTAAATAGGGTTAGGCCCCTTAGAAAGACCCCCACGGAGTGCACCCCACCCATCGGCTTAGATTCCGTGTGCAGATAATTGGCCGTAATCCTACAGCACGAAAACCAACCCTTTACACTTTACATTCTTAGGACTGTGAATATATTTCTTGATATATTGGCGTGTTTAAAGATGTTACTCCTATTATCATTACTAGCTGAAGTACCCGTCCTTGACGGGTTAGTGAATGCAAATTTCCAAAAAGCAAGAACTTTCGTCAGCATTGTAGGAGTACACAGAATGGATGTAGTATGTTGCCAAAGTAAAGAAAACGAAGTTATAACTTTTATGTATTGTTAAAATATTGCAGGCTAGAGAGTAATTAAGTAATATCATTTCATTCGCTTTAGTCGAAATTATGTGATGCGCGAACGAGTATTGACGCATATTGAAATAATTTTCGCAAAATCTCAAAATCTAATCAACATTTTTGAAAAACTGGAAGCCTAGAATTTAAGTTGAGTGACAACCTATCATGTCACCCAATTTCGTTTCATTCCCTGCAGTCTTTATTTCGTGATGCTGGAACAAAATTTCAGCATTTTAAAACGATTTTCGCAAAATCTCAAAATGTAATCAAAATATTTTTAAAATTCAACGCCTATAAATTAAGATTAGCAACTACCTATCATATCACTAAATTTCGTATCATTCGTATTAGTCGTTATTACGTGATGTTTCAAGAAATATAAACGTATTTTGAGAGAATTTTCAAAAAATCTCAAAATCTAATAAAAATGTTTAAAAAATTGCACACCTATAGTTTATGTTGAGCAACCATCTATCATGTGATCAAATTTCATATCATTCGCTTTAGTCGTTATTACGTAATGCGGGAACAAAGATTCACTCAGTTTTAAATGATTTTCGCAAAATCTCAAAATCTGATCGATTTTTTTTTTAATTAGATGCTTATAGTTTAAGGTGAGTGACCACCTATCATTTCAAGAAATATCATTTTTTCACCTTTGCAGTTATTACATGATGTGCGAACACAAATTTACGCAGTTTGAAAGGATTTTCGCAAAATCTCAAAATTCAATTAAGATTTTTTAAAAATTCAACGCCTATGTTTTAAGTTGAGTGACCACCTATCATGACACACAATTTCATATCATTCGCTTCAGTCGTTTTTACGTGATGCTTAAACAAAAAAAGCATCACGGACAGAATGACAGACAGACAAACTTTTTTTTTAGGGTCGCATCGTATTCCCGGGTGCTTGAAACGGATTCAAATCGCAAAATTTTTGAATTCCAAGAAATGTACAGACAAAAGTCTAATTTTATTTATATAGATATTATTTTATTATCCACAAAAAATTATTTTAAGTTACCTTAAAAAAAGCTAGTAAAAACAAGCAATACAATAAAATTAAGTTTCATGAAAATCAAAATGAGTCAGTTGTTTCATTTTTCGCCTTCCCGTTATTCTTTCTTCCAGATTTTCTCAAATGTGAAATGCGTCAGCTTCCATTTTATGAATTTTTCTAGCTAGCCGAAGCCTGAAAATTTTGCATTCCAAATTTTTCTGCCTTTATTTTATTTTGTTAATACGAACAATTATCTACATGAGGGATCTAGGCCGAGTACGGGGTGCCCTACGTGGGGGGGGGGTCGGTTCTAAGGGGTCTTAATCCTATTTATGAGAAGTTTCGGAGAAAACTGCATAAGACTCCGAACAGCTAGATTGACGGACGCGCCCTGAGTTTGAACCAGGCACTTTTCTTCTCCCAGTTGCGAGCGCTATGCGCTCAGCCACTCCAGAAATTGGAGTTATGTGATATGTGATGTTATGTGGCAAGCCTATACTAGAGGCATCTGCATTCTGGGGCGGTTGCCTTGGTCGGAGGATTTTTTCAGAGGTTCTGACGCGTATACACGTTAAATCTGGAGAAAACTATCTGGAAAAGCTCCAGATAGTTGGATCGAGAGTCGCGCGGTAGCCCCAAACGTGGGTCCTTCACACTTCAACCATCTATCATGTCGATTGTCTTATCAACTCGGCCATGGTGGGGCCCAGAAATTAGAATGTTGGATACTCTTGCTTCATGCAACCATTTGCATGCAGAAGTGCCTTGGCAAACTCTTCCAATCGGCCACATTGACTTTTCGGCCGTATGGATTTGGATCCCAAACTAAATTTTTGCGCTGCTTCAAGAATTTTATCTTTGCTTCTAAAATACCTTTGAGAATACACTCAGGTAGTTGAGATTGTCTTGCGAATTGCACTTTTGACATTCCCCGACACTTTTTTCCCCACTCTTAAAAAAATTTTCCCTTGTTCCTGTAGCGTAAGATGAAAAAAAAAAAAAAAAATCGTTGTTAAACAGAAACGACCTCGTCTTTGAATAGAAATTTTTTACGTTGGAGTTGCTAGCACTCTGAAATATCGTCTTTAGAAAGCGATCGTCGTTAAACAGTTCTAATTTCTGGGCTAATAACAGTTCTATTTCCAACATTCTAATTTCTGGGCCCCACCGTGGCCGAGTTGATAAGACAATCGACATGATAGATGGTTGAAGTGTGAAGGTCCCGCATTTGGGCCTACCGCGTGGCTGTCGATCTAAGTTAACTATCTGGATTTTTTCCAGATGGTTTTATCCAGATTTAACGTGAATACGCGTTAGAACCTCTGAAAAAATCCTCCGACCAAGGCAACCGCCACAGAATGCAGATGCCTCTAGTATAGGCTTGCCACATAACATCACATATCACATAACTCCAATTTCTGGAGTGGCAGAGGGCACAGCGCTCGCAACTGGGAGAAGAAAAGTGCCTGGAATCTTTGTTCCCGCATTACGTAATAACGACTAAAGCGAATGATATGAAATTTGATCACATGATAGATGGTTGCTCAACATAAACTATAGGTGTGCAATTTTTTAAACATTTTTATTAGATTTTGAGATTTTTTGAAAATTCTCTCAAAATACGTTTATATTTCTTGAAACATCACGTAATAACGACTAATACGAATGATACGAAATTTAGTGATATGATAGGTAGTTGCTAATCTTAATTTATAGGCGTTGAATTTTAAAAATATTTTGATTACATTTTGAGATTTTGCGAAAATCGTTTTAAAATGCTGAAATTTTGTTCCAGCATCACGAAATAAAGACTGCAGGGAATGAAACGAAATTGGGTGACATGATAGGTTGTCACTCAACTTAAATTCTAGGCTTCCAGTTTTTCAAAAATGTTGATTAGATTTTGAGATTTTGCGAAAATTATTTCAATATGCGTCAATACTCGTTCGCGCATCACATAATTTCGACTAAAGCGAATGAAATGATATTACTTAATTACTCTCTAGCCTGCAATATTTTAACAATACATAAAAGTTATAACTTCGTTTTCTTTACTTTGGCAACATACTACATCCATTCTGTGTACTCCTACAATGCTGACGAAAGTTCTTGCTTTTTGGAAATTTGCATTCACTAACCCGTCAAGGACGGGTACTTCAGCTAGTAATGATAATAGGAGTAACATCTTTAAACACGCAAATATATCAAGAAATATATTCACAGTCCTAAGAATGTAAAGGGTTGGTTTTCGTGCTGTAGGATTACGGCCAATTATCTGCACATGGAATCTAAGCCGATGGGTGGGGTGCACTCCGTGGGGGTCTTTCTAAGGGGCCTAACCCTATTTACTCTAAGTTTCGGAGGAAAGCACGGCAAACTCCGAACAGTTAGGTCGGCGGACGCGAATTGGTTTTGAACCAAGCACCTTCCAAAGTGTAAAGGGAAATGTTATTCTTGTGTGTAGCATTAAACGGCTACGGGAAGGTGTAGTCGTGTGCCGGAGGACGCTAGGCAGTTTGAGACCCATTCTCAGGGTTGGACATTAGGCGAGGCGGCTCGGGACTCTGGCTTAGGGCCGTTATTGTGGGATCCTGGCCGGCAAAGCCCTGGAGCGAGCTGTGAAAATCCTTGGGCCGCTATTACTGTCAGTGGAACAATCGGTCGAACTGCGGTTGCATTATTTTATTGGGTGATTCGATACATCTTTCCTTGGCAGTTGCTGTCACGCGAAAAAGTCGCTGTTGGGCTGCATCAGACCCTTTTATTAACTTTTGAGGTCGTGTCACATGATCCATGCAAGTTGCAATTATTGGCAGATCCCAAAATCTGGGCAGCGGTTTTTCAAGGCTTTAAAAACGCCAGATTGACTGGACGCGGGGACCATCTACAAAATTACAAAGGAATTGCAAGGGACCGTGTAGTAATTGCAGCTTTTGAAAGCAGATTCCTTTGTACCAACTGAATTAAAACTGTGTAGTTCTAGAAATGTGGTATTTTAGCGGGCTTCTGATTTGTAATGTTATATATATATATACACATACATATACCAAGAATATTACACCAATACTTATTGAATCCTTGTGGACTAAACGTAATTTCTCGATTTACAAAAATGATATAGAGCTTTTATTTTTAAACAGAAGGAGAGGCACATTTTATTGACTCGCTATCGCCACAGTGGTTGGAGCAGTGTTCCCAGTTTTATTTGTACAGTGGAACATGTCTAATGGGACTACCCTTGGGAAGAACAAAACTGGTCACCTTACAAAGGTGGTAAAGTGTGATGGTAGTAAAGGGAAATTGCATTAAAGTTGTCACTATAGACAGTCGATCTCTTTACCAAAGTGGTCATTTTAGCGGGTTCCACCAATTTGAATGGACGACGGCACACTGATACGGGAAAAAAAAATCTTCCGTTGGTCTCTCCATTTTATAGGGTACGGAGTTTGCGGTTTAGTGCGGAAATCTTTTATCGGTAAACCCCGAATTGCTATTAAAAAGTCGTAAAATTCGCGACGAGAATGCCCTCTTACCTACTGCAGTCACGTTAGACGCAGCAGCAATCAGCATCGGCCTTAAGTGATGCTGAAGCATAGACGAACAATCCAACCCTCCGCAATTTGTACTGCTTTCATTCTGTCAACTGCTCTCATAAGTTGTCCACACCACCCAGACGTATGGGTACAAATCCTCATTATAAAAGTAAAACATTCTAAGATATTAGACAAAGCGAGTACCTGGCAATGTATAGCTGGTCTGGTTTTAAAAAAGAAAGCTCAAATTGTAAATAGCAGGTAATAGTGATAATAGTTGTAAATAGCAATTGGGGTTGGTTTACTACAGTCCTCTCGGAAAAGGATGGGAATTACTTAATCTGGAAAGCTTAATGCCATCCTAAAATGCGAAAATGTATGCTGTGAACACTGTATATTGCACGGTGGCTGTGGAATGGCTTCAATATTGCATTCAGCAGTTGTACTCTGTACTACTGCTGCACTAAAATGTTAATGGGTAGGGCCCGCGAACAACAAAATGAATAATTGCCGTTGCTGATTAGCCACGTCTTGTCGTCACTACAGGGGTTAAGGCGACATTTTTCTGGCGAAATTTACGACTTTTAATGGCCAGTCGGGATCTACCAACAAAATATTAATGTGTTAAACTTAAAAAACTGTCCCCCAACACAATGGAGAGAGCAACGGAACATTTTTTTCCCGTATCAGTCCCGTCGTCCATTGAACGCATAAAACACGTAGCTTATGAGCATCGGCCGTAACTTGATCGGTATAGGGCGCACGATAGCTTTGCCCCCTCTCTCCCTTTTCCGAGTTTTCATCGACGGTTCTTGCAATAGACAACATACTTATTTAGTTGTGATATACCATGTCTAATTACACATTGGGCGAAAAAGTATTGGGAAATCAATGTATCATCCTAATGAAAAACGGAGCCCCCCCCCAGATGGTTTCTCTGGATCCGCCCCTGCCCGTGAGACCATATGTACCAAACCCAATCCGTTGCTTCCAGTGTCAAAAGTTCGGTCATACTAAAACCTCCTGTCGTGGGTCACCTGCCTGTGCTCGCTGTGGTGCTTCTGACCACGACAGTGAGTCCTGCTCTGCAGCTCCAAAATGTGTAAACTGTAAAGAGGAACATCCTTCATACTCCAGATCTTGCCCGAAATGGGCGTTTGAAAAAGAAATTCAGTCCCTACGTGCCTCTCATATCCGGAAGCCCGTAGGATAATAGAAAGCCGGACATCAACACCTGGTTTATCTTATGCAGCGGCAACAAAATCAACTTAAACAATAGCAACTCAAACTGAATTACCAAAATCCGTACCTGTCTCCTTTTCTTTTGCAACAGCCGAAATACCTAAACAACCCATCTCTAATCAAAATAAATCCTCCACGGCTCCACAAAAACATATATCAAAGAAAAACTCTCAAAATGTTACCTCAACCCGACCACAAATAAAAAAGTCTTCGGTCTACAGATCAAAGTACAATAAACCCAAAATCAAACACGTTCCTCCACAACGCCCTATAGACGATACTATCCTACATTTGGACCCCTCTGACTCTGAAATGTCAGATCTTCCCTTGGATGATGACGACATCCCTAGCACCCCTCTCAAGCCTACGGGGATTCGGAGCATCATCCCAAACACAACATGATAATGGCTCTGCTGCTGTCTTGGAACTGCCACGGTTTCCTTAATAAAAACGATGACCTCAAAACGCTGATTTATGATCATAACCCCACTTGCTTTGCCCTTCAGGAAACTTTTCTCAAAACCAATAGACATACTAAAATCCATAATTACACCATCTTTCGCAAGGACTATGAGCTCAATGATAGGGCCACAGGTGGAGTTGCCCTATTAATTAATAATAGTTATCCTCACACTATGGTCAATCTTAACACAATCTCCAAGCAGTTGCCACTCGTATTCAATTAAAACAACTCACAACTGTCTGCAGTATATGCCTCCTTCCTAGTGAAGCCATAAGCCAAACATCCCTCAATAGTCTCATTCAGCAACTTCCTTTCATCCTCCTTGGTGACATGAATGCTCACAGTCCCTTGTGGGGTAGCAAGGACACCAACAATAGAGGCCTTCAAATCGAACAACTTCTCACTGACTTCTCCCTTTGCTGCATGAATAATGGTGACAATACTTACTTTCACTATCCAACTAAAACTTTCCATGCAATAGACCTTGCTATCTGTTCTCCATCACTTCTCCAAACATATAATTTTTCTGTATCCAGTGATCTCCACAACAGTGATCATTTTCCGATTCTTCTGTCACCTCTGTACCACAATCCCCAACATACTTCAGTACCTAGATACATTAATGATAAGGCAGATTGGTTCACCTTCACTTCCCTGTCTGCCATCACCTCTGATGTTGTTGAAGACCCCATAGACGAGGTTGTACAAAACGTCACTTCAATTATCATCCAAGCCGCTGATGCCAGCATTCCTAAATCAGGCATCAGACCTCGACGCAATAAAAAACCGTGGTGAATGAACAATGCACCCGTGCCAAAAAGAAGCAGCAGAAAGCCTGGAGCAATTTTCGGCGGTTCCCCACCACCGAAAACCTCACCCTCTTTAAGCAAGCTAAAGCTTATGCACGTAGAGTCCGGCGTCAGTGTCAAAGAGAATCCTGGATCAAATATATCTCCAGCATTACAGCCTCTACTTCTAGTAAGGAACTATGGACGAAAACAAAAAGAGCCATGGGTATTTATACTAATCAGTCTATTTCCTGTCTATCCATAAATAACAGCATTATATCCGATACAAAAGAAATCGCAAATAGTGTTGGTGAATCTCTCTCTTCCATCTCATGCAGTACCTCCTACTCAAACTCTTTCCTTCCATATAAACAACAATCAGAACGACAAAAAATAAATTTCAAAACCTCCTCACACATCACCTACAACAGCGACCTTATCATCCGTGAACTCACCAAACACTTTAAACAGTCCTCAAACACATCCCCAGGTCCCGATGGTATTACTTATGAAATGCTGAAACACTTATCCCATGCATCTTTACTCAACCTTTTGAAATTGTACAATAGAATATGGAACGAACAAACCTTTCCCACCTCTTGGAGAAATGCAATAGTTATTCCCTTTCCTAAACCATGAAAAGATACATCTAACCCTAATAACTACCGACCCATAGCCCTTACTAGTTGCTTATGTAAATTAATGGAGAAAATTATTAATACTCGTCTTGTCTACATTTTAGAAACAAGGAACCATATACATCCCTTCCAGAGTGGCTTCCAGAAGGGTAGATCCACCATAGATAACATCTTAAAATTAGAGACCCAAATTCGTAATGCCTTCTTACGGAAGAACCACTATGTGTTTTTTGATATTGAAAAGGCATATGACCGAACGTGGAGGTGCGGTATCCTCTTGGATCTTCATAATATAGGATTTCGAGGCAACCTACCCATTTTTATAAAAAACTTTCTGTCACTCCGAAATTTCCGGGTCCGGATTAATGGCATGCTATCTAATAACTTTGTTCAAGTGGAGGGTGTTCCACAGGGCTCCGTTCTTAGAGTCACCCTCTTCTCAATAAAAATTAACAACATCCTGAAACAACTGCCTTCGACTGTCTACGGTTGTCTTTATGTAGATGACCTGCATGGCCTGTCTTTATGTAGAAGACCCCTGACAGGAGATTACCTGTCAGGGAAAGGACATGCGCCTGATAGAACGCCAGCTTCAGAATGCCATCAACCGCATCAAAAAGTGGTGTGACAGAAATGGGCTTAAAATATTACCAGAGAAAACAGTTTGTACCCATTTTTGCCGGAAGCGCGGGATCCACCCGGATCCGGAACTTTATCTGGACCATACTAATATTGCTGTCAGGGATTCTATCAAATTTTTAGGTTTAAATTTTGACAAAAAATTTATGTTTGCTAAACATATTTCAGACATCCGCAGTAAATGCGAGAAAAAACTTAACATCATAAAGGTTTTAACTAATACCTCTTGGGGGGCAGACCGTGATGCTCTCTTGCGGATCTACCGTGCCGTCATCCGTTCCAAAATTGACTATGCAAGCTGCGTTTATGGATCGGCTTCTAAATCAGCACTAAAAAAACTTGACACTGTGCATCATACTGCACTACGCATATGCTCTGGAGCTTTTAGGACATCGCCTGTACATAGCCTTTACGTCACCTGTAATGAACCATCTCTCACTCTCATACGTCATAAATTATCATTAAATACCTATTATCGCATCCTTTCTCATTCTTCACATCCCTTAAAGGATTCTCTAATAGACACCCAATTGGACCAGTTTTATGAAAATCGCCCTTCTTGCACTCCCCCCTTCGGACTTAGAATCCGTAGGATTGTAGTCAGTACCCAATTGGAGGATGTCAATGCATCTACTTGTTCATTTCATGAAGTGCCACCATGGACTAAGTTGCAGATTTCCTACCTACAACCATTCGAAGGCTTCACAATACCAAACACTGACCCCATAATATATCAACAGTTATTTCTAGACCATAAAAGCAAATATAGAAACTTCGACGAACTATATACTGACGGCTCAAAATCTCATAATCACGTTGGCTTTGCTTATGTACATCGAAATCATTCTTACAACTACACCCTACCTTCATTTTGCTCCGTATTTACAGCCGAATTAATAGCTATTTATGAAAGCCTTCTTTACATCTTGAGAACAAATACCAAACATTTCATCATCTACTCTGACTCATTAAGTGTATTAGAGAATCTGAAATCCGGCTCCCTCACTCATAGTTATATTTTAAAAGTCCTACGCATGCACAAGAGACTCATGAACCATGGATACAACATCCTCTAATGCTGGGTACCTAGCCATATTGGGATTCTCGGAAACTAAAAAGCTGATTCTTTGGCCAGGCACTCTACTGTCCCATATAATTGTGATCTACCTTATACTGATATAAAATCTGGCATCTCTTCCCTAACAAAAGGCACTTGGAATCATATATGGGACTGTGAAACCCTAAACAAACTTCACTCTATCCGGCCGGCCCTTACCCACTGGTCCACTCAACCATACCAAAAGCACGATGTTATTCTGACTCTTCTTCGCATTGGCCATACAAGGCTTACCCATAAGTACCTTCTATTGGGTGAACCTGCTCCAGAATGCCGTCATTGTCATACTCATCTTACTATACATCATCTTTTAACCTCTTGCTCTGCTTTTAAAACCTTTTATCTAAATTATTTTAATTGTTCTCATCCCAGACTTGACGACCTTTTGGGTGAAATCCCTCACCATCACTTGTTTTCATTCCTTCAACGGGCTAACACTCTTTTTTCGGTATGAAGTGTCTGCACTTGTCTGAATTGTATCTGGATGGGAACCCCCATCCAGATGTCTTTGTTTCACTTTTCATCTGCTTTTAACACTTTTGAATTTTAATTTTTACCTTTTTAGTCTTTACAATTAGCTTTTACTAGATTTTAGTGGTACCTTTTATCTGAACACATCATGATATGATTTTAACTCTTTGTCTGGCGCAGCATGTCCTTTTTGGACCTTGTGCCAATAAATACCAACCAACCTACTTAACGACTTTTGGTGGTATATGTATATTAGATAAAGCTCTGTTGCAAATGAGGGTTTTTCACCGTCCTAAGTTTCAATATTACTTCGTTTGAAAACTACTGTGCGAAATATACAGACTCAACTAAACGGGTCAGAAAGTTGTCATAAATTAAAAATTGCATAAAATGATTAAACTGTGCAGCACAGTTTAACTCGTCCTATTCGTAATTTGAGCGAATCTAAATAGTTCCTCGAGACTGAACCATGGAGGATTTAAATTTTTAGATTGGAAACAGCTTGGATATTTTCCATCACTGCGAGATGAAATATTTTGCAGTGCCACGCCAATCTGACAAGAATTATGCTTAAAAATATGTGGAGAGATTTTTTAATGGCAACCATTATAAAAATGTTTATCGTTTATGCTAATGCAGCGGTTCTCAACCTTTTAACGTCGCGCCCCCTCCCCCTCACATTTTTCAGCATACATTCAGTTTTTTAAGCTTTAACAATAAACTTTTAGTCGAATTTTCTACAAAATAATGTTATCAGTAAAGTTTGAATGAACATTTTAAGCGAAAACAGGGCTTAATTTCGGCCGGAGCTGAGCTCCGGTACTTCTTTTTTTTTTGAGTGAATTTTTACATATTAGGCAAAACCAACCGGAGCTCATGAATATTGGGCTCCTGAGCCCACCATTACATATTAATCTGTCATTTTTACGCTTTTCACACACGCATCGATTTTAATAGGCACACCACACAGGATTCGTTTCGCCTCAAACCAATTCTAGCATCCTGAAACCGATTTCAGTCAGCTTAGCAGAAGCGGTCTATCTGTGACGTATCTTGGTGCAGAACAATTAGTTGCTGTCACTTGTGATGGAACATCTGTTATGCTTGGCAGAAAAGAAGGACTATGTAAGAAACTGTTGGATATGTTTCCTAATATAATTATTTGGCATTGTATGAATAATAGCCTAGAACACAGGATTGCTGATGCAGTAAAATTAGTTGCAGGAATAAATAACTTTAAAATTTTCATGGACAAATTAAGAAATGTATATCACAGTTCACCAAAAAAACAACGACAACTTATTGAGTGTGCTGTAAATACAAGACAAGAATTAAAGATTGGGCGTATTTTCGATGTTTGCTGGGCTGCATCAAGTCTTCGATCTGTGAAAGTAGTGTGGGCAGATTAATGAAAGTCTACATAAACATTTCACAAAGAGCTGCCCAGATAAAAAAAGAGATTCCAAAGAAAGAGCCACATTTTCTGGGTTGGCGAATAAACTAGCGACTGATACATTTATCTTAAATCTTGGCGTTATGTAATGTATGATGCTCTGGAAGAACTGTCGGAACTTTCATTAGAGCTGCAAAACCGACTAACTACACTAGTTGATGCCCATAGGTTATTAAGACTACAAATACAAGTTTGTGAGTCCAGGATGAAGAAGCCTGGAAGGCATGCATCTGAGGCCATTGAAGGTGTAAACGTTTCCAAGTTTAAAAATGTAGTTATACATGAAAGTGGAAAGGCTATGCCTAAAGTAGACCCATGAAAATTTTACAGGCCAATTCAATAATAAGCAGGCTCCTTTCGGTCCAGTCGAGAAATGTTGGATCAGATTGTGAACAATTTATCTGTGAAATTAAAGTTCTAAATCCAAAGTTTTGGCCTGCTGCTGAATCGACTGAAGTGATGTATGGCGAAGATGAACTCGTGGGATTATGCAAAAGATTCAGTTTTAACGAAAAAGCTGTTTTAAGAGACTTCAGAATTTTCAAGTCATCATCTGGAAAAGAAATGCAAAGTGACTTGAAAAAATTGATTTCAGTCATCAATTGTATACCCATTTCAAGTGCCGAATGTGAACGAGGATTTTCTACCATGAACTTAATTTGTACTTTCCAACGTACTTCACTTAGCATTGAAACTTTATCAAACTTGATTTTCATTAGATTAGTCGGTCCTCCGATCAACAAATTTGGTTGTTGTGGTTGTGTATGATTATGGCAACGCTACACTAGGGCGATCTGCCAAGGGGAGGTGCCTTGGTAAGAGGACTTTCTAAGGGGTTCTAACGCGTATTCACGTTACATCTGGAGAAAACCTACCAAAACTCCAGACCGTCAGATCGACAGCCGCGCGATGGGACCCGAACCCGGGACCTTCACACTTCGGCCATCTACCATTTTCAGTGGCATAACCACTGTGCCAACAAATTTGAATCAGAATCATTTGTTCGTTCATGGTTAGCTTATGACCGTCATAGTGCTATTGATACTCAATCAAAAGCCAGGAAAGAAAAAGAGGAAGCTCCTGATTTATTAGCTCTGTGGAATATTTTTAATTAACACACAGTTATGTGTATTTAAAAAGAAACTCAAATTACACCATACCAAATGCCACATTTTTAACAAGCAATTGTTCAACAAATGTTTAACATTTTCTAAGTAATTTGAATTTTCTTGTCTTCATAATTATCTATATAAATAAAACAATGTGTAAACTGTCTGTTAGTTTGTCTGTCTGCGCCTCGCGTAGCTCCGAAACGGGTGATCGTAGACCTACCAAATTTTGTACGAAAATTCTCGAAGACGGGTCTCGACACACCTCGATGCGATTTTTTCGATTTAGAAAATGTTTTATTTTATGATTTGTCCGATTTTTAGCAATTTTTCTTGCGTACTACATAATAACGCCGGTAATTGCACTCGCAAGAAAACGATAGTTACATCATCATACAGAGGAGAAAATTTTCTTTTAAAAACTGTTTGTTCGGACTGTGTAACATAATTTGCAGATTTTTGGGAATTTTTCAAATATAATTAAATTTGACGCTGACTTTCGTAAAATATTTTTTAAACTGCTGCATCTTGAATTCTATCTGTCATAACTTTTTTATATTTCGGCAAAAGACGGAGCACACAATTCGCCCACTTTTAAAAGAAGAACGGAGGAAAAATATAAATTAGGAGAATTTTTAAGTAAAAAAGGATTTTCATTTCAGTAGCACCTCTTATAAATTTCGGTTTGATATCTTGCGGTTTGGTTGTCATGGATACAGTAACAAAGATTAAAATTGCCAGTTGAAAAAAATAAATAAAAACGGGTCCCGTGCCATATCTCGAAGCGATTTTTTGCGAAATTCGAATTAAAACATCTGTTGTTTATTGCCTTAATGCGCCAAATACTACTGTTATTGTACAACTAAAAGTCAAAGCCCGTTGTGAAGCAATTACAACGAGCGCTCTTCTGAAAACGTGAAAAAAATTTCTCATTCCAAAGATTTCGTTTTGTGTACATAGTTATTCTTATGTCCAAGCAGACGATTTCTTTGCTTGGCTCGATTTCCTTTTATAAATACTGGATTTATTTGTGAGAAGAAAAATTAAACTGCATAATCTAGAAAAACAATTTTAAAGCCTTTATAAATAGCGCAGTCTTATCTCTTTTCTTTTTGTAAAAGGTTGCAAGAGAGGGTGACGTATTTAAAAAAAAAAAAAAAAATGTCCCTTTCATGTAGTGCCTGAGGTATTTAACGCTAAAACGTGAATCTAAAAGACAGCATGTCTGCGGAAATAAGACATTTTGAAAGTGAGAAGTTCACTGCAAACGGTCCATTTTCACTTTTTTGATACCGAATGACGCTGACATAGTTTTTGTGTGTGTGTGTGTGTGTCATCATTATATTGCAATGATCTCAGGTTATCACATATGACGCAAATTTTAAGTCAAGAGTGAAATAATTTTGCTTTTTCTAGATTCCACATCACTGGAATTAATTCGAATTACACATGTGAGGAAATTTTTCGTTTCCTACCGTGCGAAGAACGGGCACGCAGCTATTAGTACATAAATTTCTTTGTTTCTTCATGTGTTAAAAATTATGACATTATTTCTTTCACTTGTTTTTATTGAGTGATATTTCAATCACTTCTACATTACTTTAACAGTTTTTTTAACTTTATTTCTTTTATTTATGAGACTAGGGGCCAAGGCCCCCAGACTCGCTACGCTCGCTTTTCGTATGAGGCATTCGGCCCCTAATCAGGCTTATTCGTAAAAAAGACATAATTTCAACAGACAAAACCCGAAGATTGGATCAGATAGAATGTTACTGAGCTACGCATTGCTTGGTTCTTGCATGTTCATTGGTACACAAAAATTTAAACTTCACACTACAGTAGACCCCCTCCCCCTCGTAACGCGGAAGATATTTTGTTATGGGAATCCGTGTTGTACGGGTCCTGAGCTATACTACACCTGGAGTGCGGACTCCGCTTATAATCACTGGAAAAATTATTTGCACTCGTCAGAAACACAATGATTTTCAATGTTGCCATTCCAAAGTTATATTAATTAGGAGCTAAAGCATAATAAAATCAGAACATCTGTTTCAGCTGTAGTTTTAATAATGTAAAACCTATTGGACACCCTTTGAATTTGAGACCCATTGCGATTTTTCATTATTTGGCGACTTGCGTACATGTAAAGTTAATAAAAGCTACGGAACAGATAGGATAGCTTGCCACCAATGGCGACTTTTCATTATTTGGCGATTTACACATGCTCACAACCTATAATTACTGTTCATGTAAGGTTACCGGAAAACCGTTATCCATATTTTCATTTACATAATCGTTTGCAGATTGGCGTACTTAGCACCACGAATTATACCATCTCGTCGCGTTAGCAAATATCCAAAGTGTACTGTAACTGCTATAATGGCATAGTTAACGCCGCCAAATATTTCTACTGGTAGCAAATAATTCAGCTGGACGAGAACCGGCTTTAAAATAATCTGCATTTTAATTATTTTTCATTTTCAAGATATTAGTTATTCTGTTTTGGAAAAACGAATAATCGCTAATTCTAAACTCCTGTTGTCTAAGCGAACTTACTATTTGAAAATTGTCAACTTTGTGTAACACATTTTGAGTTACTTATTTCATATAGTGTGCCGGTCGGCTAGCTTTGGGGCAGAGAGCAAGGGCGTAAGGTAAAGACGTAGATCATTCCATGAAAACAGACCACTTGAGACAACAACACATTTTACTAACGAGAACAACGGTTACAACACACAAGGTACATTTAGAATGAATAATCACTATCTCAGAACATACAGTAGCTGCTACGCGCGAAAACGCGAGCGAAGAGAGAGACGAACAAACGTTCTCTATGGTTTTCTTCAACCAGAAGGGGGAGCGTCGCATGGAAAAGATGATATAGGAGGCGCGCTACAAACTCCCCCTCTGGTCCCGGCAAGGAGACCAGGATAAAAAAATATAGACAAAATGTGCTTACAAGTGACACTAATAATTTTTTTTCTATAACAGATAGTCCTTAAGAAAGTTCATTAAGGCTGACGAAAAACAGTCATAAACAGTCACTGATTAGGGAGTTTCTTTTTTGAGTAAGTTACTAATTTTAACAGTTAGGACGAACAGTCACTGACTCGTAGGTTTGTGGTTATTGTTTGACCTTGGGCGGTTGTCCTCTTCTTCGCATGGGGTTTGTGTTCCCAGAGGTGTGATGACCTCCGATGGTCTGCTTGTTCGTTTGAGGTGAAAATTCTGTCTGTGGTGCTACCTTGGGAGGCCGACCTCTTTTGCGAAGTGGATTGACCGGGGAGGTGTCCACTCCACGATAAGGGGATAATGCTGACGTGTGGTACGTAGCTATGGGCACTGTTGGCTGGTCTAGATTGGCTATGACATAAGCGGTGGGAGACTTCTATGTAAGTACCAAATATGGTCCATCCCGTTTGGGCATGAACTTTGCAGTCTTGGCATGGCTTGCTTTACTAAGCGGGTGCTTTGTAACCCATACTTTGTCACCAGGTACAAAGTAATATTGCCGCCTATTTTTGTCATAGTAGGATTTACGTTGATCCTGTTTTATTTCCACTTTCTGTCTAATGTCCTGTGTAATTTTGGCAAATCTCTTGAGATACTGGGTAATCTCTGGTACGAAGTTGTCGTTCTGTACCACAGCCGTGAAATCTTGCACTACATCATCGACTGTTCTCAGTTCGCGGCCGAGCGTGAGAAAAGCAGGGGTATGGCCAGTAGTGTCGCATACCGCCGTATTCATTGCAAATCTGATGACTGGTATTTTTGATTCCCAGTTATCATGTTCGTCTCCAACCAATATGGCAAGTCTTGGTTTTAAATCTCTGTCTTTGCGTTCAACAGGGTTGGCTTGGGGAAAATATACCGGTGTAAGATTTGATCAATCTTCAAGGTAAAACATATCTGCTGTAACACTGCACTAACAAACTATGGGCCATTATCACTGAGAATTCGTCGTGGAATTCATGCCGCATAAAAACTTCTTCTATGAGAGTTGTAGCACATTCTCGAGCTGTAGCTTGTTCAAGAGGAAAAAGCACTATTCACTTGGTTTCACAATCTTCTATTACAAAAATCCACTGTTTGCCGCTAGCTGTCTTGGGCAAAGGGCCAAACAAATCAATTGAAAGTATCTCAAAACGTTGTGAGTAGACAGGTGTTCTAAGTAGACCTGATGGTTTCTGGTTACTTGCCTTGTAGTGACTGCATTCAGCACACTTTTTCACGTAATCCGATATAAACTTCTTCATTCCATTCCAATAGTATCTTTTGGCGATACGTTGATACGTACCCTCTTCGCCATAATGACCGGCCATGGGGTCATCGTGATGTTTCTTAAGGATTTCTTCCCGTTCTGATGACGGTATGACTAACTACGCTTCTTCTGAGTCTGCATCCGGGATATAGCAATACAGAACTCCCTGGTTCATAAGAAAACCTCTCTCAGTCCAATTTGCATAGGCTTCTGTTTTTTGGACATCTTCAAACGCTTCAATTATCTTCCTTAGTGATTCATCTGCAAGTTGAGCTTCTCGCATATCTTTAACATTTCTTGCTGGCATATCAGCTATAACGATACTATCAATTTCACAAACAGTCTCTTGTTCTGGACACACTGGTCGAGAAAACATGTCAGCTATTACGTTAGATTTTCCTGGGATATAACAGACTTCTACGTTAAAAGATTGCACTTCCAGTGCCCATCTGGCGAGGCGACCGGTTGGTGATTTGAGGGTAAGAAGCCATTTCAATGGTTGGTGGTCGGATGCCACAGTAACAGGTGTACCCTCGATGTATCCGCGAAACTTCTTTAACGCCCACACAACGGCCAATGCTTCCCGTTCCGTTGTAGAGTAGTTTTTCTCTGCTTGGGTAAGCAGTCTGCTGGCATACTCAATTGGATGTTCTTCAGCACCTTCGCCTTGAAGTAATACGGCTCCGAGCGCGTAATTACTTGCATCGGTACGTATTATATATGGTTGGGTACCATCTGCTTGCTTCAGAATCGGTGGGAAAATGAGGCATTGTTTTAGAGTTTCGAAAGCTTTCTGCTGCGGAAAACTCCATTGCCATGATGTGTTCTTTTTTGTTAAATTGCTTAAAGGCCTTGAGATTTCTGCAAAATCTTTTATATAACGTCTGTACCATGAGCATGCTTGTAGGAAAGATTTAACTTCCTTTACGTTTCTGGGTAGTGGTATATTCTGGATGGCTGATGTCTTCTCAGGATCTACCTCGATTCCGTTCTTCGTAATCCAAAATCCTAGGTATTTTACTCTAGACACAGCAAAATGACATTTTTCTCTATTTGCACGAAGTTTAAATAAGAGTAATCTTTGGAAAACACTTTTTAGATCTGATATATGTTTTTCAAAAGTTTCTGATAAGACGATTATGTCGTCTAAATACGCAAGAGTTAGGATGTCGCCGAGGCCATTCCTGAAACGGTGCCGTCTTGAGACCCATTGGCATTCTCAGAAATTTGAAGGACCCAAAAGGACACACGAAGGCTTTTTTGTCCTGATCATCCTAATGGACTTGAACTTGGTGGTAACTTGCTTGTAAATCTATTGTTGACATAAATGACGTTTGTTTGGCTTCATGGAGAAGCTCATCCATTCTGGATAATGGGTAAGAGTCAGCCACTGTAATTTCGTTTAACTTTCTATAGTCTATGCAAAGACGCACTTTACCATTTGGTTTCGGTATGAGAACCACTGGTGAAGCATAAGGAGATTCACACTCCTCGATGATTCCATTTTTCAAAAGCCTATCAAGTTCTTGCTTAAGGAATTCTTTCTTGACTGGATTCATTCTATATGGTGGTACCGCTACTGGTGAGTGGTTGCCGGTATCTATTTTGTGCTGGATGAAAGGGGTTGGTTCTCCCCCTGGACTAAAGATACCTGTAAACTTTTCTAACAATTTACATAATTGTAACCTTTCCTCAGTAGATAAGTGACTGCCTTCAGTTTTCTTTAAAACACAAGTGTTCAGTTTAGGAGGTTCGATAACTTTATCAGATGACATAGTGCTACAGTTTTGTAAAGGTGAGTCAAAAGTGTCTTTATGACCAGGTGAGTCAAAAGTTGCTTACAATGTGGTACAAATACATCTTTTTCAAAATTGAATCTTTTCCTAGGATTACAGTTGAAATACCATTTTTTGTTTTGGGTATCTAAGCTATGTGGTACAAATACATCTTTTTCAAAATTGAATCTTTTCCTAGGATTACAGTTGAAATACCATTTTTTGTTTTGGGTATCTAAGCTAATACCAGCTTTGGATAAAAAATCAGTACCAAGGAGGGTACGATTATCTTTAGCTGTCGGTAACGCGTATATTGTAGTAGGAATTCTTTTCCCCATCAGTTCAATGTCTACATCGGTGTTATAAACTTCAGAGAACTTCGGCATTCCGTCCGCGAGTGTTACATTTAAATTTACTTTATGAAAATTTATCCCTTGTTCTCGGAGGAGATTATACAGGGTTTCACCAGCAACAGTGTGGCTAGCCCCAGTGTCAGCACATGCTAGACCCCACATACCATTTACTTTAATCTTCATTAACATTGCCTGGGGTTCTTGTATCGCACACGTTTGAAATTTCAAGCAGCTAACCTGGGCGGAATCCACTTTAGCGTTTGGCGTACACGTAGGACATTTTGCCTTTACGAAACCCGGTTTCCCACAGCCATAGCAGCTAATAGGTCTTTCATAATTTTTACTACCAGTTCTATTTGTTGAGTATTTATGATTAACACCATTCTTACAATTTTTAAATTCATTACTGAACTTGTACTTAGAATTTTCCTTATGTTGTTCTTGTTTTGTGTTTCTACTTTTTAGGTTTCTAATTTCTTCGTAAGAATCTAGTTTATCAACTAAAGAAACTGGATCGTTCCACTCGCTCCAGTGGTCTGAAAAATGTTCTTTGTAATCAGGGGGACACTTCTTTATTATTTGATCTGAAATTATTAGATCTTTCAACTGATCAAACGTAGTGACATTCAGCTCATTGAGCCAACCTTCAAAAAAATTTCTTAAGTCATAGAAGTAATCTCTCCACGTAGATTCTGGACTTTTCCTGTGTTGGACGAAGGATTGTCTAAATTTTTCCGCACTCATCTTGAATCGGCGTAATAAAATCTTTTTTATTTCCGCATACTCCTGTGGGTTATTCTGAGAATCCGATTCTATTGCAATTAACTTTGAAATTTCAATAGGTAAAAGCCCGATCAGGTATACTACCCATTTTGATTCTGGTATTTTCAAAAAAGTCAATTGTTTCTCAAAAAGGTTTAAAAATGTACTAATGTCATCTACCTTTGGGTCAAATTGAGGAATTAACCCCTTAATTTCAAATTTAGATACATCTGAATTACTAGGTGTAAGAACGGTTTCTGTTTCTGTAGCATGGGTTATATTTTGTAACTTAAGTTTCTCTAATTCAAACATACGGTCATCATTTTCCTTTTGAATTAATCGCGCTTCATTTTCTTTCCTTTCAGTTATCAAATTATCGAGCAATTCTTTAGTGAATTCTTCATCATACCCTGCACTTTTAAGAATTGCATTCTTTAAATCTATTATTTTATAATCCTCTTGAACTGCGATGTTAAGTTCACTGGCTAAATTAACTAGATCTTGCTTCTTTCCTTTAGCAAGGTACGCCATAATTCAACTTTTATAATATCTAAATATTCTCTAAAAGTATTTATACCAATTTATTCATTTAACCAAAAATAAAATTTTCGAAACCACTTCTGCACAGGAATAACAATTCCACTTAAAGTATATTTCAATTACTAGATAAATCTACTCAAATAAGAACCTTGTTTCTATTTAAAGCAATCAGCTTTAAGCTATGAAGTTTATCTTCTTTTAAACAACAACAGAATAAAATAAAATGAGATCACTGATTCACCTTATACAATGTCTACAGCTCAAGACAAAACAAAACTTTATTAGCGGCAACGGCGCCAAAAGTCAGCACATCTGTCTGCTGAGAACAGAAAGCAGAAAAATAAACACTTGACAGATGCAAATTATTATACTCTTATAGTTTTCAGGGTGAAAACGAAATTCTTAAGAACAACTTTTTTTCAGGATGAAAAAATATTTTTCCTTTCTTTTCAAAACTTAGAATTCAAATATGAAAATTATTCAGATTTTCAAGCTTCAGGCACCAAAGGAACTGACTGGCATGCGTATATTAAATTTGATCTGGATGATCAAAACAAAGCTAAACAAGTATTTTCTTCGATCCGGATGATCAGAATGAACTGAGTTCAGGGTGAATTCTAAACCAAAATTTTTCTTATATTTGCCAGGATGACAAAATTAAGAAAGTTCCTTGAGTGCTTGATCAAAAAGAAGTAAAAATCACTTATCTGCAGATATATCCTTTGTCATTTGTCATCGCCATGTTTCGAGCCCCACGTTGGGCGCCATTTGTGCCGGTCGGCTAGCTTTGGGGCAGAGAGCAGGGGCGTAAGGTAAAGACGTAGATCATTCCATGAAACAGACCACTTGAGACAACAACACATTTTACTAACGAGAACAACGGTTACAACACACAAGGTACATTCAGGGTTGCCAGATCAAAATTCTTGAAAATAGCCAAATGGCTTCTTAAAATTAGCCAAAAATAGCCACTTTGATTGCAGCGCCATCTTTTGGATTTTCGAGAAAACTTTTAAAAAGTCTAGAATATAGCATAGATGCGATTCACAAACGTATTTTTGTGATTAAATTAATAACAATAATTAGTTAAAAGGTTAGTAGATCGCAAAAATAAAGAGTTATTACTTAGAAATTTTACGGAATAATAAATCGAATTGAAGCATTGGTTAGGAAACACTTTCCAACGTTTGAGAGGGCGCAAGCGATTATTATTTGAGGAAAAAAATCTTACACACAGGCATAAATGCTTTGTTGCGGAAATGTCGGTAGAGTCATCAATATATAAAGAAAACAGCCTCTCTTAACTCTTGAATCATCTCTTCGAATAACGATAGGCTTATGACATTCTTACTGAGGCATGCACACTTTGTTTGGAGTTTCAGATCCTCTAGTGCACTACCTTTTGAATACTTTTTCACTATTTCACCTAGGTGATCAATGGATTTAATACTGCAGTGGCACTCAATAGCTACACTAAATTTTATATCAAATTCTTTCAATGATTTATTTGCAGCTGATTTTTTTTTTTTTTTTATAAATAGTGAACAGTGGCATTAATTTAGAGGATTTCAAGACTTTCTCTTTATTCTTATGTTTGGCTAATTTTTCATGAGTCACTAAATTATGCTTTTTAAGCTGGGATATTGAGCAAAGACACAACTTGCAAAAACACGCATTATCTTTCAGCATTAACCGTGGATGCTCAATCTCCCATTCTTTATTATATTTTCTACTCATTATAGGCTAGCGTTTAATAACTGTAACTTAATAATTACTCAAGCTTACCGTAACCACGGCAACATATTCACGGCAACAATATCACGGCAACATGTACAACTGCACAACAAGGGCCGACCGAGTTGTATGGTGGGTAAAGCACCGTACTCCGGTTTCGGGTTCAACTCCCGGCGATCGGGGTTCGATCCCCGACTGGGCGTGGCTGTAATTGTGTCCGTCCCTTCATAGGGGGCGACGTTGGTCCACCTACTAGGTGTCCCCATAATAAAGTGACCAACAATACCGGCCTGTTGTGGCCAAAGTCTTCAAGGCAGAGGCCGACCATTAGAAAAAAAAAAAAAAAAACCCGCACTACAAATAAATGTGCCCTAGTCAGCTCAGGTACTCCGTAAAGCCCTCTTTCGCTAAGAATCAAAATCGAACAAAAAACCCTTCGAAACTCGAACTAAAACCAAAACAAAGCCGCCCCATTTGTTCGCAAAGAGGACAAAATGCCGGGTGATAGACACTGCTACGAATTGTGACGTCCCCGGCAGACTAGACAAGAAACAAGCAGCTATATATATATATATATATATATATATATTTATATTGTTTGTTTGTTTTCATATTCGCCAACAATTACAGAATTAAGCCATAATTAGCTAAAAGACGAGTGGCTAAAATTTTGTTTTTCTTTTTAGCCAGCAGCCTCAGAATTTAGCCATAATTAGCCAAAAAACGAGTGGCTAAACAAAAATTTTTTTTTTTAGCCAGCAGCTTCTGAAATTAGCCAAAATGGCTAAAATTAGCCACATCTGGCAACCCTGGGTACATTTAGAATGAATAATCACTATCTCAGAACATACAGTAGCTGCTACGCGCGAAAACGCGAGCGAAGAGAGAGACGAACAAATGTTCTCTATGGTTTTCTTCAACCGGTAGGGGGAGCGTCGCATGGAAAAGATGATATGGGAGGCGCGCTACAATAGTTTTTATTTTGGCGTAAAATGGGCGTAATTCTAACTCATGTTTGTAAATTTCACGCGATTCTAGATACTTGGAAACGCTTTGTTGCAAAGGAATGAATGATTTTATGCCAAATCTGGCAACCATTCGGTTTATTTTTTCAGTTTTTTATCAATATCTTCTAAAATAATTCGATTTTCGAAATTTAAATCAGCTTAGCAGGTTCCTCGGAATTTTTCGAATCTGTGGGCACCTCAATCGAAACTCAAATCCCCACGGTTTAGGAGGAGATATGCTGACAAGCTTTTGACAGCAGCAGCGACAGCGGCCTTTACTTTTTTTTAGAATAGAGAGAAAATAAAATTACTTTACATGTTATGCCGCAAAAATCTAAAATCTGCACAAGGTCTGCTCCCAATTTGCAGGCCTCACCATGGCATAGTGGTTATGCCACTGAAAATGGTAGACGGCCGAGGTGTGAAGGTCCCGGGTTCGGGTCCCATCGCGCGGCTGTCGATCTAACGGTCTGGAGTTTTGGAAGGTTTTCTCCAGATGTAACGTGAATACGCGTTAGAACCCCTTAGAAAGTCCTCCTGCAAGGCACCCCCCATCCTAGGCAGATACCCTGCGTGCAGGTTTGCCTTAACACACACAACACAACCCAATTTGCAGATTTTGGGTCTTCTACTGTATATTGTTCATATTTTTTCATGCTAATTTCAGATCATTTATTATTAACCGTTTTGTGAAATATTTATTTGTCTGATTATGGCAATGCAACATAGGGCGATCTGTCAAGAATGGGGGGTGCCTTGTAAGGAGGACTTTCTAAGGGTAAAATAAAATAATAAAAGAACACCATAAAGATTACTTGATTACTTTCTAAGGGTTTCTAACGCCTATTCACGTTACATCTGGAGAAAACCTACCAAAACTCCAGACCGTTAGATCGACAGCCGTGCGATGGGACCCGAACCCGGGACCTTCACACTTCGGCCGTCTACCATTTTCAGTGATATAACAACTGTTCTATGAAATAATAAAAATATGTCAAATACTATTACACGGGAAAATATTTGAATTATTATTTTAATTGAATGTTCTACCTACCCTGTGCTGAAGGGGTAGCTCGGACTTACAGTACGCCGCTGTATATGAGCATAAGCTCGAGAATATTAGGGCTCCGGTACTTCTTTTGCTAGAAATTAAGCCCTGAGCGAAAATGGTTATATTTGTGAGTAAAAATGAGAATAAATAAGATGATTTTTTAAAAACATGCACCACTGCTTGCTCTTTGGATCATTTTTCAAAGGTCGTCTTACAACTAACTAAAGTATAACCCTACGTTGCATTAATATATCACGCGATAGTTTCAGCAGAAGGGAACCTTTTTTTTAGTTTTTTGAAATTTTGTTACTATCATGTTTTAGGAAAATATTTCTTTCCCACCGTGCGAAGAACAGGCACGCAGCTAGTATTATAAATTTGTTACGCTTACCGGACATTTTTAGTCACGTTGGGCAGTGGTTTATGAGTAGCTCATCTTTTTCTCGCCACGCTGGCAAAATCTGACCAATTTGTAAAAAGTTTTTAACACACTTCTCGATTTTCTCCGTTCAAGGAAGTCGTATTATGTTTTTAGGTATCTGCGGCAAGCTGGTGTGACAGAAATAATGCAGAAATGACAGGAACAACGACCGAAATGACAATAACCTCTTTTACGCCTCTAAAAATGTAAAATAAATGACGAATAGAATTCCCAACTATTTTTTAAAAATAAAAATTCCCTCTTCAGCTTCATGAAAAACTTGAAAAAGTGATATAAAATAAAACGAGAAAACTATCAGGGACTAGTTTTGTCCCATATTCCGAGAATCATCCATGTATTTATAATATTTACAGTCTGACCTTGTTATCTCGACACTTTCAGGACCACGAAAAAGAGTTGTCATAAGCACAGTGTCGTGATAAACGGAATTGCATATCCACAAAATCGGTCAATTGCATAAATTGGGACTTCAAAAAACCGCCGTGATAACCGGGTGTCAGTATAACGATGTCCGATTGTATTATCCAAAATTTACTTTTAAATAACAGAGTAGGTTAATTTTAAAAAATCGCTCTAACGCAACAATAAAACTTGAAAGCTATTTTACTTTGTCATATTTAATGTTATTTGTTTTGAGTTTTGTGCTGACTCTGTTGAACAAAATGAAGGTAACAGTGACCTTTAGTACGCAGAAATGTTCACGCATCTTGAATGACTTTGCAAAAACATCTAAGAGTCTTATCAAAGTAGTATAGATAGTTGATAAGAAAGATAGCATGCTTGAAAATAGGATAGTCATGATGAGTTCATTTTTGTTTTGTTTGGAACAAATTAGTATTTATACATTCTTCTCTGATCGTGTCCGGCAAATAACCATAGAAACAGAATTTAGTGTTATTTCCGATGATGGAGGCATTTCTACAGATGAACGATCTCACTTTGCAACCTTTATTAGCCACATTTGTTTTGGGATTTAGCATAATTGTGCTGTTATTATGGTATGTAGTTCTTTTCATTAATCCAAACATATATAATTAAAGTAATAATTATTTATACCATATTTGCAGCAACTTTGAATACTTGAACATCCTGTACTGAGCAACTGCATTAAGCATCCCTGAAAGAAAATAGTGTGGTTTACACATTTTACAGGTCCGTATTTATAGTTTGACACAGACTAGGCACTAGAGAATCCATTCTCGATCCCGCGAAAACGGTATCTCGCACAAATGTTTGCGGGACTAATCTAATAAAAATAATCGATTAATTTGATTTCTTAAAAAATATCATGATTTTTTTACGCCCTGCTTTAGACCGATATATAGAGACACAAAACGGAGCCAGCTATAGGGACAAAAAATTTGAAATATGCTCTAGGCACATAAGTGTTATAATCAGGCCCTGATAAAGAAGGGAACTATTAAGACCCAGTATTTATATTTATTTAATGTGGCGATTTTTAAAATTTAAAATGATTCACCTGCATTTCTTTTGCCAGCAACTTTAGCATTAAAAAGAAATTTCAAGAGTATTTTTAATTACGTATTGCATATTAAATAGTTAGAATTTAATAAGTATAAAAAAGATCTACGAATGATTTTGTCTTTATTACTTTCCGAACATGTACCTTGTAAGGAAAGTATTGTAATCATGAAAAAATTCGACTTCGAGATTTTGGTGTATTGACACGTTTTGAGATCTTCTGAATTCATTTATGCTATTTTTACGAGATATATTTGTGTGTATGTGTGTGAACACGATAGCTCCTAAACGGGACATTCGATTAAGCTCAAATTTGGCATATATGTGATAAGTCACAGTCACAAGACCGGTATTGATTTCGGTGTGTATAAGATTTTTTTTTTTTTTCTACAGGGCTACGACAAATATTTCTTTTACATTATGGCCTATGGGGAGAAATTCTTGAAAGTGCGCTAGCGTTTAAACGGCGCATTCGATTGAGCTTCAATTTGGTATTGTTTCAGAAATACTCTGCTTGTTTCCGGGGTTCGTCGTTCTAAAGTCCAGTTGGTGTAGAAAGTTCTAGTAAAAAGTCCACTTGTCAGGATGGAACACAACTTTATTGCTTCTAGAACTTATTCGAACAATCAACTGTGCAAAATTCACAGGCACTAACAGCCACTAGCTCGTTTATAACTCCACTCAGTATCGTAGCTTTCAGAAATACTGCAATTCTCACACAAAATAAAACACTTTCACAGGTAAAATTCAGTGAAAATATACGAGGGATAACACTAACACTCGCTCCAGACTCAACAGTGAAGAATTCACCCACAGCACTTAAGAACAAAGCTTCAAAAACGCACGCGGAAACACCGCTTCTATCACGGAGCAAAGCGCCGTACACACCGGCATCCGTTCTCGACGAGAACTCACTCACACACTGAACTGGGGTCTCTGAAACGCTTGTATTTATAGATGGCGCAGAAGCTTCCAGTCTATTTCTGGAGGATTATACATAAAGCGGGAACTTTGATTAAGTCATAGAAGAGAAATGTTATGTTATTATGTGATTTTAATGCAGCAAAAGCAACTTTACAAGCCTCTTAGGGCAAATCGCGCCAAATGACCAAAATGTAACCAAGCTTGGCGACTTTTGGTGAAATATTGCCAAATTTGGCGCCAAAAATAAGTCCCCAAAATGTAAAGTTACCGAAGGCTTAGGACTAATATTTCTCGAGATTTCTAAAACCGCCATAGAAAAACAGTGGGGAAACCAAAATCTCCGTATCTGGTTCTAGTTGGCCGATTTTGATGCAACAAAAAGCAAAATTTATCTATTTGAAGCGTAGAATACGAATTTTGAAATATTTTAAGCCCCAGAACAGAGGGTTGCCCCGAAAATTCGTAACAGTATATATGTTTCAATTATTCATCGATTAAAATTTATTTAAATGCTTGGTAATGATCTTAATCGTAAGTGTTCAGTAAGTCGAGTGGAGTCACTCCAGCTTTTTTTAAATTGATGTATCGAAAAATATCGATGTAAAGCTGATGATGCTTCACGATGTAAAAAATTCAACACAGTCTAATTCTACTCAGACTATTTGCACAATTCCCCATAAAGCGATAACATTTACATTGCCATATTTATTTCCTTCATATTCGATTCCGCAAGTGCCCACTTAAAAGTACGATCATAGTTTAGATTTTTAACGATTTAACATTGAATCCAGAAATGTTTTGTATCTTCTGAATGCCTGATAAAATGAATTTTTACTTTCTGAACATGTACCATGTAAGGAAAGTATTGCAATCATGAAAAAAATTGAGATTTTGATGTATTCACACGTTTTGAGGTCTTCTGAATTAATTTTTACGAGATGTATGTATGTATGTATGTATTTGTTTGTGTATATGTGAGTGAGCATGATAGCTCCTAAACGGTGATTTCGATTGAGCTCAAATTTGGTATATATGTTATAGACTACCGTCGCAAGACCGGTATTGATTTTGGTGTGTATGGGTCTTATAGTTTTTTTACAGGTCTACGAAAAATATTTCTTTTTTTATTATGGCCAATGGACGGAAATTCTTGAAAATGCGCTAGAGTTGGAGCAGTGTATTTGATTGAGCACAAATTAGGTATGGATATAATAGGTCACGGCCGCATGATCCGTATAGATTTGGGTGTATGTAGAGTTGATGGTTTTTTTCACGGAATCGCAAAAAATAACTCTTATACATTACAGTCTATGGACGCAAATCATTTAAAGTGAGCTAGTGTCTAAATGGTACATTCGATTGGCATCCAGTTAGGTACGCATATTATAGGTCACTGGCTTATATACTGGATAAATTTTAGCGAGTGCCGCCCTACATGTTTTACAGGGCTACAAAAATGTATTCTTATACGTTGCGGCCTATACACTCAAATCATTTTAGGTGCACTTGTGTCTGAATGCTAGATCCGATTCAGTTGAATGAAATTTATTTATACACTTGGTAAATATCAAAAGTTCGGAAAGTCGAGTGGAGTCACTCTAGATTTTTCTTTTTACTTTCCGAACATGTATCATGTAAGGAAAATATTGTAATCGTGAAAAAGTTCGATTTCGATGTATTGACACGTTTTGGGGGTCTTCTGAATTCATTTATCCTATTTTTACGTGATGTATACATGTATGTGTAGTGTATTTGTTTGTGAACACGATAGCTCCTAAATGGTGTATTGGATTGAGCTCAAATTTGTTATAGACAGGGTGCCCCATAAATATTGGAACAAAAAATGTGGTGAGGTAGTGCACATACTAAGGAATAAGAATCACACAGCAATGTGCGGTCGGAAGCGCCATCTACATGTAGCTGTTAATAATCACTTTGGAACAAGTGCTGAAATAATAATGAACTTTCCGACCATTGTTCATCCAACACTAATGTATTTTTCTTAGAAAGCACGTGACTAAAATTGATAATTTAACATTTTATTTTATTTCATGAATGAAAATTTTGAAGATGAGCCTATTGTATATGAAACTTGGTTAAGTTGACAAATACGTCAACACTTTTCATAAAGTGATTATTACCAGGTAAGTGAAAACTGCGTTTTTGACCCCACATTGTGCTATGCGATTCTGATTCCTTGTTATGTGCCCTAACTCCCCTTAAATTTGTTACCAATAATTATGGGACACCCTGTACTGTACATATATTATAGTAACCGTCGCACAACCGGTATTGATTTTGGTGTGTATGGGGCTTATAGGGTTTTTTTTTTTTTTTTTTTTAAACAAGCCTGCAAAGAAGAATTGTTTTATATAACAGCTAGAGGTCTGTGCCGCACTGGAGGTCTGCGCCGCCGCCGTTTGTAAGCAGAGGCGCGCAATTCGCGTCATAATTTTATAGTAAAGTTTGATTTTTTTTCTTCCAGAATGAAAAGTAAAGTTTAAATTGTTACGAATTTTAATAGAGAAATTAATAATTTACTTCTGCAATGTAAATTTTGGAATAAATTAGTTATTTAATGTCTTTTAGATATCCCCTCACTAAAGGATGTTTTCCACTTGCTTTATGTAAGACCAGTACGTAAACCGTTTTTCTTTCGGAGGTGGTTGAAAACACAAAAACTGGAAAGCAATATAGTCGATAAAAGCCAGCATAACATATTTTTTTAAGGGTTAGTGCTTTATTTTATTTTTACCTAAAAGTGTTCTTACGTAAGAATGAATAAAAAAGAAATTCATAGACAAAGTTTAAAACTTTTTCTTGTATACATTTATATTGAAACAAATGTATACAAAATATATCTTTATTATCAATATACATCTCGCGTCCCCTGAAACACGATCATCCGACTTGATTTTTTTCCATTAGAAAGACATTCATTTTCATATCTCTGAGACGTTTTCTGATGAAATGCTAAAATTTTGTGCAGCATGCGGGGATGCGTCAACTGCTCCAAATCGATGCGAAAATCTGCTACAAAAAGATCGTTTTGGGACATTTTTTATCTCCAAGTTTAGCAAAACTGCGACATATGGAACTATTTTTTCCATGTGTCGAAAACGTTTGTAAATCTCCCGAATTTTTACAAAAATGATTGCACATTCTAAGCATTATAATTTTTTTCCCACTGATCTTAAAAATGGATACTTTTCCTTTGACATTCTTTTGTTTAATCCTCCAATGGCTTAACAGTAAAAATTGACCCCTATTTTAAATTTAATAATTTTATTTAAATGGGTAATATTTTTAATGTTATTAAATTTTTTATAAGCGCCACTGATGGTAGTTAAAATATCTTAGCAAATATTCGTTTTTTGATTCAAAGTAGATATTTTGTCTAACAATGTATAAATTAACTAAATTTTTTAATAATTATCATTTCATAAACTTCTGACACTCACCCCACCCCACCCTTTCGAAAGAAAAAAGTTGGTTGTCTTGTAGAAATAATATTTTAAATTATATAAAGCCTTGCTAAAATGGAACAAGTATTAAGTAGTTTTAGCGCCATTTTAGGTGAAAAATCTGTTGTCTATGACAAAGAGACTTCAGCTTTACCACTTCTAACTAAAACAGATCAAAATGCGGATTTTTTTTATATTAAATTAAAGATTTGATTTCTATAAAAATAGTGGCGGGTGACATAGCTCCACGAGAATGCTTTACTTTTTAGCACATCATTTCCCGTCAAAAAATTGTCACGATTCTTTTTAACAGCACTGACATCTGCTGAAAAATGGAAGAATGCGAGAACAGCTGGATAGATTGCCCAATGTTGAAAAAAGGACAGCCGTTGACATCGCTCGACTTAACTACCAGCAAGATGGCGGACGATCGAAACGTCCATCGCGTGCCACGGGTCTCTAGATCTGTGGCACGCGATGAACGTGTCGGTCGTCCGCCATCTTGCTGGTAGTTAAGTCGAGCGATGGCAACGGCTGCCCTTTTTTCAGCATTGGGAAAGGGTTGCGCCTCAAAGGATTAAGCATTTAATTTATGACACCACGCTTTTGACTGCAGTAAAAGAGGGGGGGGGGTGGTATTGTGCTGTGTGTTATGGCAAGCCTGCACGATGGGCATCTGACTACGGGAGAGTGGGATTCCTTGGTCGGTCGGAAAACTTCAAGTTCTAACGCGTATTCACGTTACATCTGGAGAAAACTGACCAAAACTTCAGACCTTTAGATCGACATCTACGCGGTACGCCCGAACACAGAGCATTCATCCACTCGACCTGCTGTAAAAGAAATCCGATTTAGTTCATGAGGTTAGTTCACCCATGGAGTACTAATATTATAACTCATGACGATGTTTTACTGAAAAAACGCTTTCATGAAATATATCATATATTATGTAGACAAGATGAGTTGGATATTTTTCCTACCTTATAACTTCGTTTCCTTGAGATTGAAAAGGTAAATGCTTTATTATTCAGTAAAAAGGTAATAATGTTTATATAATGGCATAACCAATTCCTTCAAAGTACTACAGAAGTACAAAGACAAGATATTTTAATATTGGTTTTTAAAATCAATTTTCATTTGTTTGTGTTTCAAGGAATTCAAGTAGAAAACACAATTACTGGAAAAAAAAAGGCATTCCTTATGTGAAACCATTTCCTGTTCTTGGATCTGTACTGGATAACTTTAAGAAGGTAGTTAACTGCTTTTAATAAAATAGTGTGTGTACTCTATTATGAAAAACTTTGTGTTATCTTTCTAATTTTAATCGAAACACATGATTATGATTTACATTTAAGTGTACTAAATATTTTGCAGCCTCGTCACGAAACAGAGTTAAAAAGATACAATGAGTACGGACGAATTTATGGGTAAGTATCAAATTGCTTAGTTCAACATTATCAATATTTATGCATTTTAGTACTAGTTCATTAAAAATTGCTGGGGAATACTAACAAAGAAAAAAAAAGTTTCAGCAACTAAGTCTGCGGGCTTGGTAACAAGGGAGAGGCGTCATCTCGTACGTTCGATTCTGGGGCCAATCAGAGACCGCCGTGCTCACTAATGGCGACTCGGGCACGATAAAATATGTCGCAGTCGCCCAAGTTCCCAAACATACAAAAATACAAACAATACCATACAAAACGATACCCCTGGGGATCGCAAAACTAACCCTTGGGGTCTTATACAAAGGAAGCTCCGCTAACTATCGCTAGTGCTGCTATCTGTCGGCTTCCAAATGAGGTAGAAATGAACTCTTCGGGAGTTTGTGGTAAAAACGCAATTGGCAGGTTCTGCTGCTATCCATCTAATCTGAATTTGGGGTTGGTACAAAATGCTGTAAAAGAAGAAGTATCTAAGCACCCATACTTCATGAAGACAAGACAGACAGACAAGTAACTCGAGATTTGGCTCAGTAACGTGGTAACTTTGGCGATGAAGACTTTTGGCTCAATAGTCCCGAAATATTGTCATCAGACTTCTTTCTATGGCGCTATGTTAAAGATCAAGTCACAGAAATCGACAAAAAACAATGTAAGAGCTGAGAGGCGGATCCAGAACATTTTTCGTCTGGAGAGCGCAAAGTTTCAATACTCATTTCAGAATTGTAGTTAGAAAAAATAATCGAGAAGAGCCCAAAAGTTGAGAAAAGTAGAACTTTTTACAAAAAGGTTTAATTGCTGACATCTATATTTTCTGGGCAACCCGCTATTCTGGGGTTTAAAATAGTTTAAAATTCGTATTCTACGCGTCAAATAGTTAAATTTTGCTTTTTGTTGCATCAAAATCGGTCAACTATACCGCGAGATACGGAGTTTTGGGTTTCCCTATTTTGGCGCCAAATTTGGCGATATTTCGCCAAAAGTCGCGGAACTTGGCGACATATTGGTCATTTGGCACGATTTTCCCAATGGGGCTAGTAAAGTTAGTTTTTCTGCATTAACATGCATAATAGCCTAATATTACTCTTTCATTACACAATATTAATCGAGTCTGTTATAGTACACTCCACGGATTGTTCTATCTGGAACCTTCTACGGCGTTCGTCGTAACCTATAAAAGCACAGCTGGTTGCCCAGTTCACTCTCAGTCGTGTTTCTGTTTGATCAGAGATCAGATGTCCGTGAAAGCTTAAGGCTTTGTATTGACGCTATAGAAGCGGTATTTTCGCTTGCATTTTTGAAGATTTGTTTTTAAGTGCTGTGTGTAATTCTTCATTGCTGAGTCTGAGCGACTGTTTACGAAATCCCTCGTATATTTCCACTGAATTTTCGCCTGCGGAAGTGTTTTATTTTGTGCGAGAAGTACAGCATTTGTGAACGCTTTTGTATTAAGCGGACTGTTATCAGCACGTTACTGACTGATTGTGCATGTGAATATAGTACAGCTGATTCTTCGACGAAGTTCTAGAAGCAATAAAGTTCGTTTTCCATCCTGACAAATTGGCTCTTTACTAGAACTTTCTATACCTACTGGACTTTAGAACGAAGAACCCTGGAATTAGCAGAGTATTCTGCAACAATATTCACTGCCCGACACTGAAAATGCAACACCGATAAGGAGTGGCCACAAAGTCTTAAAACTCGGCAAGCAGAGATAGACAACGGTGAACAATAAGAGATATTTATTTCAAAATGATATGTATAATACAGAGGGAGAGCAGCGTCGTCTTATTAGGCTGTCGGACCACCGTGGACGGCGATACACGAAGCAACACGTCTAGGTACTGCGTCAATGAGAGTACGGATGGCGTCCTGAGGAATGTTTCTCCATTCCTTGTCAACCATTTGCCACAGTTCGTCTTCTCAACCGGCTAGTGGCAGGGTCTGCAAATGGCGTCCAATCGCATCCCAAATGTGTTCGATTGACGACAGATCAGGAGAGTACAGTGGCCAGGGAAGCGCCTGTACACCTAGCAGAACACGTTGGCTGATGCGAGCAGTGTGCGGGCGATCGTTATCCTGCTGATACAGGGCGTTGGGAACCGTTCGAAGGTAGGGGAGTGTCACCGGCCGCAGCAATCATCCACATATCGTTGAGCCGTCATAGTGCCCCGAATACGAACTAGAGGTGACCTGGAGTCATACGCAATTGCTCCCCAAACCTTAATGCCACATTGTCGCACGGTCAGACATTTTCCAATGCTGAGCGTTTTACAAATTCGGCCATTGGTCGGCATGTTTTAATAGAAAAGTAGGACTATAAATACTGTACACTCCCTTCAATGTATTCACTGCTTTTTTTTTTTTAATGCTTTCTTTCTATTATGTTAAAATTTTTATCTATGGGCTCATCATGGTGTTATTCATTTTAACGAGAACTGCACTCTCGTTGCAAAAACTGCCCACAGATGTAGATTTAAATGGCATTAAATCATGTAAAGTATCGGTATCGGCTAGTTCTAAGAATTAATTTATTGGTAAAGTGTCGGTATCGGTTATCGGTGAAAATATGGTATCGGTCGGTCCCTACTCATTACACATTTCTCAGGATCCAAGATTTCTTTCAAAATGTTCAGTGCATAATCTTTATATTTATTTTTCAAAAGAAGCTTGGAGAGTGGACCAAGGTACTCCAAGTCTGGGGTAAGGATGTGATATACAAGAAGTTGAATATGTACATTTTAATAATAATTATAAACATTAAAATAATAGATCTTATATGCTTTTAAGATATTTACTCTCATTTTTTTACTGGGGGGGATTGAATGCACTTATGTTGGCTAATATTAAATTTTTTTAAATCTACTTGTATTTTTTAAAACATCATTGTTTAAAGTTTATTTATATTTATTGCTTCTTGTATGCATTCACACGTAAATTTAAAAAAATGAATGCTTAATGCCTAAATCTAAAATTTATTTTCAGCTGAGTAATTTAAATAAAAAAAATCTGATTTAAATTTAAAAAATCCGACTGTTTTGATTTAAAAAATCATGATTTTTTTCACATCCTGTGGGGGAGTGCCTTCTGCACCCGCCTCTAAGATCCGCCCACGGATCAGGCCGATTCCAAAAGCAGGTTATCCCGAACATTGTGCAAGACTTCGTTACGTTTTCTCCCCAGATCAGAAACATTTGAGAAACTCATCTTTTATAATTTCCTTTATTCCCATGCGTGACGTAGCCAGGGGGGGGGGGGGATAAGAGGTCGTAACCCCCCATGAGAATTTTTTTGCCATTCAAAATGTATATTCTTCACACCCTTATCACACACGTTTACATATATGTGACTTGTGAGTTGCAGTAGTCGTAACCCCCGCCCCCCCGCCCATGAAAAATTTCTGGCTACGCCACTGTTCCCGTGTGTAAATCCTGAAAATTTAAAGCAATTACTTTTAACCGTCCAAATGTTATTTGTTACGCCTTTTTCTATGCCCTGTGAGAAGCACCCTGTTTATTTTCCCATCAATTCATAATGAAAATAATTCTCTATTTAAATTTCGAAACTTTTGCCCAATTTATTTTTGACTGCTCATTTTATCACATTCATGTCTATTTTAGGCATTATGAAGGTAACAGAGCACTTTTATCAGTCGGAGAGCCAGAAATTCTTCGGGACATACTTGTTAAAGACTTCTCATCATTCACTGGAAGAAGGGTATGTTAATTTTAGAATTAAAAAAAAAAAAAAACCGCTACATATATTGATTACCAAATATCAAGGACAAAGTTATGCACTAATTTTTAAAAAATTCTTTGTTTATTTTAGCAGACAATGGAAGAAATAATAATTTACTTGAAAAATAATTTTAACGAGGCATTTGGAGTATTACACACGCACACACAATTAGTTTAAAATAGTGTTTCAAGTTTATTTGTTTTTTTCACAAATAAAATGATTTCCCCTGCATGAGGCATTGACGTAATAGGGGCTGTTCCCACTAGAAATGCAACGGATATCCATTTGGTCGGACACCAGATACCGAATGTTCGGCCAAACTTTCAACCGGATATCCGGCAGCAGTATGTTTTCTTCTATTTTTGCGTTCTTTTCACTTGTTTTCTTAGATTATTCAGCTAGTACTTTTTTTTTTAAGTTTCTCTTAGTTTCGAATCATTTCATTTAAAAATCAGAAATCTTTTTGGAATTTTCAATGAAATTAGTACCAATTCTACTACAATTAAAGTAGATGCAAATAAAAATGTAGTTGATAAATCAGCTCTCCTTCAAAAAAAAAAAAAAAAATCAGTTATTGAAAGATCAACGCCATCCAGATGTTGGAAAATCAATGTAACATCAATGTATTTTCCTACTTTATCGCAAGTAGACTAGTCTCAAACAGGATCCGTTTATGAAGGAAAAAAAAGGTAACTGAATTCTAACAGATTGAAAAACAGTTAGAGTTTTTCCAGGATAATTTACCAATCTTAAAAAAAGATAGAAGTGCTTAATTTTTTCTTTCCGGATTTCTCTCTATACAGGATAAAAATATATTCTAAAATGTATTGAAAACAAAAATATTTTCACAAAAGTTTGTTTTTTCTCATTTTTTTTTATTAATGCAGTTTTTTGATTTTATTAATTTATTATGTTTATTTATGTTATTTCTCAGTATATAATTTTAGGCCGCATGAACAGCCGGATATTTTTAATATCCGGCATACTTTCAGTATATGTTTTTGGCCGGATAGTATGTTTCCTGGATATCCGTTGCATCCTTAGTGTCATTTATTTGTAAACTCAAGATATCATTTGTTGTAAACTCAAAACTGACCGCAAAGACTAAACATAAATTACTATAGTAAATACTGTATTTATAAATATAATATTTATAATTAAATATAATTGGACAAGCATCAAACTGTCAATAGAGAACGCAATTTATTTTGAAAATTAACGTTTTGTTTTAGTGGAATGAGTATTTAACATGAAGAGGTCATTCATTCAAAGTTACAGATTATGCTAGTATAATGTACATTAAATTGAAAAGAGAATATCTGTAAAATTCTTCTTAGAAGAAAGCAGTCTATATTTAACACTGCAACGTTTTATTTGAATATATTTAGGTAATTTTATTTGATGCTCCCAGAAAGTGTTTTACAACTTACGTCATACCCACAAAATAATTCAAATTTATAGAAAATTCATAGCCTGCATTTTGATTTCTAACCACCTATGCAGCAAAATTTTACTTCATTCTCTAAGTCTCTTTCATGTAGAGGTCACTGAAATTTCCTAAAAAATCTTAGTATTTTTTTTTTTTTTTAATTCAGAGGAATTCAAACATTACCTTACAAATCTCCTCACCTGTAACTAAATTTTGTTTCATTAACTGTAGATAGCTTAAAATTATGCCTCTAAATTTTTGTACAACTTTCACAAAATCTAAAAATCCAATAAAACTTTTGAAAAAAAAATCAGCGCTATTTGTTTACCTTAAATAGACAAGTATTATGTTACCTGCAAACGCCTCTAAGTTATGCCTCCTCCCCCCTTCCCGAAAAAAGTCCCATTTCGGAAATTTTATTAATTTACTCAAAGTTTTGAAAAAAATCGGCGCTTATTGTTTAGTTGTCACTTATCATCTAACCAGATTTCTTCCTATTTTCTCGAGTGATTTTTGAGGGATGTGGAAATAAACATTTTCACGATTTTCACATAATCTAAAAATCTAAGAAATATTTAAAACAATTTTGGCAATATAAATGGACTTGCCAGCTAACATAATACCAAATTTTATTCAATCTTATTTTACACGTAAATCTTATTTTATACGCTTTGAATAAGTTTTTCAAAATCTGAAAATGTTCAAAAATTTGACGCTAATTGTTTAGGGTAAGTGACCATATATCATATCTCCAAATTCCATTTCATTCGCTTTAGTCGTTATCATGTGATGTGTAAAAAAAAAAAAAAAAAAAAAAAAAAAAATTTTTAAATAAATTTTCGCAAATGTTCAAAATCTAATCAGCATTTTCAAAATTTTGACGCCTAGTTACGCGTAGTTTCTGTGACCACGTATCATGTCAAAAATTTTCATTTCATTCGCTTTATTGTTATTACATAATGCACGAACAAAAAGGTACAAAGTTTGAATAAATTTTCGCAAAATCTTATCAAAATTCTCAAAAGGTTTGACACCTATAGTTTAAATTGAGAGACCGCTATCATGATACCAAATTTCATTTCATTTACTTCAGCCATTTTTATGTGATGCGCGAACAAACAAAAAGCATCACGGACAGAATGAGACAAACATACTTTTTCTTTAAGGTCGTTTTGGATTCCCAGGTGCTTGCTTTAAACCAGTGGTGGACAATCTTTTGCATGTCATGCGAAACAATTTTTCATAGAGAAGTTCAAAAGCGACATACAACTCAAGCACCTTTTTACTTCAATGCGTTCACGGATATAGCTGGAATTAATGAATACCGCTAGGCTTTAGTATATATGAGTGAAAAGTAACAACGTGTGAACATGAGATTGAAATTGTTCGGCAGAAGAGAATTCTAGAATTAATTTTTCAGATATTTAGTAGGGAATCAGAGAAAGTTCTATTTTTGGGGGACTGTGTATTTTGGAATGTACAAGTGCTTCCTTTTGACATAGCCTCATAACTGTAAGAAATGAAATATTTCCGGGAGCGGAATTAGTTTGAAAGCCTTCAATATTGTCTCAAAATAATCAGTAAGCACGAGGGTGAGAAGCATCACATGCAATCATCCAATGCGCCACGATTTGGTCACCCTTGCTTTAAATTGATAGAAATCGCAAAAATTTGAATTCCAAGTAATATTGAGACAAATAATATTCTGAACAAAAGCCTCATCTATATAAATAAAATTAGATTGTACATTACTTAGAATTCAAAAATATTGTGATTTCTATTCGTTCCAAGCACCTGGCAACCCAGTGCGACCAAAGAAAAACAACAACAACAAAAAAAAAGAGTTTGTCATTCTATCCTTGATGCTTTTTTTTTGTTCGCGCATCAGGTAATAACATATAAAGTGAATGAAATGAAATTTGGTGACATGATATGTGATTACTCAACTTAAATTACTGGCGTCGAATTTCTGTAAAATTTCGATTAGATTCTGAGATTTTCCGAAAATTTATTCAAAATGTGTAACGTATAAACCACTGAAGTGAATGAAATAAAATTTATGATCACAGTTGGTCACATAAACTACAGGCGTCAAAAAGTACTTCATAATTTTTTTTATATAGATTTTGTGGCAACTGAGTAAATGTTTGTTCCATTCCTATAAAATTTCTATGGTACAGAATGAAATTTGGAATTGTTAGATGGCACTATAGATGTCAAAATTTTTTTAAATATTTCACAGATTTTGAGATTTTTTAAAAATCATGTAAATATTTGTTCTTGCTTCCCTCAAAAACGGCTTAAGAGAATTGAATGAAAACAGGATGGGCATTTTGGGCCATGTGCGAACACAGAGATGACATGCATATTAAATTGTAGGCCTTATCAAATAAGAGCATGTCGCTGTATGGTATTGTCCTGAAAACTCCAGTCTTTTTTAAAGTCATGGTACAATTGTATACTTCAGAAAGTCGGCTTGAAAATATTAAATTTCAAGTTTAATATATATATAATATATATAATTCTCCTGTCCCAGTGTTAGTCACCTAACTCCTCCGAAACCACTCCACCAATTTTAATGAAATTTTCTATGTATATTCGTTAGGTCATAGAATAGGTTTTTAACTATGTCTCATACCCCTAAGTCATAAGGGCGGTCCACCCCAAAATGTTTAGCCCCCGAGTGCTATTCATTTCAATCAGGATTTCTGTGTAGATATTAGCGTGTCGAATCACTTTTCAAATATGTTTGCCAGATAATCTGGAGAGGGGGGGGGGGGAAAGTTAATAAAATGTTGAAAGTCGCACAAGGTTTGCAATTTTTGATAATGGATCGCTAAATGTGGTGCCAAAACGCGACAATTTATTATAAATATATTTCGCGTATAGTTAGAAAACGCATGGCGTATATTGTAAAAGAGTTTTATTATTCGATTTTAATATAGATTTCTACTCCGAAGAAGTTCTCTGTGGAACAAGAAAGGAGAACACGGTACACTCGTGGATTATGATGCCCATTCCAAACAGCATTTAAAATGTCTTTGCGGTATAGTTGGAATATGCCTACAGGAAGAACATGCCTGGCGAAGATTGTAAAACAATTTCAGTAGGCGATTTTAAGATAGATTTCGATTCCAAAGATGCGTTTTATGGTACAAGAAAGAGTTGATTCCTATTTTAACATCCCCACTCTCGCCAACCTAAAAAATCCCCGTACTTTGGCGAGCTTTGCAGTCATGGGTCTCTGGGAGTTATGCACAAGTTTTAACGGTACTTACGTATTATCCCGGCGGTCCGGCAGGACAAACAATTTTTCACCAAGATAAATGCCGGGCACATGAAATTGTTGATGGTTTGGAATACGATTGTACGATACGGTAAGTACCGTTTCAACGCTCCCAAAAGAACCAGATGAAAACTAAAGTAAACAAACTAGCGATAAACGCACCAGTTAAGGAATCTGAAGACACTTAATTATTAAAACTACATTAATTGGCAATTCAAAATAAATAAAAATGTAACGGCATGCTTTACTTACATGTTGTTCCAAATCGCCATTTTATTTCTAAATTACGATTGCCACATTAATGCAAAAAATCGTCATGGTAACTGCATATGTTTAATGATCGCCACCTTGGCGAGAGTCGAGGCGTTAAAGTAGGAATCAACCCAAGAAAGACAAACAGGTACATTCATGGATTATGATGCACATTCGAAACAATATATAAAACGATGAAGTATATTTGTAATATACTTGGCGAAGATTGTAAAATAGTTTTAGTAGGCGATTTTAAGATAGATTTCGATTCCAAAGATGGGTTTTACGAAACAAGCAAGAAAAATACAGCACAGTCATGAATAATAATACACTTTTGAAACTTAATGGAATAAGTAAGAAAAATAGGGACAACGTATAACTAATAATACGATTTTAATATATAGCACTATAGTGTGTATTTAAAACCTGAAAGTGTTTCAGATTTTCATCCTTTTTTCTTTCCGAACATGTACCCTGTAAGGAAAGTATTGTAATCATGAAAAAATTCGACTTCGAGATTTTGATGTATTAACACGTTTTGAGGTCTTCTGAATTCATTTATGCTATTTTTACGAGATGTATGTTTGTATGTGTGTGTGTTTGTGTGTATGTGAGTGAACACGATAGCTCCTAAACGGGGCATTCGATTGAGCTCAAATTGGGTATATATGTTATAAACCACCATCGTAAGACCGACATTGATTTTGATATGTATAGAACTTATAGTTTTTCTACTGGGCTACTACAAAGATTTCTTTTACATTATGGCTTATGGGGGTGAAATTCTTGAAAGTGCTCTAGCGTTTAAACGGTACATTCGATGGAACTCATATTGGGTATATCTAATAAATAAAATTCTCATGTCACAGTGTTAGTTACCATACTCCTCCAAAACGGCTCGACCGATTTTAAAGAAATTTTATATGTATATTCGTTAGGTCTGCGAATATGATTTTGTCTCATACCCCTAAGTCACAAGGGCGGTCCACCTCAAAATTTTTAGCACCAGAGTGCTAATAAGTTCAATCAGGATTTTTGTCTAGGCATTAGCGCATCGAGTCTCTTTTCAAATGTGTTTGCCAGATAACGTGGAGAGGGGGGGGGGCGTTAATAAAATGTTGAAAGTCGCACAAGGATTTGCAATTTTTGATAATGGATCGCTAAATGGGGAGCCAAAACGTGACAATTTATTATAAATATATTTCGAGTATAGTTAGAAAACGCCTGGCGTATATTGTAACACAGTTTTATTAGGCGATTTTAATATTGATTTCTATTCTGAAGAAGTGTTTTGTGGAACAAGAAAGGAAAACACTCTACACTCATGGATTATGATTCCCATTTCATGTCTTTGCGGCATAGTTGGAATATGACTGGCGAAGATTGTAAAACAGTTTCAGTAGGCGATTTTAAGATAGATTTCGATTCCAAAGATGTGTTTTATGGTACAAGAAAGAGTTGATTCCTATTTTAACGCCCCCCACTCTAGCCAACCTAAAAAATCCCCGTACTTTGGCGAGCTTTGCAGTCATGGGTCTCTGGGAGTAATGCACAAGTTTCAACGGTACTTACGTATTATCCCGGCGGTCCTTCAAGACAAGCAATTTTCACCAAGATAAATGCCGGGCTCATGAAATTGTTGATGGTTTGGAATACGATTGGCAATAGTTTGCCAGCAAACTTGACGAAAAAGTAGTTTGGCGGAAGTGACCGCCGGCATAATACGTACGTTCCGTTTCGGCGCTCCCAAAAGAACTAGATGAAAACTAAAGTAAACAAATTAGCGATCCAAAATAAATAAAAATGTAACGGCATGCTGTGCTTACATGTTGTTCCAAATCGCCATTTTAATTCTAAATTATGATTGCCACATAAATGCAAAAAATTGTCATTGTAACTGCATATGTTTAATGATCGCCACCTTGGCGAGAGTCGAGGCGTTAAAGTAGGAATCAACCCAAGAAAGACATACATGGTATACGCATGTATTATGATGCGCATTCGAAACAATATATAGAACGATGAAGTGTAGTTGTAATATACTTGGCGAATATTGTAAAATAGTTTTAGTAGACGATTTTAAGATAGATTTCGATTCCAAAGATGGGTTTTACGAAACAAGAAAAAAAATACAGCACAGTCATGAATAATATACACTTTCCAACTTAATGGAATATGAGAGAAAAATAGGGACGACGCATAAATTATGATACGATTTTAATATATAGCGCTGTAGTGCGTATTTAAAATCTGAAAATGTTTCAGATTTTCATCCTTTTATTATTATTTTTTTTTTTTTGAGAAAATTTTTTATGGAATGACTATGAATAAGTCTCAAGGCCAAGCTATGTTTGTTTGTGGCTTAGATTTGAGCACGCCATGTTTTTTACACGGACAATTATACGTGGCATGATCTCGAGTGGGCAAACCAGGCAGTTTTTTTGTGTTAGCTAAAAATATTGTTCACTCTATTCCGTTAAAGGATTGATATTATTTTTTAGTAAAATTATTGTAATTAGCGATATATATAAATGTAAAGAATAAATTACAATGAATTAAAAATATAAATGTTTGGTATTGTGTTATTTTTATATTCCAGCATGGTTCACAGCGCTCCATGCCTCTTCCACTCATATACCACATCCTCACACACTTACAATAAGTTAGTCATTTCTTTCTACTAAAATAATCCTAGGAATAATTTATATGGCAAAACAACGTTTGCCGGGTCAGCTAGTATATATATATATATATGAAATATATGAAATTGATAAGCAATATACTGAAATAACTTTTTACTTCCTTGTACTAAGTATAAGGGTGTAATGTGATCGCGAAAAATTTTGGTAGCCAGATTATGACGAAAAAAAACCATTTGACTACCTAAATGTACTTTTGCGATGCATGTCATAGTACGCATGTATACATGTTCATATAAATGCATGTACAACACACTTTGACCAACCGCAAGTCCATTTGTATCAGTTCTTCCCTAACATCTCTACATACGTGTAATTCGCATATCTCAAAAACTATTGGTCGTGGTATGTTGAAACTTTATATTTAGAATTGTTGTAACATCTAGTTGTGCACCTTCCCCGTTGGTCCCAATCGACTGGATAGTTTATTTACAGGGCCACCCAAAATATTTTAAATACATTACGCTCTATGAGCAGAAATTCCTTGAAGGGTGTTTTAGAGGTATTAGGCTATTTCAAACAACTCATAAGTAATACATGTTACAGGAACATTCAAAAACATCCCAACACATTACGGTCAATCGCAGTTTTAGGGACATTCAGCCATTTCAAGCACAATATCGTCCTACCATATAGTTAGGTCTGGTCTGAGCACGGTCAACTGCCTCCCTCAAAAATTACGCCAAAAGTCGCCAAGCTTGGTGACTTTTGGTGTACGTGTGTATGTATTTAACTCTTATATCTCAAAAATATTTGTCGTAGAATGTTGAAATTTCATAAATAAGATTGTTCTAACATCTAGTTGTGCATCTTGATTTTTGGTTCCAATGTACTGGATAGTTTATTTACAGGATCACCCGAAAGAATTTCAATACATTAATGTCAATATATTACGTCTGCTGTCAGTCATTGTTTGGTCCATGCCCCAAATATTGCCATTTGGCATAGACCTTGGCGAGTGTTCCCGAAATAGTGCCAAATTTGGCGCCAAAAATAATTTTGTATTTCGCATAACTATAAAACTTTAAACCGTAGAATGTTAAAATTTTGTATTTAGAACTATTGTAGCATCTAACTGTGCATCCCTTTTTTGATTGCAATCGACTGGATAATTCATTTACAGGGTCACCCAACGACTTTAAATACATTAAGGTGTGTGGATTCATTCAATTCATTAAAAGTCTGTGGTCAATTACTACTTTGGCTATCCCTAAATCTCTCAAACTATGTCAGGCTTGTCGGCTTTTGGCGAAATATCGCCAAATTAAGTGTCAAAAACAAATCTTTCAAATTGAACCCAGCTTGGCGATATAGGAAATATTTGGCTTGAAATTGCTAAACCTTAGTATTACTGCAGTATTTATCGCTTTCAAACAAAATAAGTTTAGATGAAATGCGCCGAAAATATTTTTGATTTAATAGACGTGCAAGGAAGTCATGCGGTGTCCACATCGGATTTTTAAATATCATTTAATGTAATGTGTCTTCCTCTGAGCTTGTTTCTAGAATGGGAAATATATTCTCATTCGTAGTGGACGGAACGCAAATGTTTTGGTGAAAGTGAGCATATCCCAAAAAACAAATACGGGTCATTATATGGGCACAGCAGCCTAAAGTAAGAGATCCATTCATACACGTAGAATAGTATTCTAAGATTGCATCAGACCCCTCTCCATTTTTTTCAAAGAAAATATACACATAATACTTAACTTGATTTATAAGACGAGATCGCATACTTAGCATGGCTTCGTTTACTTCGACTGAATATTGTTCTAGATTGTCAAGAGTGGTTTGCCTACTAACTTCTATCTGATATCTTCCATTTGCTTTAAAAGTTCACGATAGTACAACCTTACTTGCTTCAATTGATAACTGCCTAGGGCGAGGATTTACAGATCTTTCTCACAAAGGCAACTGATTGTCAAACTGACTTTTACGGTGGTTGAGTTTACAGTTTTCAACAAGGATTGCGAGTTTATTTGGTATGTTCAATCTGAAAACCATGTGCTGAGTGAAATGCTCTTCAAAACCGACATCTGAATGCACTTCTGTTCCGTAAGTGTTTAACAGAGCTCCTGCGATGCGAAAATCAGAAGTGTCCCAAGAATTTATTTTGGAATACATGATCGAAAAGTCGGAAGCGATTTTTAAGCAATACATTGATAATTTCTACAATGTATCTTTGTTACGATACGAGATCTATTAGTACTTGCTGTGTCCAACTGCTTATGCCCTTTTGGAATAATCTCCGGCATTTTAGTTATAATTCCTCTTTGGTGAAGATAGAGGACAGCATCTCTGAATCCCCCATCAAGTAAAAAGACATCCGCACATTTTATTAGAGCTCAAACTTCTGATTTACATAACTTGATAATGAGAATGAAATAAAATAATACAGAGTTTTCAATATAATATTTTTTAATTATTTAATTGACCACCAAACAATAAAACCATACTAAAAACTAAACGAACAATACATACATACATAACATTTTAATTTCGTTCTATAAAGTTAATTCAGTTAATAAAAGAATGTGAAACATAATATACATATTTACAAAAATATATGGCAAATGAGCCGTAGGTGGCTTAAATATTAGGTGATCATAGTATTCTGGTTAGGTGAATGTGGCTTTTAGTATTTTATTTATTTGTAAACATAGTTGGGAAACTTTCCTGCATAAAGATACTTTTGCTACGACAGTGGCAAAAAATTATAAAAATCAGTAAAGTGGGAAAAAATGGCAAAAATTAAATTACTCAAATTTAGCACGCAATTATTAAATATAACATATTGTAAAGGTGCATGTTTCGGTACATTACTTGGTGAACTAAGAATCATTACGTTTGTTTATCTGAATTTGATGAAATGTTTTAGCTAATTAAATACAATTAAATTATTTTAGCATGCTTTAAATTCTCAATTTACATTTTTATCATTAGATACTTAGAAATAGTTATATTCAAAAACTAAATTTTGATTACTGTTCAGAGTTATTGTCATTATTTTAATAGTCTGTCAAATATTTTTAATTAATAAACTGATAGCCACATAGATTAATTTCATTTAATGAGAAAAAAACATAAACATACAGATCTTAAATACTTTACTTACCAGCTTTCTCTGTTTGGAAAATTTGAAGTTAAATATTGATTAGAAGATTATGAAGGTAAAGTAAAACTTTAGTTGGGTAAAGAAATCGTGTAATAACTTTATTTAATTGTCTACTATTTAACCTACTTCGAATCAAAGTCACGAACTCAGAAGTAAAAGTAAACTATAATTGCTAATGAAAAAAGTAAACAATAATGAAATAGCCTTTAGAAAGGGCTAATGAACACTATGAAGAAATGGATCCAAACATTGTGAATTGTATTCAGGATTTCAATTTTCAAAGACTAGTAAAAGACCTTATAAAACAGTATCAATTGCCTTGGACACTATACAAAACCATTGAGCAATCATAGCAGATGCGTCCCATGTAATGGTGTGTATCTCTATCTAAAAATTTAAAACCTCATTATTATCAAAAGTAGAAATTTGAACATGCCATTCTGCCATGTCACCTTGTAGTATATTTATTACACCCGAAGTATAGATGTGAATATTTAAATTATAAGAATGAAGGGAAGCATGGTTAAGAGAAACTAATTCGGACTTTATAACATGCGGTATTAACTCTGGATTAAAAGAATACAAAATCATTCAGCTATCATAACAGGTGGTGTGTGCCATGTAATGGCCTGAATTTCTATCTAAAATTTTAAAACTTCATTATTCTCTAAAGTAGAGATTTGAACAAGCCATTCTGCCGTGTCATCTTGTAGTATATTTACTACACTCAAAGTACAGAGGTGAATATTTAAATTATAAGAATGAAGGGAAGCGTGGTTAAGAGAAACTAAGTTTGACTTTATAACATGACGTATTAATTCTGAATTAAAAGAAGACCCAATTCCCATATCTACTTTACAGAAAAAATAGTCATAACTGTCAAGACTGATAAATGATGAAAAGCGTGTCAAACGTTTGTGAATTTTCTAATGATTTTTGCTCATTACCTGTACACATCCAGATTACTTGTACACCTCCTCTTCGTCCAGCAAGCAATGCTGCTATACAGGGGCGTAGCCAAGGGGGAGGGGCTAGGGGGGTCATAACCCCCCCCATGAGGAATCTTTTGCCATACAAAATGTATATTCTTCACTGCATTATCACACACACGTATACATATAAATAAGTTGTAGTAGTCGTAACCCCCACCCCCCCCATGAAAAATTTCTGGCTACGCCCCTGCTGCTATAGAAATATTTTTTTCAACCTTATCTTTTGTACAATTGTACAATCAAAAATTCGAAATAGACTTTCAACAAATACACTTTTAAAACTGGTTTATTGCTATGATAAGGTACCAGAAATCAGATTATGCAGAAATTGCAGAAATGAGGGGAATTTTAAATTTCAGCCAAATAAAAGATTTTAGCATTTCAGTTTATTTCAAATTTGATGAGCTTATTTTAACTTGATCGGGTCTTACGATATGTATCTATGTATAATCCATTTTTAAATGAATTGGGTAAGATTCTTTATGATTTAGAATAATCATTAATAGTTAAAGAAAATTAGTTAAAAATTAAAAGAAAGATTGATCAGTTAGTCCTCGCGCCTACTCACTTAATGGAGGCTGTTGGCGTTTTAGTTAAGGAACTTGTCTTAGATACTCAGATTACAGGCCTAGAGTTATACGGAAACATGGATGGGGCACGAGCCCCTCCAATAATTTACTCAATTATAGGCAAAATTGAAATCCCTTAACTAATTTTCTGTTTTAGCATATAAGACAGCCAATGCAAAATTCGTGTTTTGTATTTATTTGGCTTTTCTTTCCACAGACTCTGTGGGGAAAAGAAGAAATATTGGACTCAGCTAATTTTAAAATAACGTTTTGATGTATTTTTAACACCTGAAGCAAATTCTGTTTCTTCTCTTTTCAACGGACCATAAGTAATCTAGATTTATTTTTGGGATATTACGGCCATTTATCTACACTAGGGATATAGACCGATGGGGGGGGGTGCCCTCCTTGGCAGTCTTTCTTAGTGGTCTTTACCCAAATTTACTCTAAGTTTCGAATAAAACCACGGAAAACTCCGAATGTCTTGGCGGTTGTTATGTTGGCGGACGTGTCTTGGGCTTGAATCAGGCACCTTCCATCTCCTAATTGAAGGCGCTATGTGTTCGGGCACGGGTGGGGCTGTCTAGAAATGGTAATTAAAAATTTCTCTATACGTAAAAGAATGCTTTGCACATTCTTTTGTTTTGTTTTACTAACATCACTAATAATACATTACGTTTCAACTAAATTAAAATACAGCATATAACGTCAAACACACACACGGAAAAAAATTGTAAATTTAGAGTTATCGTCTATTTACACTCTATAACAAATAAATCGACGCACCAAGAAGGAGGTGTCCGATTGAGACGAAAATTGGTGGATAGGAAGACAATGTACAGAATAGTAAATGATTAAAATTTCAGAACAATTGAATAATGTATTTCAGAGTTACAGTAACAAGTTCAATAAGGTGTTGACCCGCCACTAGCCTGGATACAAGCTGCCACATGGCGTGGCATAGACCGATAAAGCTCCCGGATGGTCTCCTGCGGTATTTCCTGCCAAATTCTCTCCAATTGTCGAACGAGGTCATCAATAGTCCGTGCCAGATGCAATCGCCTTCCCATCATATCCCAGACATGCTCGATGGGAGAGAGATCTAGCGATCTGGCAGGCCAAGGAAGAGTTTGACAAGCTTGCAGACAGTTTAGAGCAACACGAGCCGTTTGTGGTCTGGCATTGTCCTGCTGAAAAACCTGCCCAGGGCACTGCAAAAGGAACGGTAGCAAAACATGTCTTAGGATGTCGTCCACGTACCACTGTGCAGTAAATGTACCTCTAATGACGACCAAAGAGGTAAGGCTGTCAAAGGAAATGGCACCCCAGAGCATAATGCCTTGTTGGGGGCCGTAGTGGCGTGCAATAGTGAAAGCAGGATCCCCCCTCTGCCCTGTGCGTCTCCAAACACGTCTTCGATGATCGTCAGGACACAGTTGGAAGCGGGATTCGTCGCTAAAGACTATACGTCCCCAGTCGGCATCATTCCACCCTGATCGAGCCCTGCACCACTGTAATCTGGCTCGGCAGTGTGCAGGCGTGAGTGGCAGGTGTCGTAAACGGTCGGCGCGAGCGTAGATTTCGCTCTCTCAACCGTTTGTGAATGGTCATGATGAACACTGGTGTTTGGGTTGAACGTCTGATGGTTGATAGAGATGACGAAGGCGCTGTGGCAGCAGATCGGACCATCACTCAGCCCTCACGATCTGTTGTAGCCCTAGGTCGACCGCTACCATCCTGACACTGCACTCTGCCATTTTCCACCCATCCTTGCCAGCATCTTCGAATCGTCGTATCGCTTCGACTCAAATGACGAGCGATTCTCCGATTAGTCCAACCGGCCTCTTTCAATCCAATGATACGACCTCTGTCAAACTCTGACAGTTGCTCGTAATGAGCACGAATCCTGCAGCGAGGCATTTTTTAAGTTGTTGAAAGGTCATCTGAATCGCAATCAAACCAAAAGGTTTAACAACCGTTGAAGAACTGCTCCTTATACACGTCTGCTGGATGCGCAGTTCCGATACGCTAGAGATCAAACTATTCATTCATTGGACACCAAATTTGAATCATTTGCATATCTGTTTAAAACATTCATGCATACGAAATTTCAAAGCAATCGGATGATTGTTTCTTGGTGCGTCGATTTTTTTGTTATATAGTGTATTTCATTTTTTCACACGAATATGGGTGTGCTAATGTTCTCTTTTTTTTTTTTTAACACATTTTCTTACTCTGAGAGGTGCTTTTAAGATAGTTTTGAGTCATTATGGGTCTGGTATGACCTAAGTGTATATAATGGTGCATAGACAGTAATGTTTACAATATTTAGATACGTCAGTCTTTTTCAATTCTCTATTCTAAGGAAGTGAGGATCGTCGCGTCGGCCCCGAGCTTCCGTTTCGCGCCGGTGCTATTTTTTTCGCTTTTGTATTGTACCCTGCTTGTTCCAATGTGTGTTTTAAAAATGTTTTATGAAGCTCATTGAAATTTTAATCTTAGATACTGGAGCCAGTTTAGATACTGGAGCCAGTATTCAGCATACAACATACATAGTCCTTTCAAATTCATAGACCTTTCAAATGTTGAGTTGCGAAATTAGACCCTCTGGTTCTATAGAGCACCGGCCCATTCAACCACCGGCCCATCGGGCGATCGCCCGACCGCCCGATGGCCCAGTCCGGCCCTGTGTGTATCCTTCTAGAATTCGTTCCCGACCCACATTATCAAAGCCTAAGTAAAAAGGAACGAAATCTGAACTGAGAGCATTTCTAGTTTTCGACATGAAACTTTCAGCAGCGCAACGAGAGCCAAATCCAAAAATATCTGTACGACGTTTGTCACATTCGCCTGTTCTCAGTTTTGCCAGGTATAGAGTCAGAGCTGTTTCTGAATGACGTTTTTCCTGCTCTTGTAAGGGTTCTAATCGACCTAGCAGATCTTGGAATTGTCCTTTTGTTAAGCCTGTCCATTTCTGTATCTCAGCATCTGTTAAGCTATCAGGACAATTGAAGTTCACGACACTACACTGATGTGAAGAAGAAAACTCTCATAACAAATCTACCATGTCTTCAATGTGGGTACTGTCGCATAACATTGAGCTTCCAGGTGGGTCCAATGCCGTTTATTATGTGAGCCGCATACTCTGGCTCCCTCAGAGATTGATGAGTTACTGAGGGAGGAACTTACACCAGCGAGCGTAACAAATAACATCGGTAGGTTGAACTTTGCGAGTGACTATTGGGCTGATTCAAGAAAAATTCAAATGCTGCCATATTATCGGGGGCTTTGTAGGAAAATGCAGTCGATCCCCACGTCTCAAATATTTGTGACATGACATGAGCCACAATGATTTAAATTTAAGCCAGTACCTGCTTCGGGATAACTCCGATCGGTGACTGTCGTTCCCCCATGGGCGCCGGCAGCATAGGGCAAGGGGGGGAGCACTTGCCCCTTCCTGGATTTTTGTATGCAGTGTTTTCCCCTGCTTTTTTGTTCTTTCCAACATGGTAACCATACGTTGAAGTAGTCTTTGCCCCACCCCCTGGAAAATATTCTGTCGGCGCCCATGCGTTCCCCATTCGATACATTCACCGCTCGCGTGATCTCTCCTCTAGGGTGAACTCCAGAGATATCGTTGTCAATACTTCCGATTCTTATTTTTGCCGCGAGGGCACCGAGTACACCAGAGACTTATCCTAGCAATTCTCATTACCACCGTCACCACGAGGAGGCGCTCTGGGTACGGAAGAGAAGAAATCCTTGGGTATAACTGTCTACTCTCTAACAGACCGATTTTCCCACCATAATTCTGGCATATTCTTCAAGAACAAGAATAAGTTTAAAAAATTTAGAAAAATTGCTCTTTTTTTTAGGTGGAACCACTTTAAGGCGTCTTGGAGGTAACATAGTAGTTGGCTATTCAACTTAAACAAATTTCGTCCATTTTTTAAAATGTTTATTTGCTTTTTTAGTTTTTTGGGAAACTTGTTCAAAATTTTCTGGCGGCATATTATGAAAATACCTACAGTGAATCAAACAAAATTTAGTTATAGGTGAGGAATGACCTCTTGAATTTAAAAGCTCGTTCCACTAAACAGGTACACTGCAAAAAAACTGTCAAATTTACAGAAAAAATCTGTCAGCCAGGACGCCAGTTTATTTCCGTTTTTTTTTTCACAGAAGTTTTCCATAAATTTTACAGATTCTCACTTTATTTTACAAGAATCTTCCGTATAAGGAAAAAAATACGGAAGATTTCTGTAAAATATACGGAAATAAACTGGCGTCCTGGCTGACAGTTTTTTTCTGTCAGTTTAACAGACTTTTGTTTTGCAGTGTATGGGCAACATTTGTAAAAATGTTGGCCAAACTTTAGGATGTTAGCGAAGTCGCGGGTCGTATAATCGGGATTTATATGGGATATTGAATGCTTTATATGTTTTTGACCATGTTCCGCGATCCAGATCAAAAGCTAGGGCGGTCCATATCTGGACCGCGGACCGGAGGTTGCCTATATGTGCACTAAATATAAAACCTTAATTTTGAAAATAAAATGTTTTCTCTATTGACCATTTCAGTCACCATTTAGTTACTGTCTAACCTGTAATCTTTAACAGTACACAGACGTTAGAACTTTGTTTTCTATACTTTTACCAGTATGCTAATTCGATTCTTTGTCCTCCTACAATGCTGACGAAATTTCAGGCAAATTTCATACTAACCCGCCAACGCCGGGTATTTGAGCTTAGTTTTATTTATATAGATAAGTAGTATTATTATTTGATTTCTTAGTTAATCCTAACTAATATTATAAATGCGAAAGTGAGTTTGTTTGTTTGTTTGTTTATGACGCTTTCACGCCTAAACCGCTGAATAAATTATGATGAATTTTGGTTTTAGATATAGATGGGACCCTGGAGAAGGTTATAGGCTACTTAGAATTTTAGATTTTTAATTACTTCTTTAATTATTAATTAAAAACCGTTTTACGTTGCCATGCTTGGCGAGTTTCGCCCGTATCAAGTGATTCATGTTTTGAGCTAACAAGAATGCTATTACTTCAATGAAGAAGCACGTGAATCTGAAAAACATTAAATAATACGGAAATTATGCCAGTTTTTTGCCAAATCTATCTATCTCTAATAATAAAAATTAATGTTCTCCAGACAAATCTACAGAAAGCAGAGCTTTGAAAATTTGAGCATGACTGGGCCCATGACTTCGGTAAAGTGTACCTGGTGCTCAGAAATTTTAATTACTTTCCTAACTATTAATTAAAAACTGTTTTATCGCCCGCACAAAATGATTTAATGCTTTTGAAATAAAGCAGAAATTCTATTTGCAAAATCACATGCATTTGGAAAACATAAATAAGTATGGAAATTATGTTGATTTTACGCCAAATAAAGAAAAGTGTACTTACGTATTATCCCGGCGGTCCGCCAAGACGAGCGATTTTTTGCCGAGATAAATGCCGGGCACATGAAATTATTAATGGTTTTCAATACGATTGGCAATAGTTTGGCAACTCATTTGACGAAAAAGCAGTTTGGCGGGAATGACCGCCGGGATAACACGTAAGTACCAAGAAAAGTCCAGATGTGTTTCTTAAAATTCGTAAATTTCCAAATCCTACCAATAATGTAAATGTGTAGGTTTATGTGTTTGGATGTTTTTAACTGAATCACACAAAAATGGTTTGAAAAATTTGTAAAGATAGCTCATGCCCTGGATTAACATGCAGGCAACCTTTCAAGCATATAGCATAAATAATTCTTTTATAAAGACACTGAATAGACGCATATTCTTTACAGAGAGCGCTAATGCATTGCGCTCTATGTAAATTTTGTAGCTACTAAACCGATTTTAAAAATTTTTTCACTGATTGAAAGTCCTAGGCCTATATGGTCCTAGGCCTATAGGGTCCTAGACCTATATGGGGAATTCCTCTGTGTGGAATTTTCTAAGGGGTCCTAGCCCGCATTTTCGCGAGGTTTTGGAAAAAAAACACGGAAAACTGCGAGCGGCTAGGTCGACAGGCGCGACCGGAGTTTGAACCTGGCACCTCCCGCCTTCCAGTTTTGAGAGCAGAACCTCTTAGACATTGGGGGGACCCTGAGTGTTATAGGCTACCTTTTATCAGGCGCGTAGCCAGGAAAATTTTTCGTGGGGGGGATATGCGCCTGGAAAATTTTTCGGGGGGGGGATATGAACTTATATGTCTATAAATAGACGGAATTTCATCACTAATCCAAAAATTTCGGTGGGGGGATATATCCCGATATCCTCCCCCCTGGCTACGCCCTGCCTTTTATGCATATATCACAAATAGTTCTTTTACAGGGATACTCATAAGAATAACATTACGCTCTATGTGTATCTCTGTAAGTACTGAACCGATTCCAAAACTTTTTTCACTGATAGTAAGCTACACTATTCTTGAGTATTATAGGCTAAAATTCATGCATGTAGCGCAAATAGTTCCTTTACAGGAACACTCAAAATAATTCTAATACATTACGCTCTATGGGCATCTCTTTAACTACCGAGCCGATTCTAAAATTTTTTCGCTAATAGAAAGCTGCACTATTCCTGATTAACATAGGCTGAAATTCATACATATAGCATAAATATTTCTTTTACAAGAACACTCAAAACAGTTTGCAAATACTGTCGTAACTGTCTCTATTCGCCAAATGCCTGAAAAAATCTAAATTTAGTAATTCTGCATACTCTCTTATTTTAAATGAAGTATACTACCATTCATTATACTTCATTTAAAATAAGTAAAAAGCAAATAATATTTAAATGCAGTTTCTTTAGTCGCAAACATATTTGTTATTCACAGATGCTTCGTTTCTCTCGGGACCTAATTCTAAAGCCGACGCGGACAAAGTCGCGGGTAGCCGCTAGTATGGAATAAAGCGCAGTGTACCGTGTCAATAAACATTTTGTGCATATTAAATTAAAAGTATTTGTTATAATAATTTTCCAGTGAGCTCCTTGCAACTAATTAAACTAAGTAATCCTACGTTACGTTAATATATCCTGCGGCAGTTTCAACAGAAGATATTGCCTGAATATTTTTTTTTCTTTGTTTTAATCATTTTATGGGAAATACTCATCACTTTTACGATATATTGCGCCCACAAGAATTGCATTATTCTGTTTATTTTACATAAACATTACCTACTTTTATCACATATAACTGATAGGGTTTATTTCATGTAAAATAGTCTTACTGTTTTAATTGTACAAGATTATAAAATGATATGCTGAAACTTTGTTTTTCTAGACAGCATCATTTGGTAATAAAATATTGGAGAGGATGCTTACTAGTTTACAAGGTGAAGATTGGAAAAGAGTAAGATCTATTGTAACACCCACCTTTACCACCGGAAAAATAAAAAGAGTAAGCATATAATATCAAAATAAATTTACTAAAATAAAAAATGTTGCATACATCGAGAGTGAATTATTAACTATAATCATGAGTCGAAATCATATTTTAGGAACCGATTTTGGCAAAAGCGCAATGAAAGAGTGAGAGATAGGTCTGCTTGGACTGAAAATTACAAGGTCGGCACTCCCAAATCAACCTTAATTTAAGGCCAACTCGTCCGGCTTACCCTTTATTTTTACAGATAAAGAACAAGCTTTTTTATGCATGTTATTTATGAAGTTCTTTATTGATTTTAGCATTTGAGTTGCCACAATTACGTGTTCTCATAGTTATCAGGATGATGTGGTATACGCAAAATAAGTAAAGGACAATATTAACGACATTCTAGTTATTTACGCCTAAGTTATGCTTTTTGCTGTAGGTAGAAGTCCATTCAGAGCATCAAAATGCTCAGCCTGGAATTTATTTAAAAGATAATTAGACTATTACTGGTAATATAATGTGGATCTTTAGTACACATACTAACTACAGCCTGTAGTAAATTTTGACAATCGTCTGGAACACGAATAAAAAAAAATATTCTGGAATGACTCCACTCGACTTTCCGAACAGTTCATATTTACCAAGCGTTTAAATAAATTTCATTCAACTCAATCTGATCCAGTGTTGAGGCACTAGTGCACTTAAAATGATTTGAGTGTATAGGCTGCAATGTATAAGAATCCTTTTTTTGTAACCCTGTAAAAAAACTGTAGGTTTTACATTCGCTAAAATTTACAGCGACCTATAATAGACGAACATAATTTGATGTCAATCGAATGCACCATTCAGACACTAGCTCACTTTAAATGATTTGCGCCTTAACGCCGCAATATGTAAGAATTACTTTATGCAAGCCTGTGAACAAACTATCCGCTTTACACACATCAAAATGTATTCAGGTCATGAGACCGTGATTTACAGTACATATAACTAATATGATATCAATCGAATGCACCGTATAGACCCTAGCACATTTTCAAGAACTTCCGACCATAGGCTATAATGTAAATGAACACTCATTTGTTGCTCTGTCAAAAAACCATAAGTCCTATACACAGCAAAGTCTATAAATGTTGTGTGACCTATAATATACATACCCAATTTGAGCTTCTTCGAATACCCCATTTAGACACAAGGTCATTTTAAATGATTTGTGCCCATAGACCGTAATATATAAGAATTTTTTTTTTGCAATCCCGTGAACAAACTATCAACTCTAAACGCATCAAAATCTTTGCAGATCATATGACAGTGGTCTATATCATATATACCAAATTTGAGCTCAATCGAATGCACCGTTTAAACGCTAGCAAACTTTCAAGAATTTCCCCCATATGCCATAATGTAAAAGAAATCTTTGTCGTAGCCCTGTAGGAAAAAGTCCCACACACATCAAAATCAACACCTGTCTTACAGCGGTGGTTTATAACATATATATCCAATTTGAGCTCAATCGAATGCCCCGTTTAGAAGCTATCGTGTGCACTCACACACACATACATACATCTCGTAAAAATAGCATAAATGAATTGAGAAGACCTCAAAACGTGTAAATACACCAAAATCTCGAAGTCGAATTTTTTCATGATTACAATACTTTCCTTACATGGTACATGGTCGGAAAGTAATTAGTAAAATATAAGCCTTGTAAAAACTGATAAACCCTTATTTTAAGGATTAAAAAAAAAAGCTAAAAAAGGAAGCAGTTATAGTTAGTAAAGTTTTCCTTTCTGTACCTGGTTATGACGGAGGCTTCTATGCGACACACTTTTAAGAGTAGCTTTAAAGAATAACCAATTTCTTACTAAAATCTTAGTGGAATATCAAATAATGCATACTTGTCAACACTTTTCAGGGTGCTTCAGGCGCCCGAAGACAATATTTCAGGAGTATCCAGATTTTTTCAGGAGCAATGTGCAGTGTTAGGAATCACAAAATGAAACGATAAGCGTTAATTTACATGCGCAAAGGTCGAATACTTTGTTTTTTTCCTTACCCAATCTTCAGGCACACTTGAACCTAGAAATCTGCCAAGTTGTAGAACGTTCAATCGACCACTGAGCACAAGTTCAATCTGTTCGTTCTCATCACTAAAAAAATGCAGGGCTGTAGAATTACCTTCTCTGTCCAGTGTTGTATACTAGCTTGTCTCTGAACGATTTGCCAAAGCAAGCGCAACGCTGGGCCCCATCAGAGCATTCTAAGACCCATGTTATAAAACAACACTGATCATAGAAGAGATCCGTTACGTCTTTTCATTGATGCGAACGAATAAATTAATCTGGAATTAAAAAAAAAAAAAAAAAAAAACTCCGATAAAATGCTTCTCCGCATCTATCGCCCTCCTCACCGCCTTGAAACTTTTATGAAACCGTCACTGCATCAGAGTGAAAATTTATGACTAAATATGCGGAGTACGCGTGAATTCGGGAGGAACTGACAAGGATTCCCGTAGAAAGTCTAGATCACATATGGGCAACCAACGTCCCGCAAGTCGGATCTAACCCACCAAGGCTTTTGATCCGGCCAGCGGAACATATCAAAACTCCGTATAAAACATTCAAAATTCCGTATAAATCCCAATAATACGGCCCCAGTCAATTCCAGCTAACATCCTGAAGTTAGGCACACGACTTCGCTATCATCGGAAAGTTTGGCCCGCAACTATTCAAAATTTTAGCCTAGACGATACGGTGTAGTTGGCAGCTATGAATAATGATAACATATATATTTTTTTTTTTATGATGCGAAATTAATAGGATTTCAAAAATAATAATTATGTAAGGATAAACGCAAGCTCTATATGTTGTCTTTGTCATTACAGATGGTGAACATTTTCAAAGAATGTTGTCAAACCCTAGTTCTGAATTTCAAAAAGGCTGCTGAAAAAGGGGAGCCTATTGAAGCAAAAGAGTAAGCTATAGTTTATCAATATTTTATTTTTCAGCTTCTTGTTTTATAAAAAAAAAAAGACTACTAAACAAAAAACAGATTTTAGTATCCAAAAAGTTGTTGAGGGGCTATTTTGATTTTATTTATTTGTGAAATTGATATCATTTACCATTAAACCTCCACATAGCAAACCTGTTATTTCATTATTAAAACCGAAACATTATTTAGTGCGCTAAATGTGTCATCATGTTGAAATGTAGGAATTATTTCAATTATTTTTTTTTCAATTATTTTTTATTCTTTTATTACATTAATTATTTATCCTTAATGCACCAGTTATTGAAATTTTGGCTTTACCTTTAACAGCTAAAAGCGCCTGGTCCTTCTAGCAGGGTGTAAAAAAAAATTATGACTTTTTTTAAAAATCAAAATAATCGGATTTTTTTAAAATATAAATCTGATTTTTAAAAATGAAGTCAAGTATAAAAAATAATTATATAAGATTTTTAAAATAAGTTTAACTAATTTCTATAAAGTGTATAGACAACTGGTAAATATCCAGTTTTTCATAGTATAAATATGTAATGAAATATTTCTTTCGTATGCAAATAACATAATTTAATCCGAAGTGGATGATTTTGGAAATATATTAAAATTGACTGAGATTATACTGAATTACTCTACAAATTTAAAAGCGAAGATTACTGAAATAAAACTTTACAGAAATGTTAATCACGTGCAATAACAGCAATAGTGTTATGCACAACCGCTTTCAGCTTGTGGGCGACAGAAATTTAAATTACGGTATCAAGGGCCAATCAAGTAGTGCAGTATTTTAAGTAATATACTCTTATAAATTATATATTAAAGACTAATTGATGGATGTAAGTGACGTAATTCCAAATACGTATTTTATAGGTTTCTTTGCACATTAAAGTCCTTGAAAATATCAAGGCAGACACACATAGGAAAAACAATTGGGTGATTCCACAGTATTGTGAATGTTCATGTCATGTCCGCAACAAGTTCGATCGATCGTAACAAAACAAAAAATTCAGTTAGGTGAAAAGTTTTCCTTTTATCCTTTCCTTTCCTTTTTCTTTCTTTCTTTTCTTTTCTTTTTCTTAACAAACCCTTTTTTTGTGTAGTTATGACCAATCAAACTTATTGTGGACATGGTATAAGCACTAAGCAAACAGTTATCAAATAAAAGTTCCTGAAAGTATGATGATTGAAAATATGAATACTGATACACTGATAGTATGAAGTCAATTTTTAATTTATAACTCAACGTTTTCTGGTAAAATTTTTATGACAATTGAAAATAAATCTGAAATAATTAAATTTTCAAAATTGATTCCTTTTCTTAAAAATTGAATTGATGGATTCTGATTTGTGTTTTTCAACGTGCAACTGGGTTGGTGGCTGAATGGAACAGGTGTCATGAACCAATAATGGGTTGGTGGGCCGGAGGCTGTGAATCACTGATATAAATCAATTTTTTTTAAATCAATTGCTTTAAATCACTGATTAAAATCAATTGATTTAAATCACTGACACCCTGACAAATCCGTATCTGTAAATAAGTAAGAGCAATCAGACGATGTTAAGTATAATGCAACAACTTAAAAAGACGTAATATACAAAATTAAAAATTGAAACTTACATTTTAAAACATACTTTTTCTTACCCGAGCCCATGCAGATTTCTAGTAAAATTACAAATTTCTACTAATTATGCGTTTGCAGAAATCGATCAATTTACTATTATTCTTTCGTTGTCAAAACAACTAAGAAAATCTAATTTACGTACATTTTCCTCCCAATCAAATTCAATTGCACCAGATTATTCTTCGAGGAAGTCCAGACTGAGAATAAAACCTGCGAGCTATACTACTGATCGTAAAGATATGTGCATCCAAATTGTAATATTCCAAAGATTTTGTTTTCACTTCTAGAATTTACGGTGCTTTTACGATGGATATTATTGCAAGCTCTGCCTTCTCAACTAAAATTGATTCTCATAATGATCCGAAAAATCGGTTCGTGCAAAATGCAAGACAATTCCTCAGTAGAAGAATCAGCTGGAGAACCATCCTTTTCCGTAAATATTTTTAATGTTTCATGAAATAATAATGCTTAATTTCCTCTTAATTTTTCTGTGGTATTTTGTATTTTATCCTTCTAGAATCAACATAAAAAGAAAAATAATTAATAATCCTCAAAAAACAGCAGTTAAATAGTTAAAATGAAAAAGAACTGCGTAAATAATGCAAACATATACAGAATTAAACAGTGCAGACCGTTTCAAGTGCTACAAAGGCCCCATCCTTCTTCCTTTAATTCGTAAAACGTTTTTCGTTCCACAAAGGCAGAAAATTAGAAAACAGCCTGCCTTTGTGGAAGGAGAAACTTTTCACAACAAAAGACGAGTGGACTTTTTGTACCACCCGAAACGGTACAGATTGATTAATTTTATGTAGTGCGCCTGTTACTTACATAGTTCTTTTTAGTAAATTAATTTATTTTGTAAATTAACTTATTTATCTTCGATTTAGTTTATACAGAGAAGGCTTTAAATTCTTTTTTTTCATTTCTAAATTAGTTCTTTTTCCTGGATGGAGTAAATATTTGGGGGTGAGCACCTCCACTGAGGAAGGAGTTAATTTCTTTAGAGATGTGACATTACAAATCATCGAAGAAAGGAAAAAAACAGGACAGGTAGATACATTATTATATATCTTATTAGCTGAAGTACCCGTCGTTGACGGGTACTTTATACAAATTTCGAGAAAGTTTGACATCTTCGTCAGCATTGTACAGATGTACAAAAAATGGAAATACACTGCAAAAAAAGTGTGCCAAATTTACAGAAAAAATCTGTCAGCCAGGACGCCAGTTTATTTCCGTTTTTTTCCTCAGAAGTTTTTCATAAATTTTACAGATTCTCAGTTTATTTTACAAAAATCTTCCGTATAAGGAAAAAAATACCTAAGATTTCTGTAAAATATACAGAAAGAAACTGGCGTCCTGGCTGACAGTTTTTTTCTGTCAGTTTAACAGACTTTTTTTTTTGAAGTGTTGTATACTGGCAATAGTACAGAAATCAAAATCATAACTTTGGTGTATTGTTAAAAGATTACAAGTTAGAAAAGTGGGAAAATAAATTTGACTATGGAGAACTTCTTTTAAAAACTGGCCGCCTCCTCCGACCAGTTGGTTCGCCATCTTAATAAACCTTGCTCGGAGAGAAATCTGTTTCTCACCGGCTTCCTTTGCACTGAAATCTCTCAGATTCTGAATGCAATTTAAAATTAAGTTGGTTACAAACAGGGATGGCCTTATGGTAAGTGGCGCCTCCTGATAACATAAAAAAGACGTCCCCTTTTATGCTCTACTTAATTTTTGAGTTGGAAATGACGTCCCTTCGAAGCCGGAGCACCGATACGATGCCTACCTTGCTCCCGAGTCGGGACGCCCCTGGTTACAAATATAAGATGGTTTAATGAAAAAAACCTACAAAAAGGTACAAATTATTTTCGTCCAATATTAATTGTGAAGAGCTTCTAGATATATTGGCCGCTATCAAAAAACGGGGGAGGGGGGGGAGTAAGAAAATCTGAAAAACTTTCAGATTTTAAATACGCATTAAAGTGAAATATATTTAAAGCGTATCACAATCCATGCCGCTTCTCTATTTTCTTTCCTTATTAAGTTCGAAAGTGTAACATCATTCATGAGTGTGATTAAATAAAATTAAAATTGATGTTTCTGACATCCTTTTTTTGAATGTATTGCAATAGAATAGGGAAAATGCACAGTTCGAACTGAATGTAAGTTTCAAAAACTTATTTTTAATTTGTTTGTTTGTGTAACATGTATTTCGGATTTGTGTGCTTCGCCCGAAGTCCAATTATAAATCCACGTCAGGAGGAAAAACTTATTCGAGTGTATTCTTTATACAGACATAGCAGACGATAATTTGAATTTATTTATTAAAAACTGTATATTCTATAAGTTTTCGCCATCTGTCGACTGTTCTGTAAAATAAAAACTCAATTGTATTCTTCTTCTTCTTCTTTTTTTTTTTCCCCACCCACCCCGGAGAAAAAAAAATGTGCACAGCTTTCACGAAATCTAAAAAAGCAAATAGGATTTTAAAAATATACTGAAATTTTTCAAAAAAATTCCGCCATTTTTGTTGTTTTAGCCGTCGCTGATCATGTTGCTAAACTCCATTGTATTATCTTAATCCATTTTTAAGGAATGGGAGAACAAATATTTATACGATTTTCACAAAATCCAAAAATTTGTGAAATATTTAAAACAGTTTTGGTTGCAAATAAAGTTTAAGTTAACTTGCATCTAACATAATTCCAACTTTCATTCTATTCCATTGCCATTTTTCAGAAATGGAACAACCAGGTACAAAGTTTTCAAAAATCGCAAAATCTATAAAAAACATTAAAAAGTTTAGTGACCACCTATCATGTCACCAAATTTCATTTCGTACGTCTTCATCGTTAACCCGTGATGCACAACAAATATTTACATCTTTTGAAAGAATTTTCGGAAAATCTCAGAATTTAATTAAACTTCTAATTAAAAACTTTTTAATTTAAACACTTACAATTAAATTTAACGACTACCTATCATGCTCTGATTTCAGTCACTTTAGTCGTTATTATGCGATGCGCAGGGACGTACCCAGGAAAAAATTTCGGGGAGGGTCCAAAAATTTCGGAGGGCGTCCAAACGGTGAAAAAGGGAGAATTTTCCACAAAGAGACTTCATCATTGTTATTTTGCTAACAAAAATTGAAATTTCGGGATGGGTCCAGACCCCCTGGATCACCCCCTGGGTACGTCCTTGGCGATGCGCGAACAAATATTTACGCTTTTTTAAATGAATTTTGCAAAATCTCAAAATTTAATCAAAAATTCGTCGCCTTTTTCAAAAATTCGATGCCTATAGATTGAGTTACCACATTAAGTTACCACATATCATTTCCTTTCATTCTCTGTAGTCTTTATTTCTTGATACTGGAACACAAATTTAAGCATTTTGAAACGATTTTCTCAAAATCTCATAATCTAATCAAAATATTTTTAAAATGCGACGTCTATAGTTTAAGTTGAGCAACCACTTATCTAGACTCCAAATTTCAGCCTCACCATGGCACAGTAGTTATGCCACTGAAAATAGTAGACGGCCAAAGTGTGAAGGTAGGGTTCGGGTCATATCGCGCGGCTGTCGATTTAACAGTCTGGAGTTTTGGTAGGTTTTCTTCTGATGTGACGCGAATACACATTAGAACCCCTTAGAAAGTCCTCCTACCGCGACACCCCCCATCCTGGGCAGATCGCCGTAGCGTAGCGTTGCCATAACAAATAAACCAAAAAAAAAGCCTCCAAATTTCATATCATTCTTTTAGTCGTTATTACGTGATTAGCCGCCTCCGACGACCAGTTTTGGCCGTCGACGCTTCGCGGCAGTTAATTTTATGATTTAGTCAGGGGCGGATCCAGAGAAACCATCTTGAGGGGGGGGGGGCTCCTTTTTTTTATTAGGATGATACATTGACTTCCCAAACTTTTTCTCCCAATGTATAACTAGACATCGTATATCAAAGGTGACTATATTTCTAAACAGTATTTTGGGGACAAATCAAGCATTGTCCTCGATCCAAGGAAAACTTGGGGACGCTAGAAAATATTTTTGGGGACTTATTCGAGGACACAACATTTATTACCATGTATACCAGTATACCCAGACTTTAAATCTTTACTGACTTTGATACTTTAAAATGAACTCTAATAGCTCTTTAAATCAATTGTGCATTCTTATTTCTAATAAATTAGTGGAAGTATTTCATTCATTTATAGATATTTATTTAAACCAGAAATATGAAAGGAACATCATGTTGAAATATTGCAATTTATTCAAAATTTAACTCTTGGCATAGTATTTGTATTTTTCTGAATACATTGCTTTTTACATTGGGTCATTATGTGATAATATTTCATGTAATTTTGTACACCCACTAAAAAAAAGTATTCGAGTGCAAGAAAAATTTCATACGTCAACTTCATATTTAAAGCATGATTCTTCATGAAAAGTGATTAACATTAACAAAACTGAACTGGGAAATTTGGCTCATAGTCGAATACTTTTTTGAATGTCTGTACACGCTACACACAAAGCCAACAAACGTTTTCAGAGATCGAATTTCATTGTTTCTCTGAGTAGAAGGCGCTTTTAGTTGTTTTATTTTTCTTTATTCCTTCAGTTTTTTCTGAAAGAAATAAACTAAACGGAAACTTTCAGGGAAAAAAGTACAAATCTTTAAATTTGGGGCCGTGGTAGCCCAGTGGTTAAGGCGTTGGACTCGTAACCGGAAGGTTGTGGGTTCGATACCGGCTTACCACTAAAGACCACCGTGTACATGCGGTGTACGTGCACGTAAAACCCGTGGGCACGTTAAGTCCCCCCACCTTCTGATGAGGTTCCAAATTGTGGCGGGAAATTCCGGGAAGGGCGTATATGTAGCTCTAAGCGACACATTCAGTGACGCGAGCTGTTCTCTCCTGGCAAATAAATCTTTAAATTTGGGGATTTTTCGCATCCCCAAGAAGTCAAGGTATTTTTGGGGACAAAGTAAAAACAAATATCAATATTTGGGGGCTGTCCTCGAATTTCGAGGACGTATGGTCACCTTAGGTATATCACAACTAAGTAAGTATGTTGCCTGCTGTAGCAAGAACCGTCGAAAGAAAACTCGGGTCCGGGAAGGGGGGAGGGGAGAGCTGTCGTGCCCCCTATACCGATCAGGTTAGGGCCCGATGCTCATAAGCCACGTTTTCTATGCCTTTCAATGGACGACGTGACTGATACGGGAAAAAAATGTTCCGTTGCTCTCTCCATTGTGTGGGAGGAAGGGATTTTCAGTTTAACACAGTAATCTTTTGTTGGTCCCGACTGGTCATTACAAAGTCGTAAAATTCGCCAGAAGAATGTCGCCTTAACTCTTGTAGTGACGACAAGACGTGGCTAATCAGCAGTGACCTTTATTCATGTTGCTGTTCGCGGGCCCTACCCATTAACATTTTAGTGTGTACATAGTAGAATTGCTGAATGCATTATTGAACCCATTTCACAGCCACCGAGCAATATACAGTGTTCACAGCATACATTTTCGCATTTTAGAATGACATTAAATTTTCCAGATTAAGTATTCCCATCCTTTTCTGTGAGACTGTAGTAAATCAGCTTCGTTTGCTATTTACAACTATTATCACTGTTACCTACTTTAATGTTTACAATTTGAGCTTTCTTTTTAAAAACCAGACCACCTATACACTGCCAGCCACTCGCTTTTTCTGATATCTTAGAATATATTTTACTTTTATAATGAGGATTTGTATCCATACATCTGGGTGGTGTGGACTAGAGATGAGTTCGGGCTTATATTTTGAAGCCCGAGCCCGAGGACTTTTAATCCGAGCCCGAGCCGGAGCCCGGGCCCGCCCGAGCCCGAAATTTCAGATAAAGATAAATGAAATTCAATTACTTCATTGATAGAATACAATAAATTTGCCCTATGTGCAAATTAAAGATAGATATAGTTACAAACTCTTAATGCACTTTCTAATTTTTTATATCCATGTTTATCAAATAACCTCCGATCTCATGACTAACTGAGCAGTATAATCCGCAATTCTTAAATACCCAAAGAACTTCACGCACCTTCTAGACGCCCGTGCCAATATACATATTTTTTAATAAGTACTTTTATTTTCCCCATGAATCACTTTTTAAAATCTGTTTCAAAGAATGTTCAATAAAGGAGAAATTTTTCCCGAGCCCGAGCGCAATCGTGAATTACAGAGCCCGAGTCCGGTTCGGGTCCGGGCTCGGGCTGAGCCCGTCTCATCTCTAGTATGGACAACTTATGAGAGCAGTTGAAAGAATGAAAGATGTACAAATTGGGGAGGGTTTGATTGTTCGTCTATGCTTCAGCAACACTTTAAGGCCGATGCTAATTGCCGCTGCGTCTAACGTGACTGCAGTGGGTAAAAAGGCATTCTCGTCGCAAATTTTACGACTTTTTAATGGTCATTCGGGGTTCACCGATAAAAGATTTCTGCACTAAACCGCAAATCCCGTCCCCTATAAAATGGAGAGAGCAACGGAAGATTTTCCCCCCGTATCAGTGTCCCGTCGTCTATTCAAATATAGTGGAACCTGCTAAAGTGACTACCTTGGTAAAGAGATCGTCTGTCTATAGTGACATTTATCCAATTTCGCTTTGCAAATATCACACTTTACCACCTTTGTAAGGTGACCAGTTTTGTTCTTCCCAAGGGTAGTCCCATTAGACAGGTTCAATTGTACAAATAAGACTGAGAACTGTGCTCCAGCCACTGTGGCGATAGCGAGTCGAATTTGCCCCTCCTTCAGTTTAAAGATAAAAGCTCTATCATTTTTGTAAATAGAGAAATTATGTTTAGTCCAGAGAAGGATTCAATAAGTATTGGTGTAAATATTCTTGGTATATATACAGTAGGCTCTCTGTTTAACCACTTAACAGTTTTACCCGACTGCCGGTCGGGTCACAGGAAAGTTGACTTCCCTGATTTGCCCGTGTGCCGGTCGGTCAGTTCATTTTTTACGCTTAGCTGCTGATTTCCCCGACCTTTTCACTTTCCGTAGTTTATAATTTTTCTAACAGATTGCTCCAGTAGTCATAGAAAGATTTGAGAGAAAATCATGTACGTCAGAATTCTCCAGCGACGAGGAAGCGGAATGTTTGGATCTAACTACTGTTCGGAAATTTTGTGAAATTGATGCTAATAATCCATCGCCTCCACCACCGCAATTTTCTTTCACAGCAAATCCTGCTGTTCACTTGAATATTGATATAAGTGATGGACACTTATATCAATACTACAGTATCTTGATATTTTTTTTTATGATACATTTATTGAAATGATAGTTTCTGAACCGCTGAGACAGTGCTTTGTATGTTACTCAAAAAGAAACTACAACGGTAAACGAATAAGAAAAGAAACAAGACATTTTTGTTCTGATTGTGATATAGGACTATGTTTATCTCCATGTTTCAAAATTTATCACACAAAAACAATTCTGAAATAAAAGGTAAGCTCTAAAGAAATGCATTCTTTTTTCTGAAACCCATTCATGTAACGCGTTCTTACAGTTCAGTTAGTTCTTCGGGGGGAAAGCCAGCTTTAAAGTAAAAATAGTGTATTTTTGTAATAATTAAAAATCATTATAAATAATTAAATTCAATACCTGTAAAAGTTATGATTGCTGATATGACTTTATGTAATCAATTAGAATGCAAAATTGTTTATCAAAAATATACTTATATTTGGACACAATATGACAAGAAAAAGAAACTGTTAAGTGGTTAAAGACTTTCAAGGAACCGTGAAAAAGTGAAAAATCGACTTAAATAGAGATCTTCCATAAACAGAATTTGTAAAAGAATAACATTTCCCTTCACACTTTGGAAGGTGCCTGGTTCAAAACCAGATCGCGTCCGTCGACCTAACCGTTCGGAGTTTTCGTGCTTTATTCCGAAACTAAGTACGGGATGGTTCCGTGCTCGTAGCGTACGTGCTCATAGCGTACACCCCGTCAAAGGTGCTCGTAGCGTACATATGGTGCTCGTAGCGTACATCTTCCCCGCCACTTGTTTTCACCACAGTAATAATTGAAAAGAACAAATAAGAAGGCAAATCCGGCTAAATATAGATCTACTTTAGTAGCGGCCATTTTTGTCCACAAAATCGTAGATTTCATTGCTATTATTTATTTTCAACAAATGTTTAAATCAAGTCAAGCAAAAAGTCATTGTAAATTTTGTTTTTATTTAAGGAACTGTTTTACGGCCGATTCCCAATTATAATGAAGTGTTTAAAATAAAAAATTGTATCTAGTGGTGTATATTTCAGAATTTCTCTTTTAGCATGTTCGAATACTGGATAGAGCTTCAAATATTAAAAACAGTGCTGGCTATAAAACATTAAAGTAAAACAAAAGGTATCTCGGACCCCCACCCCCACCCCAAAAAAGAAAAGAAAAAGAAAGGTGTTCTTGCAATATGTATGAGGAGAGGGAAAGGCTTAGGAAAAAACATTGGTTAGCTCAAAATTCATTATATATATATTTTTTCACATAATCCATAAGACAATTGCGCATCATTAGATTCATGAAAGCCTCAGACAGACGGTTTATTACAAAAATATTAAATACTTGTTAATATCAGTGCTGTGGTGGACTCTTTCAAGTACTAAGGAAGGGATGAAGATGATATGATGTAATATTAATTATTAATAAAAAATAAATCTCGGCTGTTCGAGCCTCGTCAGGGGGAGATCCCCCTGAACCCCCTAACTTTTTAGTTTCATTATTGCCACATTAAAACAATATTAATTGACTTTATCATTTTATCGCTCATCTTTCGCGTATTTCGCCTGGTAACCCTATGTTGAAATTTTTATGAATGTAACCTATTTATAGAAAAATACATGGGATCTATATTCTACAGCTTATGAAATATTGTAAAAATAGATTAAAACTGTTGTGAATTAATAGTATTTAAATATATGTAAAAAATACATGTGAAGCATATTCTACAGCTTACGAAATATTGTAGCAATAGATTAAAGCTGTTGTGAACTAATAGTATTTAAATACATGTAAAATTATGTTGCTTTTTATGTCGCATTTTTGGGACACATTTTTCAATAAAGGGTGTTGAGAGATAAAATGACATAGGCATTAATCTTCTCTACTTATTATAAAAGAAGGTGTCTGTGTGTGTGTGTGTGTGTGTGTGTGTGTGTCTGTCTGCAGCGTTACGGACAAACGGCTACACCTAGAAACACCAAATTTGGTATTCGGGAAGATGTAAATATGTAGTTGTGCACCTCGAAGCGATTTTTTCAAAATTCGACCTAGATTTTTTTTTATTTTATGTTTTATGCGATTTTTGGCATTTTTTCTCACCTAATTCGTAATAACGGCGGAAATTACGCTCGCAGCCAAACGGCATTTGTAGCATCGGATAGAGGAGAAAATTTTCTTTTAAAAACAGTTTGTTCTGAATACTTAACCTGATTTACTGATTTTTAGGAATTTTTTTACTAAACATCTGCTTCGCGATTTTTTTTCTTAAAATAATTTTAAAACTGTCGCATCTTGAATTCTATCCGTCATAACTTTTAGATATTTTGACAAATCGTGAAACATTCTTTTCTCCCTCTTTTAAAATAAAAACGAAAAAATTATGTAAATTAGATGATTTTTTACGAATTTTAATGCAGCCTAATGTTTAGAATTTAATAGCATCAACGCGATCTTACGCCATTCATTACATTGCGATCACGGCACGAGAATTTATGTTCGGCTGTTGCCACAGAAAGGATTAGAAAAAAGGGTTTTTTCAACCAATTGAGTTTTTAAATGGGATATCAGAATTTCAATTCGCAAGTGAGGATCTATGGCGTCAAATGCTTTAAGATACCTAAAAATTACGCCATAATTTTAACTCATTTATTCCAGCTCTATTTTCAACACAGGGAGACGATATTTTGATTAAAATTTACTGTAGAAATAAACTAAGAAATTCACGATTATTATTATTAGAAGTGGTATTTTAATCCGGTGCTTATTTAAAAATTGAAATGTTTTCACGGCGCTGAAAATGTTCATTTTAAAAGTTACAAAGTTCGTTTCAAAGCGCGATATATTAAAATTTTTCTATTTACCCTCCGCTAAAGAGGGTAATAGTTTTGGGCAGACAAAAAAAGTCGTGGATGATAATTGATAGTAAATAAAATCTTACAGATCTCACGGAAATTTGAAACACACCAAGATCCGACACATGATTGGAATAATGGATACTTGAAAAATTTCAAAGTAACTTTCAAAGAGTCTATTGTGGTCAGTTTTTCCATGCCGTCTGTACGTACGTACGTATGTATGTAACTCGCATATCTCAAAAACTATTGGTCGTAGAATGCTGAGATTTGATATTTAGGATTGTTCTATGATCTAGTAAGGAATATAGTAATCATCTTATAATAACTTGTTTAACATATATAATTAACGGGGTAGCAACTGAATAATTAATAAAGTAATGATTAACAGTATCATAGGCACACCCCCCGGGGGGCGGCTATGGGGGCTAGAGCCTCCCAAAGCGACCCGAAGATTTACATCTGAACCCCTCTAAACCCCCGTCCCCTGAAGATGTAGATCTGAAAAGCTTCGAACATTGTTATAAAATAATTAAAATATTTTATGTTTTAAAAATTGTCTTTAAATGTTTTAAAAATTGTCTTAAAATACTTTTAAAAGGACGTTGTTTTTTAAATATTTGCAGTTAGTGTGACATATGTACTACAGTAATTTTTTACAATAGTGTTTAATACAGTTATTTTTTGGTTACCGTGTCAATTAAAATATCAGAAAATTGTTTATGACAAGTTCTACTTTATAACATGGTACGTTGATAGTGGGCTTGTATTCTACGGGCAAGTGATACAGAAAATTTTGACGTTATAAGGGAGTTATAACTATAATCGAAGTCACTATAATCAAATTCAAAATATTGTTTTTCAATAAAGTATTTGTAGCTCTAGCCCCCTTAAACCAAAATCCTGGGTGCGCCACTGAACAGTATTAATAATTAATAAACATTAGTATGACAGAGCGTTTTACCAGAGTTGGGTCGTTCCTTCATTACAGCTGATTTTAAATCTTAAACTCAGGTTTATTGTGTTCGCTGTCATTATTGAAAATAAGCAAATCAAGGAAAACGTACCTCTTCTCTGACTAGTGTTGCTTCCCAGAATATGTCTCCCACTCCTGAAAAAAAAACTGGTCACAGAAGGAGATCTTTGTCCGTTGTGTATTTTCAATGATGACAGCAAACAAGATAAACGCAGACTCAAAAGCGTGTTAAAATCCATGCAATTCCACAGATTTTTAAGTTAAGTTTACTCAAAGAAGGGGGCAGGGAATCGATTGCCACACCCATCACCACTGCTCCCCCTCTTCATACATATATACTTGGGATGCACCATTTTATAAATGTTCTTATCGGTGAGCGGAAGAAACGCCGACGGAAAAATCATGGTAATAATAAGTCAAAAACAACTTTTTAAAATCTTTTTTTAATCAAATGTTAGTGTAATTGTAATTTTTTTAAACAAATTTTTAAATGCTGAAAAAAACAGCAACACTTTTTAAAGGAAACTGGTTTAAAATGATGCTTTTTTATCATTTTAAGAGGTTTCTAGAATAATACATTATGTACACAGATTGCTTACACACCTTTAAACAAGAGAACAATAACGTTAAACGATTAGTATGTCCAAAATCCTCATTGCTTTCAACAGGATGACCAGCAACTTAATTTTCTTGCTAAAGAAGGTGCGATTTCCCCCCATATATTATTGTTTTCTAAAACGATTTTGTAGTCTTTTTTTTTTTTTTTTTTTTTTTTTTGTTAGAAGCGATTGGGACCTTTAGCCAGGGCTGGGCCTGTCGTCCGGAATGATCCAGATTTGTGGACTAAAATGGGTGCTACTAAAGATTACTTAAGATTACGTTGCGCTTAGGTCTACATTTAGTCGGATTTGCTGTGGCAAAAACGAAATCAGGTGCCGGGGAAGATGTACGCTACGAGCACCATATGTACGCTACAAGCACCCTTAATGGGGTGTACGCTATGAGCACGTAAGCTACGAGCACGACACTTACGGGGTTGGGTCCCTTAGAAAAACTCCCACGGACTGCTCCCCACCCATCGGCCTAGATCCCACACTGCGAAAATGTCTGTCAAATTTACAGAAAAAATCTGTCAGCCAGGACTCCAGTTTATTTCCGTTTTTTTCCTCAGAAGTTTTTCACAAATTTTACAGATTCTAAGTTTATTTTACAAAAATCTTCCGTATAAGGGAAAAAATACGGAAGATTTCTGTAAAATATACGGAACGAAACTGGCGTCCTGGCTGACAGTTTTTTTTTCTGTCAGTTTAACAGACTTTTTTTGGCAGTGCGTATGCAGATTATTGGCCGTAATCCTACAACACCAGCACCAACCCTCACACTTTACATTCTTAGGACTTGTGAATATTTTTCTTGATATATTGGCGTGTTTAAAGATGTTACTTAAAAAACACACATAAGAAGTAATAGGTAAGAGGATACGCACGTTTCGTTCAAAAATTGATTTGAACTTCATCAGTCCAAGCCCTTCGTCGCAAAGAACACAGGGAACTGAAAAGAGATAAACAAGCAAGATGTTGCCACAAGGGGCAAAGAAAAGTCGAACAAAACCACGGAGAGGGGAGGGAAAAAAATTAAAATATGGGATAAAAAGGAAGGTCGAACAAAACCACGGAGAGGGGAGAAAAAAAAATTAAAATATGGGATAAAAAGGAAAGGAAAGAAGCACAAAAAATACAGAAATAAAAAAGGAATAAATAAAATAAAATTACTAATTCGTTGTACTACGTTATCTAATTCGTTGTACTACCTTTCTTTTCACCTTTTTGCTACAAAATTTCTAAACTTCTCAAAAATTTCGGTTTCAAAGTCATTTTTAAACCTGTTAATAAACTTAAATTTTCTTCCCTTAAAGATCCTATTCCTACTGAGAACCGTTGGGGTGTTTATTATATTCCTTGTGGATCTTGTGATTTGGGCTATATTGGTCAGACCAGAAGAGCTCTCAAATTTAGGCTCAAAGAGCATGAGAGATATGTTTCTAAGCACGAACTTTCCAAATCTTCTATTGCCTCACATTGTTGGAATTCCAATCATCGTTTTCAGTTTTCTAAGGCTAAGACTTTGTGCACTCCTCAGTCTTTGTCCCATCTGGATTTTTTGGAAGGTTTTTCCATTACCCAGCACTTAGATCGTCTTGTGAACGATGGTTCTTCCGTTCCTTTAGGTCATTCTGCTTGGAAGTTGCTGTTGTAAGGTTCTTTTCACTTTCTTCGTCTACTCTCCCCCCTCCCTTTTTTTTCTTTTCTTTTCTTTCCCCCTCTTTTTTTTTAATGTGTGTGTACGTGTGTTACTGTCTTTCCTTTAGGTTTTTATTTAAAAAAAATATTATATATATATATTGTGTGTCCTGTTCGTGGTTTTTAATTTGTAATATAAAAAAAAAGCGTTCTACATGTTTTTTGTTTGTTCTGTTTTCTCTTTTTTGTGTGTGTGTTTGTATTCGTGTGTTCCCCTTTTTTTATTATTTTTATTTTTTATTTTATTTATTCCTTTTTTATTTCTGTATTTTTTGTGCTTCTTTCCTTTCCCTTTTATCCCATATTTTAATTTTTTTTTTCTGCCCTCTCCGTGGTTTTGTTCGACCTTCCTTTTTATCCCATATTTTAATTTTTTTCCCTCCCCTCTCCGTGGTTTTGTTCGACTTTTCTTTGCCCCTTGTGGCAACATCTTGCTTGTTTATCTCTTTTCAGTTCCCTGTGTTCTTTGCGACGAAGGGCTTGGACTGATGAAGTTCAAATCAATTTTTGAACGAAACGTGCGTATCCTCTTACCTATTACTTCTTATGTGTGTTTTTTACAAAGTTTTTTAATTACTTTATCGTTTAACACCAGTATTTTGAGTGATTTTTCATTTGAAGTTACCTTAAAAAAGGTAGTAAAAGCAAGTAGTAGTACAATAAAATTAGGTTTCAAAAAAATCGAAAGAGTCGATTGTTTCATTTTTCGCCTTCCTGTTATTCTTTGTTCCAGATTCTCAAATGTGAAATGTGTCAGTTTCCATTTTATGAATTTTTCTATCTAACCAGCTGAAGCCTGAGAATTTTGCATTCCAAAATTTTCAGCCAGAATAATTGCATTTTCTTTGAATATCACTTATCAGCAAAGTTAAAGATCTATTTGATTTTGCAGATAAAGTCTCACCTTCTCGCAAATTAACCTAATTAACTTCCCTGCGAAGAACAGATATTGAATATTTGGTAGAATGACTGTATTCTTCTTGAGCTGCAATGATTCCAACTGTTTTGCAGGAAAATTTCATTTTATCTCCAGTATTCGTTTAGAATCTTTGCAGCTGAAGACTGGATGCTTTGTACCACTCAAAATGCCCATTCTGCACTATTTATTAATGTGTGTTTTAAATAATAGTTATTTATAAAGTTAATAATATTATTAGGCTTTGTTTGTTGTTTTGGTGATACTGTGAATTGTAACTCTTGCAAAATATATAATTTTTAAAATGATCACTTGCTTGAAGCATTGATATAAGAGGGGCTGTGTACAGAAAACAAAATTGTTCAAATGCATAAAGTTACTGAGCCTTTGCATATCCAAATTTTTTTCACCTCTCATTTTGATATTTAATGTTTAATTTTAGCGACATCGGCTTTTATTTATTGCTGTTGAGTGTAATTTGTCGATTAAATTAATGAGCAAAATGTTGAGGTAGATGCACATTTTTTATTTACAGGTTCAAGAGAAAAAATAACGTTAATGCAAAACAGCACTTTTCCTGCTGTTTTTGATCTTTTAATGAGTTTTATTCAAATGACGACGAATTTATTAATTGCAAACATTTTTTATTTATACGACAATAAAACGACAACATTTACATTCACTTTTTTCTTCCAAACATGAACCAGAACGACTGGCGTGTTGCCAAAATATTTCTTACCTCTTTTCTCTCTTCAATTTAATTATGAACTCTTCGCCAGGGCAACCCATGATGACGTCTAAGTGACGTAAGAGTTTGGTGTGCCCAAACATGCCGCCCGGCATTGCAATGTGACAACATTCAATCATATCAACATGAAAGTTTACAATATAAATGCACTACTATATAACTATAGTTACACTTACTATATGACTATATACAGTACAAACATAATCACAATAATAACGAATTAGGTAAGTCTTATGTACAAATATTCACGTTACCTCCATCAAGGTGTTAAAGGTAGCAGGCACAGTCTGGAAACAGTTCTTTTGAATACACCTGTCTGCGTTTTTACATCAACAACTCCAATAATTTTATCTTTCCCTGGGTATATATTAATTATACGTCCCAAAGGCCATTTACATACAGGTACGTTATCTTCTTTTATTATGACCATATCCCCGATTTTTATGTCACTTTTTTCAAACATCCATTTTGAACGTTGTTGTTGATTATTTAAATAGCTGTTGTACCATTTTTTCCAAACTGTGTCTACTACTTTATTAGTTTTTTGCCATAGACTGAGCCTGTTAGTTTTAATGTCCAATAAAGACGGTTCCGGTATAGCGGTAAGTGGTCTCCCTATAATAAAATGTGCCGGTGTTAGCACCTCCAAATCGTCTATCTAGCTGAAAGTGGGGTCAGAGGACGTGAATTTAACATTGCCTCAATTTGTACGAGAAGGGTAAGAAATTCTTCATATGAGAAGAGTGTACTGCCTACGATACGTTTCATGTAATATTTCCATGATTTTATCCCTGCCTCCCAGAGACCACCGAAATTAGGAGCTCTAGGAGGTATAAACTTCCATTCTATTTTTTCTTCAATAGAGAAATTTACTAACGATTCATCTTGAAATTTTATTAAATTAAAGAGTTGTTTCAATTCGTTGTTTGCACCAACAAAATTAGTAGTATTATCCGAGAAGATTTTTGAACATTTGCCCCTTCTCGCTATGAAACGTTTAAGGGCTGCAATTAAGGATTCCGTTGTTAAATCGGAAACAATTTCCAAATGAATTGCCTTTGTCACAAGACAAATAAATAGACAAACATAAACTTTCGAAGGAGAGGCTTTACGTTGGTATTTGTTTTTTATGAAAAATGGCCCACACAAATCAATTCCAACTGAATTGAACACAAAATCTCGGTTGATTCTTACTTCAGGCAAATCTCCCATTTTTTGATTACATGTTTTAGGATTCACTCTAAAGCATAAAATACAATCATGAACTAATTTCGCCCATTTAAAGGCCAATATTTTTGTCTTATTTGATATAAAAGAGTTTGTGGGCCAGAGTGTAAATATTTTTCATGGTAGTATTTAATTATCAATAAAGTTAGCTTATTTTTGGCGGGAAGTAAGGTGGGATGTTTCCGCTCATAAGAAATGGATGCATTATTTAATCGCCCCCCTACCCTTATTATTCCTGATTGGTCAAGGAAAGGATTAAGATTTTTTATCTTACTTGTGGGAGCCACTTTACCGTTTTTCCTGAGACATCTTATGTCATCTTTAAACTCACTATTTTGGGCAATTTTTACTAATAGATTTTCTGCCGACTCCAGCTCCTTTTTTGTGAGAAGACCAGAACATTTCTCAGCATTTCGACGACAGCTTTTAGAAAACCTGAAAATAAAGGCTAAAACACGTACAATTTTAGAAAATTTGTTACTAATATTACACAAAGAATCAAGGATATCTGGAACGAGTTCAATAGAAAGAGTTAATTTAGAGTCATCTAATTCAGAGTTCTGGAAATTCTTCTTCATTTCGGGAAGAATATCTTCTTCGGATATTTTAAGATCTTCCTTACTCTTTGGAAGGTAACGAGACATCAGGAATGTTGGTCCATTCCACCACATGCTGCTTTCTGGAAGGGAGTCGATACTAGTACCTCTGGACAGTTGATCGGCAGGATTATCGTTGTCAGGGCAGTGAAACCAACTGTTTGTGTCAGTCAATGACTTGATTTCTTTCACACGATTAGCTACGAACTGTTTCCATTTTTTGCTCGAGCTCTTTATCCAATAGAAGACAATTTTAGAATCTGTCCAGAAGTAAGCTGATGATATTCTTTTCGAATCAATAATTGGTTTGATTTTACTAGTCAAACGTGCTGCTAATAAGGCGCCAAGAAGTTCCAACCTTGGTATCGTGAACTTTTTAACGGGAGCAACTCGGCTTTTCGATGCGATGAGATTGATTTTAACTCTGTTTTGTTTCACCACACGTACACAGACTGCCACCCCAAAGGCCTTCTTACTTGCATCACAGAAACTATGGATTTCGATTTTTTCAATTTCATCATCAGAAGTGTAAAGAATGTTTCTAGGAATTTTCAGTTCAGAAAGCTTTGGAAGTTCAGCACACCAGAGCAACCATTCTTCTAATATGTCTTCTGGCAAGTTTTCATCCCAAGGAATTTTTCTTGTCCACAATTTTTGGAAAAGGCATTTTGCTCGCACGGTAAATGGAGTTAACATTCCAAGGGGGTCGAAAATCTTCCCTACTGCTTGCAGAAGAAAACGTTTTGTATTCTTTTGACAAGACAAGAACTGAACCAAACTTTGAACTTCCATTGTAAGGCAGTCATCTACAGTGTTCCATGCCATTCCTAAGACCTTTGCTAAATTGGATCCTAAGCTAATCGAATCATATTGTGCTTGAGTGTCAAATCCACATTCTTTCCAATTTTCCATTAAGACTTTTTCATTAGATATCCATTTTCGAAGAGTCATATTTGCTTTCTGCATTATTTCTTTCGCTTCGGAAGAGATTTTTAGAGCATCTTGTATACAATCCGCACCAGCAATGAAATCGTCTACATATAAGCAGTTATCAATTAATTTGACAGTAGTTGGATTTTCGATTCGAAATTGTTCTATGTGCTTCTTTATTGTTGCTGATAACAAGAAAGGACTAGCGTTCACTCCAAAGAGGACACGCTTGAACCGGTAAGTGTGAAGAATCTTTTCATTTTCTTTTGCTTCTTTAAGCCACAAATATCTTACTGCATCCCTGTCTTTATCAGACAATGATATCTGTAAAAAAGCTTGAGCGATATCTGAAGTCCATACAATTTTATTCAATCTAAAATTAACAAGAACGTCAAACAGATTCGGATTAAGATTTGGACCTGGCCACAAGCAGTCATTCAAAGACAACTCGTTGGTGTCGTGTGAACTTGCATCGAACACGATCCGTGTTTTTGTTGTAAGTCTGTCTTCCCTGCACACAGCTTGATGAGGTAAATAGTAAGTTGGTGCTTCCGACGTTTTCTGGAGGTGTGCATCTTCAATTATTTCTTGTTGTAAGTATTCTTCGATTATGTCTTTATATAGTTTGTACAAATCTTTGTCAAATTTTCTCTGTAAACTTAAAAGGCGTTGCATAGCGACATTATAACTGTTTGCAAGTTCAGGTGAATCTGTCTTCCATGGAAGACGTACTTCGTAACGACCATTTTCAAAGGTTGTAGTTGTATTAAATATTTTCATTGCCTGATCCTCTTCTAATTTTACATCTTCATGCACTATTCCTAGAGATTCTAGTTCCCAAAATCGCTTCAACTCATTATCCCAGGGCTCGTTTTCTTGTATTAAATTACAGCGGATTTCATGAGACGGTTGAAGTTCTTTTAGAGACCCTGTAGCAATCCACCCAAACACAGATTCTTGCATGAGCATTTGATCGTTAATCTTGCAAGTATTCCCTTTTAAAATCTTATAGAACAGTCCCGCACCTATTAGTGCATCGATTTTACCTGGTTTGAAGTATGCTGGATCAGCTAATTCAACACATTTAGGCATATTAATTTCAGAGATATCTAGATGTGTAGAAGGGGTAAAACTTGTAATTTTTGGAACAAGAAAAAATATTTCTTTTGAAGAAAACGATTTATCCCTGTTACTTATGCACACTTGTGCTGACGATTTTATGGTAGTGACATTTCCGCCCAAGCTAGATACACGTGCATTAATATTTTTCTTGATTAATGACAAGTTAGTTGCAAGTTCTATCGTCATGAAATTAGATTGCGATCCTGAATCTAAAATGCACCTAGCAGGGATAGATTTACCCAATCTATTAGTCGCCCAAACAATGGCTGTTGAAAGCAAAACTGTTTTATTTTTCACTACCGATTTTGACGATACAGAACTGAAAGTTTTTGTTAAATTAGAATTTTCTACTTTGTTTTCTTTTAGACTCTGGTTAACACCAAAGGTGTCATCAGTGTTCGATGAACTACTTGCATTTTCGAACGAGTGCGGCGGTGCGCCGTCTCTATGCAACAAAACATTATGTTTCAATCTGCACAGACGACAGACATATTTTGATTCGCAATCTTTAACTTTATGTCGACTGCTCAAGCAATTTATACATAATGAAAGTTTCTTAACAGTCTCGAAACGTTGCACAGGATTATTTTTCAAAAATATTTCACAACTATATAATGCATGCGATCTATTCTTACAAAGAGGGCACATTCGGTTACTATCATGGCTTTCACGTGAAACTAATGTTTTAGTTTTATTTTGTACTGAAATTATTTTAGGTTTCATTACTACATTATAACTCTTTTCTATATTCTCCAACACTTGACATCTTTTTGTAAAAAATCAATAAATGAATTCCAATTTGGAAGCTCATTTGAGTTTAAAGTTAACTCGTAGTTTTTTCTACTTTCCTTATCTAATTTCTGCAGAACAATATTTATCAACAGCATTTCGCTGAGTGGGTTTAATTCTAACTTCAATAATTTTAAAGCCCTTAAGTGCTTTTGGTAGCAATCAACTAAGTGTCTTAAATCCTTAGATGACTCATGATTTATTTTTTCAAAACTCAAAATCTTATTTAAATGCGTGTTTACTATCAAACGTTTGTTTTCAAATCGTTCATTTAGAGCTTTGAACAACGAAGAATATGTGTCATCTAAGGTTTGTATTTCTTTCGCGGGACCAATTAGGGCCAACTGTAAATAATAAAGCTTATGAGAATCACTTAATTGTACATTAGAATCAATTATCATTTCAAATTGATTCTTGAAATTCAACCATTCATCATATTTGCCAGAAAATTTCGGCAGTGGAATATCTGGCAATCGAACAACTGCAGTATTATTGTTCTCAACTTAATACTGCAGTTGTTCAAATATTTTCAAATGATTTATTTAATGCATTTTCTTTATTAGAACTCAAAGATGTAATGAGAGATTTGAGACCTACCTCTGCTTCTTCTATTTCTTTTTCCATTTCAACGAAAATGGCTTCATGCTCGTTCAATTCTTTATCCGAAACTATCGAATGGTAATTTCCTTTTAATTCATCAAGTTTTTCTTCTTGTTTACGTAAAAGTTCCAATTTTGAACGAATTAATGTTTCTGTAGATTTGTCAGCTTCTTCCTTTAGAAACGTTACAATACGAGTTATTTGTCCTTTTAAATTACTTCTTTTTCTGTCGAGAACGTTTATATCCAAAGCCATTTCTCTAGATTTCTTTTATTCTAAAAGCGTACTATAATCCAAAGTTCTGCGGTTCTATGACGGACCATAATGTTTTTGATCTTTTAATTAGAGTTTTATTCAAACGACGACGAATTTATTAATTGCAAACATTTTTTATTTATACTACAATAAAACGACAACATTTACATTAACTTTTTTCTTCCAAACATGAACCAGAACTACTGGCGTGTTGCGAAAATATTTCTTACCTCTTTTCTCTCTTCAATTTAATTATGAACTCTTCGCCAGGGCAACCCATGATGACGTCTAAGTGACGTAAGAGTTTGGTGTACCCAAACACCTGCCATGGCACAGCACCGGGCCCATCGCTAAGCAACGGGCCTGCTTATGAGTTGCCATCCCTAAAAATGAGTTTATCATTGAGGCCTGTTTTCCCTAGTCACAGTATTCTATTTTATTGTTCGAAGTATTATAAATGTTATATTATTTTATTATTTTAAAACAATTTTTTTATACTTTTGTCGTACTAAAGAACTTTAGATGTAGGTAATCGTTTTGTGTATCTTGCGCCATTTTCTTTCATGAAAATTTATCCTAAAATTCGAACATTTTGCTCTGAATGTAAAGGTAAGTGAACGCTTATAATGTATTTAGAAATTCTAAAAATATGTATGTAAATCATGTTTAGTGAATAATTACTCATGTGATATTTATAAATAAATTATTTTAATCAGAAACCGTATTACTTGAGTAGTTTTTATTCTTGTAAATAAGCATGACGTTGTGATACTATTTAGACAATTTAATTTTGCCAGTTGAAAATGTTATTTATCAGTTGTATATGCCTTGATTATGTGATTCAGACTTACATCTGGTACAGTGCAGAAATACAGTAAATTATAAATTATTGATTTTTGCCCGTTTATACAGAAACTTCAAATGTAGTTAATATTTTGTACAAGCGTTCATTATGCTTGCTCAATTCCTAAGTTCGATTGAGAAAGCGACAAAAGAATAATATATACTACATGAAATGTCTTTATTAAAGAATAATTAATTCAGGGATTACGCTATAGAGCGTATTTTATCAATTTTCTCCAATATACAGGATATCCCGAAAACACTGAAATGCGCTTTAATACATCATTTGTTAAAGATTAATGTTGAATTGTTTAAAATAACGTAGGAAATACGACTACGTTCATGAAATATTCATTATAAAAATGTCTCTCATTTGTGTATTTAGTTATTTTAAAGTATATTAAATATCCACTTGTGAAACTAAAATAAGCAATAGTGAATCATGAGAGTAAGCGCTACTTTGTTTTTCCTTCAAATTATATGCATCTATTTTCTTTATGTCAATATGTATCATAGCAAACAAATTAATCATGAGTTCGCACTTGAATTAGTAACACAATTACTACTTAAAACTACATTAAATAAAGTTTGAAAGCACTGGGAAGCTTAAGAAATGCCTGATGTATACGTGAAGACTCGAGCATCCGTAGGCCTCTTTGGATGGCTCATCAAAATACACGCGCAGGCCCGTTACTAATTGCGAAGGCCCCGCACAGCACCCTGTTCATTAAAATATTTACAGAAACGGTCTCTTACATCTTTAGCCTTTTGATTGCCTCCATATGTATTCCTTGAAAGGCTCTGAAAAGTGGTTAACTTGACGCGAAATGCTGAGTCACGGTTAGTAAAATAATAACCTTCATGCCAAATCAGCGATGCGATGACTATTTGGCGTCGGAGACAGTTTGTTTACGTTTGCAACCCTTAAAGGTAACCACGCCTTCAAGTCCGTCGGGAAAGTTGGTTCAGCTCGGAGTTGCTCGGATTTTCCCTTTAGTGAGATACCCCTTTAATAGAGTATAACATTGATATGAAAGATTTTTCAATAAATCTCTGCCGCAAGAACTTAGGCACTTCGAATATTATTCAAAAAAGAGATTTTTCAGGTATTGGTCTTTTAAAAAACTAAAAGTGCATTCAACTTGCCTTAACTATATACGCATTTTTTATAAGTGCTAATACATGTGTTTCAAAGGTCATCTCTTGCTATGGCAATTTGAAAGCGTTGGGTTACTATGAACTATGGTTAAGCCTTAAAAATGGCAAAAAATGTTGAAAATGCATCTTTTTGTGACCATCAGTAACCTTGCGGCAACAGCCTGTCACAGATTTCTCATATATTTCATAAAGTTCAATCCTCTAACATTCCAGATATGAAAAAAAATCGTGGCAAATTGTTTCCCAAAATAGTTTTCGACATAGCATTTTCTACATCTGAGAAAAACGCCCATTTTTGTATGCTGTACGCGGTCTTTTTCGGGGGGGGGCGGCAGCATTAAACATGAATAACTCAGCTTCGGAACGAAATATTCTAAATTTGCTATATTAATCAGATAAATAACAATTGGGAATATTTTGGTGAAAATCTGAGATGGCGTGAATCATCCCATAACACTAGGTGTGACAGTATCTCAGATTCTTGCTCTTAAAGGAAACTAAACTCTTTTTATGCATTTATGCCAAAGGGTACAATGGTCCTCTTTTACAAATCACAGTTTAAAACGTCATCTGTTCAGTTCCAGGTTTGTTACCATTTTTTACTGAATTCCCTGATTTTTACCTTATATTTCCATGTTCCTTGGTGATTCCAGATTGGTGGCCACCCTGTATGATACTGTGATAATATTTACAAAACAATATAAATATTATTACTGCATAAAAAACAAAGTATAGCGTCACAAAACTTCTTAACTAATTAGTAGTTGCTGGGTAGAACTACTGTAACTTAAATTCATTCTTTGTAATTTAATGTGAAATACATAATTGTAATTTCAGAAAAGAAATGATTTTCTTCAACTGCTCATTGACACTGCTGAAGAGGTATCGCAAGAACCTAAGTCTGAAGTTACAGGAAAAGATGACATTACTGAAAACTATGGAGCCGAAAAAAATGAACAAATTTTCAAGCAAAATATTGACTCAAAGAAAAGTAAGTGAATGTTACAGTATACTTCTTAAGATTTTCCAATTAAAAATAAATTTTTAAACATGACAAAATGCATAATTTAATGCAAAATCTGCATGAACAAAATCAGATTTTCGTCTCTGTACGGTGGCCTAGTCACTAAACTCCGTTCCCATAAGAACACGGAAAGTGAAGCAGCCGGCTTGGCCAGTGCTTGGGAGGGTGTACTCCTCTCGCTGCTGGGCTGCTGTGGGACCGTATACGCTAATGGGAGCTGGTGCACATAAAATCCGTCGTGGCTCCAATGTCCTCCATGTTTAGCGCTGTGCCAATTTCAGATGGTTGGTTCCTCATCTGGAATTGGTTAAAAATTAGGGGACCCTGAGCTAAGTCGGACTTCCTCCCACTGGGCTCGTCAAAATGGAAACCACCCCTTGCGTCCATCACCTTCTTATATTGGGGATCTGGCACCGCTTGGAGGTCACCTGAGGGCATTAGCAACAACAACGAACAACATGTTGAATAAGCGGAAATGAATGCAATCACATTTATTATTTGTTTTACAAGATACACTGCACTTACTTTATTTTTTAATTATTGTTACTTTCGTTGCAGCACTTTCATACGATGAGCTTGTGGCCCAGTGTTTAATATTCTTCCTAGCTGGATATGATACAACAGCTTCTACATTGTCTTTTGCATCTTACAGTCTAGCTCTGAACCCGGATATCCAAGAAAAGTTAATTCAAGAAGTGGATGATACTTTAAGAAACAATAATGTGAGTAATCTTTTTTAAATTTTACTAATTAAAAATAGGTAAAATAATTTTCGAACTATACTGCTAAAAAAAGTTAGGGGTGCAAGCAGAATAGTGAAGAAACTGTTGCGCGATAAACATGCATGGGTATAAAATGGAGAATATACGTGCAACAAAATATGAAAAAAAAAGATGTATGCGAATTTTAATTCTTTGGAATGGTTAAAGAACACGAAATGATACATCGGTGAAATAATTTGATTACTTGTGAGGTAAAATAAAAATGTTACTGTTTGGAAATGACGCACATGGCGAGTGCCCCCCCCCGAACTGCTAAGACTTCCATGCACCTGTTTTGTATTGGATGCGATGAATTATCGATAAGACTTTGTGGAGTACTGTTCCACTTTTGAAGAAGTGCGATCTCCAAGTATTGGACAGTGAAAAGAGGCGTTGGAGTCTTACAGCAACGCATCGTCCGAGTGCACTCCAAACCTGCTCAATCGTATATAGGAGAGCATGCTGGCCACTACATACGCTGTATTGTTTCAGCTTCACGAATGTTATCCACAAGATAAGCTGCATAAAAAACTCTGGAATTATCAAGCATTAAGAGGAATCACCAATGCATACAGCGTAAGGTAGGACATGAGGTCTCAGAGTATCGTCTGCATACCTTTAGGTTGTCGAATTGCAATTCTGAATGATATATGCAGGTCCGTGCCTATGCTGATTTAAGCCCATACTATCAAACCCCCTAGTGGATAATGCAATCTTTCGCGGGCGATTGTAGTTCTATTTCGAGCGCTCCTTCCTCTCCATTCCAAAAAATTTCTGGTGTCACACTCTAAGCTGAATCGAGATTCGTCAGTAAACATCATTTGACTCCAATCACTTTGCATCCAATCTCGATGTTCAGCAGCCCATCTTCTTCGGCCGGCACGGTGTCTTGCCGTCAACGAAATGCACACCATTGGACTACGTGCATGGAGACGCACTGATGAATCTTATTTCGGATTGTTTGGCTTGAGGCCCTTTGTCATGTTGCCAAAAGAAACTGTCTTTGTAGCTGAGTAGCATTGGCTGTTCTGTTTCGACGAGCTGTTAACATTATATATCTGTATTTTTTACTGTGCAAGGCCCCAGACGAAGTGCAAGAGCGGGGCCTCTTCTCTATCATGTCTTATGTAAGTTATTACTAGCACTGCTAGTACATATTCAGCTTTTTTCGGGATATATCGCAACCATCTACCAAGCTATGTCTAAAGTGATAGCCAAAAAAAAAAAAAAAAATGTCCCAGGAGCGAGGCCTCTTTAAGTGCGGGGCCTTAGGAGATCGCCTACATTCGCACCCCCCCCTTGGGTCGGCTCTGTACTGTGGCACATGTACGACCCTTTTCGTGGTCGACGTCTAACCTTCTTTGTTTCTTGGAATTGATTCCACAGTCTTGAAATGACACTTCTTACCACTCCAACAGCATCCGAAACACTTCTTTTAGTTTTCCAAGTCTCCCGACAATACGCCAAACCATGGATTCCAGAAGGTCACAGAATTCCCGTAGGTAGATGATATTTTCAAGTCGTCTTTTTTCAATACAAAAGCCGAAAGGTTGAGTTTTGGTCCGGGACATTTCACCGACACCCTTTACACCGACAAGACATTTCACCGACTGGACATTTCACCGACATGGATTTTTCACCGACTGGACATTTCACCGACATGGATTTTTCACCGACTGGATATTTCACCGACACGGACTTTTCACGACATGGATTTTTCACCGACTGGACATTTCACCGACATGGATTTTTCACCGAGTGGACATTTCACCGACAGGACATTTTACGGGCGTGGATTTTCACAGACATGCGTATTGTCTCCTGAAATCGTTGATATCATATCAGTGGCGGATCCATGGGAGAGGCTTCAGGAGCTCGAGCTTCCTCCCCTAGAGTGAGACGGTGTCGGCAAAATGTCCTGTCACCAATTAATGTTTTCTTGGAGTTTCAAAACTTTATAAATTTTTTCCCGCATAAGGAACTTTTCTGTTTCATACAACTAAAATCCCCAATTAATGTTTTTCCGAAAGTTTAAAAGCTGTATAATCAACTTCCCATTTTTCCATGTTTGCCTGAACTTAGTTACCGACAAGGCCGCATAAAACGACATATATGCTTATTTATGGTACTGTACAGTGTTTTTTTATATATTGAGAGAAACAGTGCTATGGAATGGATGTACTCTCCCCCTTCACCACCCCCTCGAAAATTTTACGTATATTGTTATCAAAACATACACTTTCAGTACGATTGTCTTTCTCAAATTTTCTTTTACTGTAATACACAAATTAATTATGTAAATGAGTTTTAATTATGTAATTAATTTAATTACACAATGAAGTTAATAAATATGTACTTAAGTTAATTATTTTTTATATATGATATAATTTGATTAATGTTAATTAATTATGTATGCATAATTAATACGTATGATTTTTAATAACGCACGTATAATTAATTATGGTTGATATGAGTGTTTTTGGAAACCCCCTACCTCCCACCCCAACAAAATTAATAAATAAAGTATAGACACGGTCATGCTTTGAACGCCTAAACTTTCTAGTTTTGTACAAAAGAAAACTTTTTTAGATATATTGATAAATTTTTGAGAAAAAAGAATCATAATTAGCTGCTCTCTTCATGGGAGATTTTTCGTTAAATGTATTATTAAAACTATGTGGGAATTGGCTTGTCGTAACATTGAAAATTTAGTCCATTTTAAAGTCCCTGAAATGTTCATGTAAATGTCCTGTCGGTGAAAAATTCATGTCAGTGAAATGTCCTGTCGGTGAAAAATCCATGTCGCTGAAATGTCCACTCGGGGAAAAATCCGTGTCGGTGAAGTGTCCAGTCGGTGAAAAATCCGTGTCGGTGAAATGTCCAGTCGGTGAAAAATCCGTGTCGGTAAAATATCCAGTCGGTGAAAAATCCATGTCGGTGAAATGTCCAGTCGGTGAAATGTCCTGCCGGTGTAGTTGTTGTCGGTGAATTGTCCCAAACCCATTGAGTTTCAGCACTGAGACAGTGAAGAACAGGAGCTTCTGCGAAATCATGATTTCTGCACGTATATCTCTATTCTGGTTTTTAACGTCATGCGTACGAAGTTTCTTTCTGCTGTTTTCTTCCACACTTTAAATTAGGATGTTTTATTTGACAATAGTTATCGATATAAGAATCAGCTAAATTTCGTTAAAAATTATGCGCTCCACTAAATTTCGAACAGTATATTTACGCTGAAGCGGAAAGAAATTGTTAAGTTTCATTTACTGCCGTTACATTACGATGACTAATTACTTCAAGGCATAGTCGACTAATGGCCGAGTGGATAAGACACTGAACGGTGGTGAATGGCCACGTGTGAAGGTCCAGGGTTCTGGCTTACCGCACGGTTGCCGATCCAACGGACTGGAGTTTCGGGGTTTTGCACCAAAGTAGCGTGAATACACGTTAGAAACCCTTAAAGCCCCTTAACAGCCTTAAAAAAAACACCGCCTAAGGCAATCCTCCGTTTGGCAGATCGTCCTACTGTGCTTGGCCTTAAACAAAACACCGACTTCGAAACACACCCTGTAAGATCCTTAGGAATAAGAAAAGGTAATACAAAGTTTTTTCCGATATTAATTTGGCAAACGGAATTAGGTTAAAGATCCTGGCCCAGTCGGTTTAAGCTGGCCTAAGTGAGGCAGAGCAGACTTGGTCAGGGCTTGGGAGGTTGACAACCTCTCTCGACTGGACTACTGTGGACCGTGGACGCTAAAGGAGACTGGTGCACGTAAAATCTGTCCTGGTTACGATGTATTGCGTGTACAAACGGTACCTCTGGTGGTACCAATCCAAGGTGCTTGGACACATATGAAATGGGTTCAAAATTAGGAAACCAACATTGACTTGCCTACTGAGAGATTCCCATAATGAAATTAGTAATATCTTCGATCCTGGTATCGATCAAGCCTATAGTCGGCTCCTGACCTAGCCATTGAAAGGCTTTAGAAAAAATAGGTTAAAGTAATATATAAATATAGAATTAAATCTAACGAAAATAATGAAAAATTATTTGAAGAAACGATAAAATGGGGAGATTCATATTTGCTACTTGTATGATAATGTTAAACTTTCTTTCAGATTGCTTTATCTGTCTTTATGATGCTAACTTTTTCCTGAGAAAACAAAGATTCTAAAGTTTTACCACCAGCATTACTTTAAATATGTGTGTGTATGGAGGGGGGGGGGAGGACATTTTCAGCTATTTTAAATTTGTAATATTAATGTTGCTTCAAAATTGAGCATAATCACGCAGAAATTCTGCAATAATATGGTATGATGGATTAATGCAATTTTGTGGGTGGGGGCGGTTAGTTGGAAGATTTACATTCACATCCATTTTATGGATGTGAATGTAATTCACCATTTTATGGATGTGAATATGGATTTTCAGAAAACGCTATTCATTTTTTAAGCAGTTGAATTATTATAATTCTTCATTGCACGCAAATTTATGAAATTTATTTATTTATTTTCAATTATAACAGGGAGAGCTTACATACGAAAATGTTCAAAATATGAAGTACTTAGACAACGTCATTTCTGAAACACTGAGGCTTTTTCCACCAGTAATAAGGTATGTTACCCTCTTTAAAAATTAAATATTTGTCGCAAAAAAGTATGGGGGGGGGAATAAATCTATTGATGAATGTAAAGGTTGGTCACTAAAAATATAAAATTGAAAAAAAGTTATAAAATGCATTTTAAGTTCGCTAAGATATCTATATAAAGTAAATTAAGGGTGGCCATTAAAAATAACTCGGCTGTTCGATCCTCGTCAGGGGGAGACCCCCCTGAACCCCCCCTAATTTTTTAGTTTCATTATTTCCATATTAGAACGATATTAATTGACTATGTCATTTTATCTCTCACCCCTTTTTCTTTTTCTTCTTTCCTTTACATTTATTTCATCGACTGGAAGTAGGAGGGTTTCCTGATCTTTCCTTGCAATAATTACAAACGGGGGTCGATGATAACTGAAGTAACTTATATAATTTTTAGTATCTATCTTAACACACCAAAATTTTGCTTTTCGTTATTTGATATTGTTGAGAGAGCTTTAGGCGAGCAGGGTTGCTGTATTTCGCTTGGCAACCCTTTTGGCGAGTCATCCAGAGTGGACAAGAACCTCAGGCTGTTAGGCTTATGTTTAAAATTATTCTTTTTTCCACTTTCCTATTCGCTAGCCCAGTGCCTGATGCGTTTACACCTTTCACAAGTTATTCTTGATGCATCCTTAATTTTATGAGTCGGCTGGCCCGAGTATTTTCCTTAATTTTTATTTTTAGACGCAGGTTTTCTAGGAGCAGCCACGAAAGCACCCGAGTCTTCCGCTTGTCTACCATCGTTACGCGTGGCATTGAATTCTTCCACTACTTTGATTCTGAGTATTTCTGGCTTCGGAAGCTCATCTCTTGATTCCATAGCACATCGGAAATTGTCGAAAGTAGAAGGGAAGATATATAACAGCATTACAGTCAGCAAGTCGTCTATTTTAATATCCATTTCTGAAAGTCTGTCCACTATGTCGAAGAATTTTCCCAAATAGTCGTGAATTCCACTAGACGAGTCGGGTATCTTATATTGAATTAAAGATTTCAGTAATGCAGCTTTAGGTAGGGATGGACGAGAGACGGAAAATTGGAGTCTCGCAAAACAGCCGAAAAGCTGTCTCTCATCTCGCAAAATCCCTATATCGTAATGTTAAAAATGTCTGTCTCGTCTCGCAAAAAATCGTCTCGCGTCCATCCCTAGCTCTACGAGCAGGTCCTTTAGACTGATAGATTTCTCCCAATTTTTTCCAGACATCTCAGGAAGTGTCACAATTTTTTATTTGTTTGAGTTCAGATGGCGATATACATGGAATTATATCTGCTTTTGCTTTTTCGTCCATTTGGACCCACGTCTTCTTGCGATTTTTCGTCATTTTCCAAAACTTCAGGTTTAGGCTTTGAACCTGGTGCATAAATCCAGGCATCATTCTTTATTAAAAGCGCTTTCATTTGCACTTTCCATGTTTCGTAATTATCTTTATTCGGCTTTTCAATTCGCCAAATTCCAGTCGCCATTTTGAGGATGAATGGTGAAGCCTTGAAACGAACGTTAAAAATCAGCAAATAAATAAATTAATCCATCTGGTGTCCAAAACCTTTTAGAAATGTTAGCAGAGTTATGGAACAAACATAGTAAGCGTGTGATTTTAACATAACATTTACTTTATTAAATTAGAACGGAAGAAACAGGCACATCACATAACAAGGTAACATCAAAAAGGAAAAAAGTATAGAAGTAGTAAAAAGAATGCGTGCGCGAGCACAGTTACAGTTAAGTAGATAAATGTTTATTGAGGGATACAGAATTCAGGAGGATAAGACATTGCACAATAAAAAAATAAACAATTTAGTACTCAATAATTTATTCTTACTTTTATGTCGCATTTTTGGGACACATTTTTCGGACAATTTTCAATGAACAACTTTTTCAATTCAACTTTCAATGAGGTGAGAGATAAAATGATATAGACATTTAAAAAAAAAAAAAAAACTATCCCGATATATGAATTTCTAGCCGCCGTTCCGTTCAAGAGATCGAGTTGAGATTTCAGATAAGGTTTTCTGAAACATGAGCTCGAGAATCTGTGAACGGCAATAAAGTAGCGCTGACAGTTACGGTTATAGGTAGAGAAACTCGAAATTTTTGAACCACATTTTTTTTTTTTCTATCGTAAAATACTCAGCGCATGCGAAAACCCGAGAGAGCGTTGTAACGGTACGTCTATCTTAAAAATAAACGGATGCGTTAACCACGCACAAAAAATAGAAATAATTATTATAATTGAGTTGTCATTACTATGCCAGGGACTATCACCTACTAGACCAGAGCATGAGTTTTCATGACACTGTGCTTTTAGAACAATTTTGGACTTTCAGATCATTTCTTAAATAAGTCTCTCGATAGCAGACATCATTAGAATCACGGTTAATCTCCGCTAACGGGGATTTTCCGCTTTCGAAGACTGCGATAATTGATAGAGAAACCTCATATTTTAAAACTTGACGAACATTGCATACATTTTAAATATGATTGGTGAATATTTTGACATACATTAAATTGATGAAATCACTTATCTTGGGTATCAATTTTTTTTTAAAGCTGCTGCAGCTTTAAAAATAAATTGAGCAGAATCAGAAAAAAATATTTCCTGCAAAATAATTTCATTTATTTCTAAAAATCAGACACAATTGTTTGTTTTGCATATTTACAATTATCAGATACACTTTTTAACACTTTTAAACAAGGCTGAAAAGAGTTTATGATTTCGGTTTGTCTGTCTGACCGTCCTCTAACTTCCGTAAATATGCATCGATTTCAACGCAATTTATATATGTTACTAGCTGCGTACCCGTTCTTCGTACGGATTGAATCAAATGTTTTTCTTACTCATGTTAGTGAAGTTAGTTCCATTTTTACGAAATTTCAAAATATGAAGAATTCTTTTACTCGTGACATAAGCTTTTGCTAACAGATACTTACTTGAAATGCTAGCGTTGCTGCAAAATGATAACACAAAATTTATGTGAGCGTTATTTGAGATCGAACAGAACGTAAACAGTATTTTGCAGACAAATTTGCTCGCTTTCAAAATGCTTCTGCAGGATAGTTTCGTCTTTCTCGTTTAGTTCTAAAATAACGACACACGGTGTGGACCACTGTTTTATTTTGTCTTCTAATTCCTAAAGCTTGAGGTATGTGTAATCTCAGTCATTCTGCAGAGCACCTTGGTAAAACTATACCATATAAAAAGTCTTAATGTTGATACAGGCATAGAAATATCTACATGAAACATTCATTGTTTCGTGAATATTTTGGCTCTCGTAAAAGTAAACCTTGATGAAGTAAATTTTCCATAAAGCGTGTTATCCTCATTGAGATTTATGCAATTTTAAATTCGTGACATCAAAATGATGTCAAATTCACTTACGATTAGAATTTCACATAAAAAACTAATTTCATGTTTATCATAATTGTTACCATAGTAACATAATCCATTACCAAAGGGCATATTAAGGGAAAGGGGGTACAGGTCTTCCTTTCCCCTCTCGAAATTTCAATTTTTTAAACAAAATAAAGTCTTCTTGTGAAAAATTCTGCCTTTTCCAATGTTTGGATCCCCACCCCCTCCCAATTTTTTCCCCTCAGTATGGTTTTGTCCATTACTGCCACCTAAGCTGCAAAATTCAACAATGAAATAAAAGGTAAGCTAATGTTTAGAGTTCTTAATTTAAGAAAATAAAAATACATATTACGAAGAAAATAAACATTATTTTTAGTCCGGTCAATTTAGACATCCGAGGTTACAAAAATTCACACCCAGCTGAAAGTTGGTAGTATTGTTCAAAACACCATCATAAATGAAATCTGAAAAGCCGTCATCGATCCGACACGTGGAAAAAAATTGACTCGGCGTCAAAGGTCACAAAAACGGGTTTTTCGCGATTTTCAGCAAAACGGTAAGTTTTATCATAAAATTAGTTCAGACAAAAATTGTAGATCAGATAATCATCTATAAATAATGCCTAAATATTAGGTTGTAACGAAAGTTTTCCGCCACTGCAAGTATTGTCTGCACAAACAGTTCGCGTTGGTGTCTTTGCCAATATTTTGTTAAACGATTTTTGTTATTTGAAAAAAAAGACTTGTTTTAGAACACTGTGTTGTGAAATCTGTAAAACAATATCGTTATGATTAAGTATAAGGTGTCTGAAATGGAACTATCACGCTACCAGATTGAACCATCATTTACACTCAGTTCTGTTGCAAAAAGTCAGCTACAGAATGACACCGAATCATGTGTACAGCTTAAGGTACTACTGTTGTATCATACGACACTGTGAAGATTTGGTACCGAAAGTTCAAAAACGCGGACTAGGACCTTTAAGAAGCAGAGCGCTCTGACCTGCCTACTGATGCTGATGAGACCCGCCTACGAGAATTTGTGGAAGGAGATAAAATATTCATCCACTCGAGAGCTAGCTAAAAGAGTCAGACTTTAGCACCATGTTCATTAGTCGCGCTAGGCATCGCATAAACTTGACATATAAGGTCAATCGCTCGGTACCGCATGAGCTGACTCAAGCAAATCTGGCGGAAAACTTTCGTTACAACCTGATACTTTTTTCCCCAAGAGCCACCGTTTCTGAGATATATCGATTCAAAAAGTTGGAAGAGTTGTAATCGTCATAATATGCACACGCTTCCACGCCACCTTTGAGGTAGTGTACTTAGCGCGTTTTCTTTTAACGTGGTTTCCCCGGTAGGCCTATTCCACGGATCTGTTGTGATTCTGTTTAATTTGAAACTATTGAATAATAAAAGATATTAGCAAGGGTTGAAAATGATAAAAGCGGTGTAAATAAAAAAAAAAAAAAATAGAGAAATTTATTCGTCTGATTCAAAATTCTCTAATACTTCTGTTTCTTCTTCTTCATCCTGGGTGCAAGTAAATTGCCTCAATAGTGATGCATCACATGTCTCCTCGTTGGTATCAAACGAATCCTCAACTGTTGGTGATTCAACATTGGAGCACGACCGGCCTTGACAATTTGTACATGCTAGGGAACAAAACAGTCCAACTTTTTTTGCAACCACATTTAGCACTACATCCCTTTTTACAGTTGCAAAAAACTGTGCTTAGCAGTTTTTCCGGCGCAGGTGGGAGTAAAGTCTAAACTGGTTCTAATGTATTGTCGACCAACTTCCAACCGCAGTCTTTTGGGTCTAGCTGATAACCAAGCCACACTTGATAATATACCCGTAAAAGATGTTGATGAGCAGCCGCTGAGGTTGGAGGAAGACAAGCTAATTGCACTTGTTGTTTATTTCGAGTATTTTTAACGAAACATGCATATCGAAACTTATCTAAGCACGCAGCTTTTTTAGGAGCTCCATACATAGAGAGAAGAAAACGTATTCCGTTGGTGATAACTTCTTGTGGAGTTGAATTACTCTTTTTAAAAACTTCAGCACATTGAACTAAATCTTTTTTTTTTCAAACATTTTAAAAACTGTTGTTTTACCCCTCCTGAAAAATGCAGATGTCTTATCACAGCCAGTTATTGCGTGTAAAAATAGTACATGATTTTGACACTTTGTAAAAGTAGATAAACTTTTCGATGAATATATTTCCGATTGATGTTGAGCTTTTCCAGGTTTAAAAAAAAAAAATATTTTTTTTTCGGTTGGAGTTCGAGCAGTGAGTAATGCGAGTAAGTCTACATCTTCACCTACAACAATAGTTGTATTTGTTAAATTGAATTGCTCTATTGCTGTTTCAATTATCATTACATCAGATCAGCATCATTATTAGCTTGTTTTACCTATATATTTTCAACAGTAAACTTTTCTTTCAACATTGAAATGAACCGAGATTTGTTGTGAGAATTTGCAAGAAATTTTTGTTGACTGGTAGGAATTGTCATAGATTGATCAAATAAAATATCAGAAGATGAAAATGTTGCTGAAGTTCTACGACGTTGTTCTGCGCTTTAATATTTCTCGTAAAACCATTATAGCCATCAAATACAACAGTAACTCTGGGACCAAAATGCCGACGTACATACTGAACGTATTTATCTAAGATAACGTTGAATGTTTCTTCGCTATCCCACACAACGCGGTGTAATAAATATCCTCCATCAATGATGTATGTCGCATTTATGTTGTTAATATCAAAATTTACCTTTTGAAAACAATCGTAAATGGCAGGCTTTTGAGTTTTGCGCATTCCAATGTCATCAAACAATGACAAAGGGTAGGGAGACAATTCATATTCAAAATATTTTTCATATTCATCTTGAAATGCCGCAGTAATACTCATTCGTTGGAACAATAATACATGGCCAACAGGTACTACTCATAGCTAAAAGAGGGACTACTCTGTCAGGGCGTTTTAATTTAATATTATTAAATGTTAGTCCTGTTATTTTTCACACAGAGTCAAGCCCAACTTCATGAGCTTTATAACAATTAATTTTATTATCACCAACGACACCACTTGCAATAGATACCTCAAAGGTGGCGTGGAAACGTGTGCATATTATGACGATTACAACTCTTCCAACTTTTTGAATCGTTATATATCAGGAACTGTGGCTCTTAGGAAAAAAGTGTTTCGACATTATTTATAGATAATTATCTGATCTACATCTCTTATTTTAAAAATTTCCGTTAACGGGGATGTTAGCTAACCTGGAGTGTCCGTTAAGGGAGGTTTCACTGTATGTATTTAGGAGACACTTAATATATTTAAGGCATTTTTTAAGTCATTTGTGTGCATGTATTAATTAAAACTTTAAACTGTGCAAGGATTTCACTATCAGATTTTAAATTAAAAGATTTTGAGGACCAGTACAAAGGCCAATTCATTTTACGACAATTTAAAAAACTAATTAATATTTTCATTGCTTATAAAAAGTAAAAAATTTAAAAGTAATCATTACTGATAGTTTCTGGAATGTTGTGTCATGATTTCAGTCTGTTCATTTAAAATTTGAAAATATAACCTTACCTTACTGCAGCAAAGTTGGCTAGATAAATACTTTAAAGCAGATTAAAGTAAATAAAAAACGTTGTAAAAAAACACACAAAGTTTTTTATTTACTTTATCGTTTAACACCAGTATTTTGGGTGTTTTTTCCGTTTAAAGCAGATTGTTTAATCGATAAAAATTATATAAAACATTTATTTCTAAGATTTACTATGAATAGCTTTCCTTCTAACTTACTGCTTCTGACTATGTGTAAGTACAACAAAATGAACTGCCTTATTCTGCCCAAAGATTTCCCCTAGGTTAAAATTCGTCTATTAGAACAGACAAGTTTTCCAAAGAAATGTCACTTATCCGATTATTTTTTTCGCATTTTTTGGCTTCTTTTACCTTTCGGATATTTATTGTTAATTTGAATACCAATAATACAGTAAGTTTTTCTTTCAGAGTGGAAAGGATTGCTGGTGGAGACTACAAACTGAAAAACCCGGGAATAATCATTCCTAAGGGTATGGTAGTCACCATACCAATATACGCCATGCACAGAGACCCTAAACTGTTCGCTGAGCCAGAAAAATTCAATCCCGATAGGTAATTATATGGTTTTTGATTATCTGACTATTTTTATAGCCTATAAAGTGATTAACAAGATAAATGGTTTTCACTCTAAAACATGTAAATAAGCATAAATTTTAAAAGCTATTTCAGAAATATTATTTATGTTTTTTGGTTATTAGGTTTTTTTTTATAGCATTTATAGAGAAAGTATAGAGATCTTTGTTATCCGTTGTCAGTCTGAATGTTAGTATGCCTATTTCCCCTAGTATTACCCTAAGTACTAATTAACAGATTTCGTTTTTAAAAACACAATATTTTGGTTCTGCACTTCACCTAATACTGAGAATATAAAATATTACCTCTAGGGCAGTCGAACGTAGATGTGAAATAAACTACAAATACTATTAAAGAGAAAAAGGGAAGACAAAAAGAATGCTTGTTTTTTTGGTGTGTGTTGTGCTTGTGTTACGGCAAGTCTACTCGAGGGGTATCTATCTAAGGGGGGTGGGGTACCATGATCAGAAGGCTTTTTGTGGGGTTATTCACCGAAGTATTAGATCGACAGTCGCGCTGTAGATCCGAACAGGGGACCTTTACCATGTTCACTGTTCAGTACCTTATCCCCTCAGCCATGGTGGGACCCAAGACAAAGAGAATCCCAGAAATAAAATAAAAAAATCTTTGGAAGCATCTGATAACTTGGGGACTGATTGAAAGTGTTGTCAATATGACACTTTATTTACAAATTTTTTGTTACTCAAGGAACGAAGATATCTAATTGTAGAATATCTAACCAGGGTAGACCTCTACTTCAGGTAAGGAGACTATTTCAATACGTGCACCCGCTCTATGTTGAGCATTACACGATTGGCAGCCCCCCTAGAGGAGTACCAATGGTCCGCCGCATAAAGCAGCAACCCTCTCGAGGAGTCTCAAAGAGGCCCTCATCAGGTTGCGCGGGGCTTGGCCTAGCGGGTGGTAAACGGCAACCCTTACCTGCTTCTCCAAACTAGAGGAGGCAGTGGCAGGAACCCAGACCAACGGGGCAGGACGAACCCGGCCCGCTGTCCACTCGTCGTCACTACAACAACCGTCGCACCGATGGAAAAATCTCAGGACACCAGATAGCACGAAACTCGTGCAGCATAGACACCTTAGGTTTCCTCTGTCAATTGACAGGAAGGAGGTCACAACCACGGTCGGAGGGACTCGTCTTCCATTCTGCGTGGTTCACCTGTTAGTTCTTTGCTCCATGCTTGTGCATGGCTTGCAAGAACCCTTTAAGGGTGGAACATCGCGAGAACCGCGGTTTTCCTGAAATACATGTACCACCAGTATTTCGAACTTTATGCACCACCATTGGGGGACCCGAGGGTCCCTCCCTGAGATACATGCGCCACCAGTATCTCGAACTTTATGCACCACCATTGGGAGGAGGCCCTAAGGCTCCTCCCTGAAATACATGCACCACCAGTGTTTCAAGTTTGATTTACCATAGGAGGATGCCCGTGCCTCGGCTTTCGAGGCGAGCATCTCTCCAGAAATACATGCACCACCAGTATTTCGAACTATGCACCACCAATAGGAGATGCCTGCCCCTCCGGCCTTTGGCCGAGCATCTCGGGAGATACATGCACCACCAGTATTCCCATTAGCAATTCGAAAAGTAAATACATGCATCACCCGTATTTGACTTTGCTCGATACATGCACCTCCAAGTATCTATCCCCCACCAGCTGTCCCTGGTTTGGGGGAGCGCTCGCTCTTTTCTCTAAGTTGCCCGTTAACTTAGTGAGTCTCCTAGCGCATCGAGGAAGCGGGATAGGGCCTCGCGCCCTTTATCACTCCGCACGTAATTATTGAATGTCGAGGCATCCAATTTCGGGCAGAACCGATTTCTCAGTTCCTGTAACCCTGGACAGTGGGCCACAATGTGCGAAGTGTCGGCGGGACTTGTCAGAGGGCAGAAGTTGCAGTTCCTTGTCTCCTTCACGGAGAACCTTCGAAAATAGGCCGGGAAGGGACTATGGTCCGCCACGACCCAGTTAACCTTCCTACTGTTCCATGTTCTCTTTTCGCTCACCATCGGAAAGATCGAATGCGTAACGCGTCCGACTTCTGCTTCTCCCCACCTTTTCTGCCACAGTTTCCTGGCTTCAATCCTCATGGAGTACTTCACACTCCTAATAGAACTCTTTACTCTTTTGTCGACTGAAGGTTTCTGTGTTCCACTCTTTGCCAGAGCGTCGGCTTCCTCGTTCCCCCAGGTTCCGACATGTGCCTTCACCCAGTGGAAGCGGATCCGCCTATCTCGATCTCAGAGTGGATTGCTGCAACCATTGCATTTCTGCAATTCAGCCTCGAAAGAGCTTGGAGAGAGAATTGGCTGTCTGTATAGACATCCACGGTTTCTGTGCTTCGGCAGTGTGGGTCCTGCAGACCTTTCAGGATTGCGACGAGTTCGGCCTGGAATACACTTCCATTGTCCGACAACCTGAAGCGGCCATCAGAGATTCTCTTCTGGCCACTGTACAGTACGTATCCTGATCCCACTTTGCCATTGAGCTTGGTCCCATCCGTGAAGAGCTCTAGTCCCTTCTTCCGTGGGCCCAAGGTGTCCCAGCTGATAAACGGACTCCTACTCGGGTGTGTGCCCCATCGTGGAAGTTCGCCCTCTACTTCGGAGGGTTCTATTCTCGTATCTCCGAACTGGATCGTCTGACCCTGCTTTCGGAGTCTCGAGATGAGCGCTTCTTTCTCCACCTGCAGGTCTAGCGGTAGGAGGCCCGCAAGGACACAGAGCGCGGCACTGCTTGTTGTGCGGTAACACTTTGTTATCGCCAGCAGTATAATCCTTTGCACCTGTATTAGGCGTGTCCGCAATCGCTCTGTTCCTCCGTCCCACCAGGCTCCGCAGGCATAAAGAGCTACGCGCTCCATTCCACGTTTATAGAGGCTCTTCAACACAGTCCCGCTAAGCTGGTTGCCGGGCCTTGTTAGGCTGTGGAGTCTCACTACGTATCTCGCCAGCAGTTGCTTAAGATGTGCGACGTGTGCCAAGGAATTCATCTTTTGATTAAGCACCACACCCAGAACCTTCAGCTCTGTCTGAAACTTAACTGTGCTACCCCCGAAGCGGATAACTGGGGCAGTAGAGCTTTTTCCTTCCTATAGGCTATTTCCAGAACCTTCCTACGGTCGGAGTCATCGGTGCAGCGTTGGAACCTCCTCCGTTTCGCTGTCACCTTCCTCCGGTGGATCGCTAGTTCGAGCGTCCACCACGAATTCACACACCTAGGCCGGTGGTCTCCGCTGCCAGTGGCCCGGCTACTCCGAGCACAACTCGCCCACATGGCCCCTGTCACCTTTTTCACACAGTAGTCGACTCTGTTCTCTCAAACCCAGTCAACAGAATATTCAGAGAGCTTGCGGTCAAGCAGCTGTCTTACTTTGGGAATATAGAGCTTATTAAGCCTTATTCTCTTAGACTGCTCCAACCTTTCTTCACCAATGTGAAGGGTTGTGACAATTCTAAGATGGTCTGTACCTGACTCGAGGTCGACCAAATCCCATTTCCCTACCTGAATTTCGCCCTGTAGGCGGGCTACTGACAGGTCTATCCAACTGGAGCCTCGTACGCTCTGGAACGTCGGGTCCGATTCTGGATCGTTTAGCAAGTTCAAGTCATTTGCCAGAAGGAACTCTAGAACAGTGTCGCCACGGGTGTCCTCAGTGTGACATGGGTTCCCCCATGCTGAATGTTTCGCATTGAAGTCGCCCAAGAGGATCAGAGAAGGGTTAGCATTGACCAAAGCTTGCAGACAATCCATCTGCTCGGTGACATCCTCGTTGGGAGACAGATAGCATGTTGCTACCGTTAATGAGCCTCTGTCCGTGTCCAAGCCTATTGCTACTATGTCCTTGGTTAGCAGCTTTACGATAAATTGCAATCTGGGGTTGCTTACGATTATCGCTGCTCGTCCATTTGGACTATGAACTACCGGACGTGAGTTAGGCATTCCGCCCACTCGTCCCCCGTCTTTCAGGAGGTAGGGTTCCTGGACACAGACTAGATCGTATTGATCTAAGTCTCCTTGGAGGATGGCAGAAGCCGCGAGACTCCTCCCGACATTCTGTTGCGCAATGGTGAGACTACCCATAGTTAGTCTTCTTTTTAAGCATCGACACTTCATAGATCCTCGTTGGGCAATTCTCTGCTTTTGCAGAGTGGTCTACACTCACTACGTTTCTCCCGGCATTCCGCCTGTTCCGAGCTTCGCAGATGTGGCACCTAGTGAAGGGCTATACAATCCTTGAGCAGGCTATGCAATCCTTGCTCATGTAGCCTTTACCTCCGCAGTTCAGAGAGCGTTTCTGGGCTTTACGGGTAGTGCTTAAGTGACCGTACTCTCCACAACGGAAACACTGAGTAGCCCTTAGGTTTTCCACCACCTTTATCTTACACCAGTCCATGGTTATGCGCCCTAGACTCTGTATTGCATGGAAGACTTTAGGGGAAACTTCCACTATGACGTGGCGTGTATCCCTATTTTTGATGGAGTACCTGATGGTAATCTCCTCACATGCCAAGCCCTCCTCTTGGTCCCGAATGGCATCGACAACAGCACGGTCGTCGAGTTCCCATGGAACATCTACCAAGCAAAGTTGGGAGTTTCTGCGGACCGGTTTCCTTACGGTAACCTTATCTTTCAGCTTGTCGCTGGCCGAGATCTGCCTGATTAGAATATCTAGGTCTTCCTCGGTCTCTGTCCGTATTTTCATACCCCCATTCTTCGCCTTACGGGTCCAGAGGACTTTGGCGCCCAGTCTCGCTGGGTTCACCTCCCTGCATACTACGTCCCTTACGCACACACCTTCTTTTTCTGCATCGATGAACATGACATGTTCGGACGCGGTGCTCTCCCGAGGCGGGGTCGCTACTGTGACATGTGATGTACAACCACTGGCGCCTGTCACCTGCGCCTCTGTGGAGGGTTGAATTGGGGCGTCTGAGATTGTCCCATCCACGTCCGCCTCAGACGTTTGGATGGGAGGGAGTTCTGTGGCATTTTGATTACACCCACTAACGCTTGCCACTTGCGTGTCTGTGGGCGGTGAAGAGATGGCAACTGAATTGGGCGGCCCCACAACGCTTGCCATCTGTGCGTACGTGGGTTTCTCAGCACGGAGAGCCGCAATCTGATCCCGCAGGTTCGCCTGTGTAAGGCTATTCCTAACGAACAGCTCATACATGTCCATGACCCGCCTCATGACGGCTTTTCGGTCAACAGACTTCAGGGGTCCCTGCAGGTCTATTGCTACAAGTAGCAATAGCTCTCTGGGCCTTAGCCTCTCAATCTCCTCCTTTACATACCGCGCGGGCATGCCGGAGAGATTGTCGCAGAAGTTTTCCACTTCCGCTATGGCACTACCAAGAGACATTTTCACCAATCAAAAGCAATGTGGGCGCAAATAGTGCACACTACAGTCTAGCGTCGTATCTACCAGGTCTCAATACCCTCTATAAATCGCTCTACTTAGCCACCACACGGGTGCCCGACCGGAACGACGAGGACGTGAGAGCAGTTAAAATTGGTAATGTGACGGATAGACTCTGGGCCGTTGTCCGCCACAAAAAACAAGCAAAAATCGCACTTGTACAAGCCAATCTCGTGACCTCCCGGTCCTACTTCAGGTAAAATATCTGGATCCGTTCATGAACCCAGATAGTCAGACCTGAAAACTAGGAATTAGGGTATTGTGTCGAGATAACTTTTAAATTTTATAAGCAGAGGGGACATACATGTTAAAAAAAAACAGACATTGATAATATAATATACATTCACAATTATTTTTTAAAAATATCTTTACTGGCAAATATTTCGACAGTTTTAAATAGTGTCCAGCTCTCCTGCACACAAAAAATAAATAAGTTCTGTAAAGTGCAGTAACTAAACAACTATATTTCATTTACCAGAGAGACAAAAGAAATACAAATTGTTATAAAAAATATTCTGTCCTAAAATGTTGTATTTCTTGATTATCGTCCAATTTAGGTTTACACCTGAAGAACGATCTAAACGGAATCAGTATGCTTACATACCTTTCGTAACTGGTCCGAGAAACTGCGTTGGAATGAGGTTTGCTCTGATGGAAATTAAAATGTGTTTGGTACATGTACTTAGTAATTTCAGATTTAGAACATGTCCAGAGACAAAGGTAACTAACTATACATTACCATTTTTGTAATCAAACTGAGTTAAATCGAAAAATTCAAATAAAAAAATCTATAAACAATGCAATAAGTCATATGCATTAGTTCAATTGAAAATATTTTTCAATTAAAAATGTGTTATAATTTACCTAACGGCATAATTAATACCAATAAAAGTTTAAATGTTCAAAATCAATTTATATATTATTAATTATATTAAAGGCTTCTTAGATTCCTTTCTGTATCCAGCGTTGCACAGATGCCTATCTGAGCATTATAAGATGAATGTGGGGGAAGCAACGTTTGTCATAGAAAAGGATTATCGCTCATTGCGTCTTTGCAACGATGGGAGTGAACAGACTAATTCAAAAATTCAAATAAAGATTTTTTTTAGTCAAAATTCGACAAATGTATTTGTATAGTGAATTTTTTTTCTATTATTATTACTTTCATTAAACTTGCAAGATAGAAATATCAAGCTTAATTCAAAATTTTGACTCGTTTCGACTTCTCTAAGTTTAATACTGTCACCAGAAACACAAATTCTTGAATGATTTAGGCCTATTTCACAGTTATTTTATAAGAATTATGTTAATAACAATCGCAGATTTAAACACTTGCATTGATTTTCATGCATCTGAGTGCAATCGAAATTGCGTTTGCACGCATGATAAGTTAGCAAGTATGAAAGATCATAAAATAGTTCCAAAAATGCTTTACAGAATGGTAACCTTAGCCTTTTTACATTAGAAATAAGTAGGTTATACAGAAAATTCATCATAACATATCAGTCAAGAAATTAAAGTCTAAAATGATAAAATTAGTTTAGTATCTTTTTAATTTACTTATTTTTCTTAGGTTCCTCTGGAATTCACCATTGGCCAATCGCTGTTGCACCCTAAAAGCATCAAGTTAGATCTCGAAATAAGGAAAGATACTGTGACAGGTTTATAAAAGTGATGAAAGGAATAACAAATATTCCTGCGCTTTGATCCGCTCATTTTTATGTCTATCATTATAAACGACTAAAATGAACACCAGAAATATGACTGATCAGAGAAAGAAATGTGTGTATATTGTACTGTACCAACGAACATTTTACTGTGCTTGTATTTATGATAAAACTCATTTAGTCTTGTATATAAGTCAATAAAATTTGGTGTATAAATATTTAATAAGAATATGGCATTTACTGAAAATGTATACATGCGATTGTAACTTAAATAGTAGTAGTATATGTAAAATAATAACAAAAATCAGCTCGCTGAAAAGTCGCCCATTGAGGGAGGCTATTGCTTTCTAGCATAATCGCCGTATGTGTGGAAGATTTTCTGTAAAAGGCATCCAGCATGTAGATTATTTTCATTCTATGAAAGAACAGCTTGGGTTTTCTATCTACAGCGACTATTTTCATTCTTTGACGATTTACGAATGCGATTTTCGAAAATCATTTCCCATTAAAATTGCCATTGAAACATTTCTCCACACATTCTTAAGTGGGAAATATTAACCCTCCCAAAAACTTGATCTCGCCAATCGACAGCAAATATCCAAGCTGTACCATGAAGGATTGAAGATTGAGGTCATGCTATCCATATAGTATACAGTGGCGGCTAATAGCTTCAGTTATCGGGGGTGTTGCGTAAAGAAAACTGATTCATTGTTTTAATGTTTAGTAAAAAGCAATAATAGGTAAATATAAGGAAAATTTCCGTACTAAAAAATGAATAAAATTATATTTTTTTACATTGATTGCTATATTTTGAATTTTCATCTATACATACTACAAAAAGTACAGCAGCAAGAGATAACGTCACCCGGGAAAACCTTATTTTGGCTTCCCCTTCTTTGGATTTTTGCCCATGCTGCACTTCGCCCGGGGCACGCGACCGTTGGCCCATTTGTCCCCTGACGCCTGCGTCATCCAGCAATATGAATAATGATACACTTTACAACTTAATGGAATAAGGAAGAAAAATAGGGACGACGCATAAATTATGTTACGCTTGTATAACATTTAGTGCGTATTTAAAATTTAAAAGTCTTTCAGATTTTCTTACTTTTTATTTTTATTTATTTATTTTATTACATAAAATATTGCTGAGAGTCTCTTTTTCACCTACGCACATTAAAAAAAATTAATCTGACCTTTTTTTTTTTTTTTTTTTTTTAAAGCACTAGTGTAGTATTTCGTTCAAACCCACATTTGTGTCTACGCGACTTTGTAGACATAAACTGTCACGGTGAAGATCTTTTCAAATGTGTTTGCCAGATAACACGGATGGAAGGGGGGGGGGATAAAATGTTGAAAGTAACACAAGGTTATGGATTTCAATCCCGAATATGTGTTTTATGGAACAAGAAAAACAAACACAGCACACTCATTGATTATGATGCCCATTCCAAACAGTATTTAAAGTGGTGCAGTATAGTTGGAATATGCTTGGCGAAGATTGTAAAAGAGTTTCAGCAGGCGATTTTAAGATAGATATCGATTCCAAAGATGTGTTTTATGGAACAAAAAAGAATTGATTCCTATTTTAACGCCCCACTGTCGCCGACCTAAAAAATTGCCGCACTTTGGCGCAAGTCATGGCAGTCATGGGTCTCTAAGAGTTATGCACAAGTTTCAACGCTCCCAAAAGAACTAGATGAAAACGAAAGTGAACAAATTGGCGATAAACGCACCAGTTAAGAAATTTGAAAACAACTTATTACTGAAACTACATTCATTGGCAACCCAAAATAAATAAATAAGCAATGGAATGCTGTACATTTTTGTTGTTCCAAATCACCATTTTAATTCAGAATTACGGTTGTCACATAAATACAAAAAATCGGTGTGATAACTGCATATGTTTAATTATCTCCACCTTGGCGAGAGTCGGGCGTTAAAGTAGAAATCAACCCAAGAAAGACAAACACGGCACACTCGTGGATTATGAAATTATGATGCACATTCCAAATAGTATTTAAAACGGGGAAGTAGGGGCGGCCCTAGGGCCGGACAAACCGGACCCCTGTCCGGGGCGGCAAATTTTAGGGGCGGCATTTTGGCTCGAATTTGAAATTAGCAAACGAATTGTTAAAAAATATTCCGAAGAATATCATTGTATATAACTTTACAAGCTGATGTACCCATCAGTCATTGATGGGTTTTTTAACTAACTGCGCGAAATTTCGTTTGCATTGTAGGAGAAGAAAAAATGCAATTAGCAAACTGGCAGAAATATAGAAAGCAAAGTTATAACTCTTCTGTATTGTTTAAAGATTACAGGTTTGAGACAAACTGTCAATAGAGAAAATATTTTACATTCAAAATTAACATTTTCTTTTAGTGGATAAGCTTCCTATATCAAAATTTCATTTAAAGGTGCAAAAGAAGATGCTAGTAATGAATATTAAACTGAGAAGAGAATACCTGGAAAATTCTTTGTAACAGCAAGTAGTATATATTTAACACTGCAACATCTGATTGAATTATATTTTGATGATTTTACTTGATGCGCGGAGAACTTTATTAAAGTTTACGTCATACCTCAAAAATAATTCAAATTTCTAGCAAATTAAAAACCTGTAATTTTAATTTACTAACCGCCTACTTTTTAACAAAATTTCATTTCATTTCCTTTTGTCTGACCACTAGTTGTTTTCACGAAGTGGTCACACAAAATTTTCTCAAAATAATATATATATGTATATATATATATAATTAAGAAGAATTCAAACAACGTTATTTAACTCAATCTCCTCGTCAGTAACTGAATTTTGTTCTATTAACTTTAGAAATTTTAATATTATGCCTGAAAATTTTTGCACGATTTTCTGAAAATTAAAAATATAATAATAATTTTAAAAAAGAAATCGGTGTAATTTGTTTAAGTCGAACAGCCACCTATTGTATTACCTCCAGACGCCTTTAAGTGACCCCCATCTCTCCCCGTCCCCTAAAAAAAGAAAAAATGCAATGCAACTTTTACAAACTCTTTCAATTTATTCAAATCTTTTAAAAATTTCGATAATGCTTTGTTACCTATCACATGACCTAATTTCATTCTGTTCTCTTAATCCGTTTATGATGGATGCCAGAACAAACTTTTTAAGCGATTTTTACAAAATCTAAATCAAAGTCTATGAATTATTTAAAACAATTTTGGTATCTATTGTTTCAATTAACTTACCATTCAATATAATTCCAGTTTCATTCTATTCCATTGAGCCATTTTTTAACAAAGGGCGAACATACATTTACACACAGTTTTCAAACAACAGTTTTAAATCTCAAAACTTTTAAACGAATTAGAAATATTTTAGCACCTGCAGTTTAAATTAAGTTGCCTCTTTTGGTGTGGCTATAAAATTAATTTCATTCGCTTCAGTTGTTTATATGTGATGTGCAGACAAATATTTACTCATTTTGCATAGATTTTCACAAGGTTTCCAGTTGGATTCAAATTACACTTTGTTAATGAAGTTCAACAATCCAAATACTATCCCATATTTCTAGATTGCATTCCTGATGCCAAAAAAATCGTACAAATCGCATTCTTGGTAAGGTATAAAGTTATTGACAAATCTAATTCCAATGAGGCTACCGTTAAAATTGATGAAAGAATTTTAAGTTTTTGTTTGTGATTTGGCTTCAGGATTATTTAATTCTCTCAAACAGTTCATGTTCCTACGTTCTATTATTATTTGGTATTAAATCTTCAATTCCGTGAATCCATTAACCCTACAGTGCATACTGTAGCGAATTGGCTACACTCTCATTTATTTTTTATTTTTTTTTTTTGTAATAAAAAGAAAATGTTGTAGTTTTTGTTTAAAATATGCATTTAAAATAAATGTAAGATCTTATGGAAATAAATTTTAGTTTTTAAAATGTATGCCAGCATTATTTTTTGAGAAATCAAGCATGGATTTATAACAAGTGCATCCAGTTCACTGAACAAACTTTAGCTGAATTTTTAATTGCTTCTAATTTTTATTGCTAAATGAAAATAAACACAAAACTATTAAAACATGGTAATATTGGACTAAATAAAGTAAAATTGGGCTATATTACTTTCTTCGGTTTTACGAGAGCTGTAGGGTGGAGCTTCGTATCTGAATATTTTTTATGATTTTTCTGGGAAATTACATGCTGAATTTTTTAGCAAATATTTTTCCTAGCATAAGTAAATCTAAATGAAGTTGCGATTTTATTTTCAGCCCATTTTAAAAAATCATGCATTGTAGTGTTAATAAAGCTATTGCAGTCAAAAGACAACGATTTACCACCTGCTCTAGAACTCTTATGAAACTGTAAAGATTTTTTTTCAAAGGAACTTCGATTGGATGTGATTTTAAATGAAATGTTCTGTTATGCAAGAGAACTGACCGACGAGATAGTATTCTGGCTAACACTGAGTTTACGCAGAAACGTAACATATTAATTTTGATTGCGAAGCACGAGATGATCTGCCGAAGGATCCTAAATTAAAATTCAAGATAGTTTTATTTTTTACAGTAAATAAAGCGATTGCCTTAGAATGCAGATTTAATTTAATAAGTACCCAATGTAATTATTTTAAATTTTTGCACGGCATATATGAGTTAAAAGATACCCCTAAAAAGTGCTAATTAAACATTGTAACACAGTGTAACAGTATTAACACTGTGTAAAGTGTAAACAATTAGAGTTAATGCTGACCGATGGAGAATCAGGGAATATAAACGCTCTTGATCTAGTAAATGAACTAGTGTCAGTTACTGCCTTATTAGGCAAAAAAGAATGCCCAATTGAAATTTTTAAGCTAATTTCAACTCTAGATTTTACACGCACTTCTGCTTCGAGAATTTAGCTTTCTTTGCCGACAATTGTGGCAAGTGCAGAGAAGAGTTTCTCAAAATTAAAGTTAACTAAAAATTTCTTTTGTTCCACAACTCTTCCAGATACGTTAAATAATTTAACTACATTGGCTATCGAACATGAATTAGTTGAAAAATTGATTTAAGAGAAAAAGTCAGGAATTTTGCGAAATTAAAAGCCAGAAAAAGAACTCTTGATTTTTCTCTCTTTCTTTTGGTTTTTAGCTAAATGTGTGGTTTTTAATAAATATGGTTTTTTCTTATGCTGTGTTATGTTTAAAGAGCTATTCCAGTTTTATAGGCATGAAAACAGAATCTGTAAACAATTTATTTCTTTTAATAGTAATTTTACTGTGGGAGGGGGGGGGGGCGGCATTTTATATTTTTGTCCGGGGCGGCAAAACTGTTAGGGCCGGCCCTGCGGGGAAGTACAATTGAAATTTGCTTGGCGAAGATTGTAAAACAGTTTTAGTAGGCGATTTTAAGATAGATTTCGATTCCACTTTCCAACTTAATGGAATAAGGAAAGGAAATAGGGAGGACGCATGGATAATGATACGCTTTTAATATATAGCACTTTAGTGCATCGTTTCTCAACCTGTGGTGCGCGACCCCCAAGGGGGGAGCAGAGGATTTGCAGGGGCGGGGGCGAGAAAAACCAAAGAGCAACTCATTTTTACTCAAAAATATGTCCATTTTCGCTTAAATGCTCATTCAAACTTTACTGATAACATTATTTTGTAGAACATTCGACTAAATGTTCATTGCTAAAGATTAAAAAACTGAATGTATGCTGTAAAATGTGAGGGGGACGCCACCGTAAGTTAGATTTTATTGAGGGGTGCGCGACGTTAAAGGTTGAGAACCGCTGCTTTAGTGCATATTTAAAATCTGAAAGTGTTTCAGATTTTCTTACTTTTGGGGGGGGGGGGAGGGTGTGTGTGTGTGGTACAATAGGTCCACCTTTCCTCAGCTGCAAAATGCTTTAGGCAGGAAGGTACCTCGAATCCATGTGGCTGCATGCAGTAAACGAAGTTGTGATTAAGGCTGTTGTAGTTCGAAGCACTTCGAACTACAACACGAACGAAACCTTCTTGATGGTCTTGGTACAGAAATTAAATTAAACTAATTTCGTTAGGTACTCGAAAAAATTCAGAATGATTCCTCATAAGCCGCACTACACACTGTAATAAACGAAGAAACTGAGCCTTATACGAAAAAAAAAAAAATAATAATAATACTGAAGCACTGTTCATACGTTTCTATCATTTCTACGTTTTTTAGTTCATTTTTACGTTATAATTTACGTAATAATTAAGAGTTTTAATTTGAACATAGAATCACTGGATTTGACATTACTGGCGTCCGTGGACAGGACCGGAACAACTGGTGATTTGATTCGGAATATCTTGTAGATTACGACATCTGGTGAAAAGGGGTGAGTACCCTTTTTAAATACCTTAAGAATGGAACAGTTGAATTTGTACAGACAAACGAGAGCAACACATCGTACGCTGACTACAAAATTATGTAGTAAAATTGAAAAGAAATGAATCAAAAAGCATAGAGGATCTTGAAGACCTCTTAGAGCAATTACTTGAAAAATCTCGCATCTTAAAAGAACTCGATAACAAAATATTACCTCTGTTGAAAGAGGCCGAAATCGAAAATGAGGTGCTCTCTAGTTCTGAGTATGATGAGAAAATAATATCATTGAAAACCAAACTAAATCGACGAATAAAGAACTCGAAAAACACTAAAATTGAATCTGATAGTTCTCATAATAGTAGTATTTCATACTCAGAGCAAACTGTTCCAGAAATAAAAACTGGAAAATTACCGAAATTGCATATTCCTAAATTTTATGGTGAAACGGACAAGTACTTGGATTTCTGGAACGAATTTGAAAGTTCCATTCATAAAAATCCCCATTTATCAGGTGTAGATAAATTTTCATATTTGAAAAGCTTAGTCGGGGGTATTGCCGGTAGAGCAATTAACGGTTTTGCTCTATCGGAGAAAAATTATGCCGAAGCAATCAAAATATTAGAATCTAGATTTGGTAGAAAGGATATGCTTATACAAGCTCATTTGAATAATTTATTAAATATAAATCCTGTAAAAAGTTCGGATGACTTACGCAGATTACGAAACTTGTATGACAAATGCGAGACTGAAACAAGAAGTCTACAGTCTCTCGATGTTACTTCGAATACGTATGATAACTTACTCTGCCCCATAATATTGAAATTATTACCCCCTGATTTAACTCTAGAATTTTCACGCAAACAAGATAAAAATGGAAAATGGGAAATTCAATCATTAACTGATTTCCTCCGATGTGAAATCGAAAGCAGAGAACGAGCGTTTGCTATTCATAAAACTGATTCCAGACGTTCGGTCTGGCAGAATGGCTCTAAATTTGAAAGCAATAATCCTAACAAAACAAAATTTTCCTCCAAGCCCACATTCCATCCAAAGAATTATAAATCTAACGCTTCTACAGCTGTTGAACTCTTAACTAATCAGGATGATAACAAGTGTTTATTCTGCGACTCAAAAACCCATGAACTGAAAATTGTTTCTCCTTAAACGTCAATGAAAAGAAAGAAATTTTAAAAAAGGAAGGCAGATGTTTTTGTGTTTGGAAAAAAATCACAGAATAATTGATAAAAGTTGTAAAGAGAAATCTTGCTCCTTTTGTAATAAAATGCATAATATTGCATTATGTTTTAAACGAGAAAATACTGCACAAAAAATTTATCAGAAATCCGAAAAAACCACAAATACTGCTGGGAATCAGGCGTCTAACGGAAGAAGCAAAATTCTATTGCAAACTGCAATGGCTGAAATAATTGGTCCAAGGTCAAGAAACATAGTGCGTTGCATAAGCGTAAAGTTTTCAAAATTATTGGGCGGGCCGGGCCCCTCAACCACATATATTCACATCAGTGGCGTAGCCAGGGGGGTTAGGGAGTAATAACCCCCCCCCCATGAAAAATTTTTGGCTACGCCACTGATTCACGTATATATAACTTACTCATACCTGCCAACTACTACGGAATAGAATTAACCACTTTTTCTACATGATTTTTTGGCTTAAGATATAGAAAAATTTTTGTGCTGCGCGCCAGCTGGTTACTATTTTGAAAAAAATTATTAAAAAATTATACTGTTTACAAAAAGTGGTTAATTTTATTCCGTAGTAGTTGGCAGCTATGACTTACTATATATAAGTGTCAATTATTGGAGGCGCTCGAGCTCTATGGGTCCATAGAATGCTACACCTATGTAAGGTAAGTATCCATGCTAGTATCTTCCTACCATGTTATAAGTTAAAAGTAGAAGCAAAGTAAAAAATCCAAAAGGGAAAAAAAAAACATTTTCGATGACATAGTGCATTTTAGACCCATCTGAACTTTTTTTTTCATTTACATTGTATAATCTGATTTTAATGAACCAGAGCCTGGCGAGGGCAGCTTATAGTCACATTGTGTGTTACGTGGCGTCACAATGAATACAAAATCTTGATTGAAATCAAAAGAAGAAAATTTTTAAAAGTAAAGCCTTTTTTAAACGTTTGTAAATGGCGTGAAATCCTTTTTTTTATGTTAGTATAAATGAGTTTTCTGTATTGAGTGGTAAATTATTGGGTGGGCTCAGCCCCTATTCACAATTTATTGGGGGGGCTCGAGCCCCACGGGCCCATATAACTCTACGCCTATGGTGCGTTGTTTATTTGATGGGGTGCTCAACGCTCTTACATAAAGACAGACGTCGCCAGAGCGTTATGCCTGCCTGGAGTGGGGAAGGAAAAATTGACTATACATACATTTCAGTCATTGACGCCTATGCAGGAGGAATGCGCTCCTGTAGAGTTCAAAATAAAAAACAAACTTAACGGAGAACTAATAAAGATCGAAGCTCTTGAAATTGATAATATAACACAGGCAATATTGGATCATCCTGACACCGCAATTTATGATGAATTAAAAACAAGAGGTTTAATGTTGGCAGACCTATGCCAGATTTCAGAAAATGATAGAAATATTTCTTTGTTGATTGGTGCTGATTTTTATTTTTATTTTCTATCTGGCAAATTACAGAGCTTGAGTGATGATTTAGTGGCTGCAGAGAGTAAATTAGGCTGGGTCTTGATGGGACGTTCCCAGGAAAATAAAAAAGACAACTCATATGCTCATTGCGCCACAACTATGTTTATAAATTCCTCAAGTGTTGAAGAGCTCTGGAAGTTAGATACATTAGGCATTTGAGACCCGATAGAAATTAGCACTAAAGAGGAGAAAGAGCAAATTGCGTTAAATCATTTCAAAGAAACCGTTTGTGTAAATGAGGAGTGTCGTTACGAAATTAAGTTGCCGTGGGTTGAGGGTCGAAACGAATTGAAAACAAACAGAGATATCGTGGAAAAAAGATGTAACTATAATACAGACAAATTAATTAGGAACGGTAAATATGCAGAATATGAAGCTGTATTTTTGGAATGGCTTAGTGAAAATATTATCGAAGATGTCCCCGTTGAGGAAATAGAAAATCCCTCTGATTATTTACCCCACAGAGGTGTTTATAAAGAGCAGTCCACAACAAAAGTCCGATCCGTATTTGATGCATCGTGTAGAGGAAAAGATAGTCCTTCGTTGAACGATTGTTTAGAGAAAGGGCCAAATCTACTTGAACAAATACCGCCTATATAAATGCGCTTCCGAAAAGATAGTATAGGGGTGATATCGGATATAAAAAAGGCCTTTCTACAGATTTCAATTGCGGAAGACGATCCTGATTTTTTACGTTTCTTGTGGTGGAAGACTGCTGAAGAGCGTGAATTTCGAATATTTAGGCACAGGAGATTAGTTTTTGGTCTTAATTGTTCTCCATTTTTGCTCGCAGCCGTTTTAGATCACCATATTGAATTATAATCGTCTCAGTTTCCTGCAACTAGTGCTATGTTGAAGAACGCATTTTACGTAGATAACTGTATAACATCAGTCCCTAATGAAGAAAAACACCAACAGTTCATTGGTGAATCCATCGAGATATTGAAGTTGGGATGCTTCGACTTAAGAGGGTGGGAGTTTACCACATTAAAATCTGAGGAAGATTTTGAACCTACTCCTGTCCTTGGTCTGCTATGGGACAAACACGAAGATGTTTTGTTTTGCAACATCAAAGATATAAATTTCAATTCTTTAGAAGTATCTCGCAGAAACATACTTTCAGTGGTACATCGAATATTTGATACAATAGGAATTTTATGCCCTACTACTTTGATTCCTACACTAATTATCCAAAAGTCTTGGAATTTAAAAGTAGGCTGGGACACTCCCTTACCCAGTGAATTTCAAGCAGAATTTAAATCGTGGGCAAAAGACTTACTCTTATTATCGGAAAAAAAAATATCTAGATATCTTAACATCACACTCGAAAGAACTCAGTTTGCATACATTCTGTGATGGAAGTAAGCACGCTTACAGCTGTGTGGTGTACCTTCGAAATGTTCTTGAAGATGACGTGAAAATACAATTGATTCAGGCTAAAAGCCGTGTTGCTCCATTGCGGAAAGTTACTATCCCCAGAATCGAGCTAATGGCTTGCTGTATAGATGCACGTCTCGCGTCTACAATTTTACATGCACTAAACCTAGCAAATGTTACTTGCTATTACTGGACCGATTCTTCGACCGCACTCACTTGGATAAAGAAGGAAGATAACTGGGGAATTTTCGTCGATAATCGAGTCAAAGAAATAAAAGGGCTGACGAACAAAGAAGAGTGGAAACATATACAGAGTTCTCTCAACGCAGCAGACTTGCCATCCCGTGGTTGCTTTATTAAGACTCTGCTAAGATCCAACTGGTGTCTGGGACCACAATGGTTGAAAAAGGATATAGATGATTGGCCTGAAACGCAAGTAGAACCAAATGAAGCAGAGGTCTCAATAGAAAGAAGAAAACGTGTTCTTCTTGCAGCCACCATTAGTACTCAAGAGAAAGGATGGTTTTTAAAATACTTCTCCAACTACACGCAAATAGTGCGAATGACAGCCTGGATGATGCGGTTTGTCACTAATTGTAAGAAACCAGAATCTAAATTAACCGGAGAACTCACGGTACCAGAAATTGAATCCGCTGAGAAGAAATTGTGGCGACTTGTCCAAAAGGAAATGTCTGAAAATGATATCGCTCTTAAAGGACTTTGCACCTTTGTCGACAAAGACAGTTTGATAAGATTGAAAACCAAAATTATTAAGAGAAGATGAAGAAGACTTTCGATGCCCCGCATTGCTACCATCAAATCATGAATTGGTAGAACTGTTGATTTTAGATTACCACCGACGATCTTGCCATGCTGGGGTTCAATTTGTTCTTTCCAGTTTTAAAGAAAAAAATTCTGGATTTTAAAGGGCAGAAAGACTGAGCAGAGTTATAAATGGATGTGTTCGCTGCAAAAGATACAACCCTTCTACAGAACTGATAAACAAAAGGGTTGACATTCTATTAAAAATGACTATAAGACTAGATTTGGCCGGAAAGTCAAAAAACCTTTGAAATATCCATAAATGTTTATCATTGTATTAATGTTTTCTTTTATCTTTTCAGAAACTCTTTTTGTAAAATTTGATGCTGTATCTTATGTATAGTATATTCTGCTAGAAATTTTGGTAAGCTATTTTTTCTGATTTTAATTTTTGCAATATTCCAGAGATGTAAGTTCGTATAATTGTTTATCATTTTCATATAATTGTATTCTATGCAGTTTTTGAATGTTTTGATTTTCCTTCCCACTGAAAATCAAAAGGTGGGAGGATGTCGCGAGCATGAAAAGTTTCGGTTCGCCGTGTGGTGACCACCAACTAGAGCAGTCGAATTTGAGATAAGCAGGAGAGCGGACGCATGACAACGCCGTCTCCTCGAATTGAGTTTTGATACTTTTTGATATGTTATTGATATTATTTGACACTATTGATAAACGAGAAATTTTTGATTTGGTGTATATAGTAACTTGTAAATAAATAAATGTTTGTGCCGTGAAGCAAGAGTTTTAATTTGAACATAGAATCACCAGTGGCGGCCCGTGGTCAAAACTGTTAGTGCAGCCGGAAGCATATGAGCCTCCCCCCCCCCTCCTCCGGACAGGAATGGAAAATCTTTGTTATTGAATTCGAAAGCTGGCGGATTAAGCCCTCACCGAGGAAAAAAAAAGAAATTACATAAAAAATGTAAGAGATCCTATTTTACTTTTCCATAAAATGGACATAAATTTCAACCAGCCGCTCTTATCCTCAAAATTGCATTAATCCGTGTCTGATTCGAAGTTTCCTTAGAATTTTCTTTTGTAACGATAACTTGAGAAGAAAAGAAAGAAAACGTACTTATTTTTCATAAGTCAAATCAATCCTCCTTTCTTTTAAACTTGCGAATCGGTCAGTGATGTCCTCATAAAAAGGCGTTGTTTTAATTCAGATATCAATAATTTTAAAAGCTCTTTAAAATTTCCTATGTTTAAAGAATTTTTTCGCTCGCCATGTCCTCTCAATGCCAGTTCTTGCTTACTTAAAAACAATACTGCTTTGATGGGTAATTGTCCATTCATAAGCGTCTATTCAGGCTTACCTTCTTGATAATTTCAGCAATATAAAGTCGAGAGTTTGCCGAACAAATATTCTCCTTACTCCCTCCCTCACTTCACGAGCCAATCAGAGTCGAATTCACAGGTGCTGCCGACCTTTCAAAATCTTGAATGAGCTGAGTCTTAGCTGCGTACCCCCATTATAGCCTATGCCGGAGGAAATGCTTACGTAACCGTTGTCATGGCAAAGGTGCTGCCAATTTTCTTATCAGCGCTCTGGGCTGAACCAAAGATTTTCCCAATTGAATTGCGGGAAGATTAAAGTGCTTTTTTTCTGACTGAGCGATCTGGCCACAATACGGTTTTTTTGTTTGGTTTTTTTTGGAGATTTTTTTAATTTACCATAGGAATTCCATAATTCTAATCTGAATTTAGGAAAATTAGTAGAATAAATTATTTTAAAGTATGTGCTGATGATTTCAAGTGCAGCCCGGCTGTACTTGCTGTATCCCACGAGCCGCCACTGAGAATCACTGGATTTGACAACTTGCCTCTAGATGCCGATGCAGCGCACCAACTTCAAAGCCGTTCGACCGATCACCTTAAAAATTGGTATACATACACATTTCAGCAGAGAAAATATTTTTTTAGTATTCATTTGGCTGTACTCACAACTTGATGGCACTGCAGCCAGGGCCTGATTTCCGGGAGAGCATTCGGGGCAAGCGCCCTGGCCCCCCAAAAAAAGGGGGCCCCAAATTGTTCTTTAAGTTTAAAAATTTTTAAATTTTGAAAAAGTTTTCGAAAGAGGGTCCCTAATGAAGCTTTTGCCCAGAGCCCCCTAACTCGGCAAATCTGCGCCTGACTGCAGCCCTAGAGTTTATTATTTTAACTCACCACTAGATAACACTCCAGTAATCAACTTCTTGATCGTTCAGCTAACCGATCTTGCAAATTGGTATACATAAACATTTGAACACAGAGAATATTTTCTCTTTATCCATTTTGCTTAACTCGCCCTTTGATGGCGCTGTAGCGTATTATTACTTTAAGTCGCCACTAGATAGCGCTGCAGCGTATCTTGACCGTTAAACTGTTTGTTTTGAAAATTGATACACATAGATATTTAAACATGAAATTATTTTGATGCTATCCATTTTGCAAAAACTTCGACAGTTGATGGCGCTGCGCAGAATCATCTTCTTCACCTTTTAAACGAACGCCATGAAATTCTTTATGCATAATTATTGAATGCAGATAATATTTATGATATATCAATTTTGCTATATCTATTTATTATGATAAATAGTAATTACAACAAAGCGTAATATAAAAAATGAATCCATTCATTTCCGTGCGAAGAACGGGGCATTCAGCTAGAGACCTGCATGGGCCGGCCCGGCCCGTGAAAGCCCGGCCTGGCCCGCGGGCCGGGTACGGGTACGGGAATAATAAATCTGTTGTCAACGGGTCGGGTCGGGCCGGGCCGGGCCGCGTTTTCCCAAACCCTCAAGACTTCACGCACTTGGCGAAAACAGGAGCGCGCCAATGATTTGGCGAAAGAGAGGAGTTACGCGAGCTTGTAGTCGCTATAAGGTTGCAATACTAGTAAGACCGCCTCAAGAATTTATGATGTAATAACAGGCGCGCTTTTCTGATGTGTTTAAAGAATGTAATTAGTTTAATATATTGGTAGAATATGAAAAGTATATAATATGATTGTATGTATAAAACATTTATTTATAGATAAAATTTAACTTATCGGCTCCGCAATTTTATCCTATCCTAGGCACTTTAAAATTGTTTATCGCATGTTCTTTTTGGCGCCATCTACTTTTTTTGAGCGTAATTATCAGAATAGGTTTATTGATCTATTGCATTTAATAAACATGTCTCCGATCCCTACAAGCAACAATTCCCAGTTTCTGCTCGGCCAACCACCGGCATTCATCGCAACTCATAGCTCACCGAAATTCGGTAGTCGGCCCAGACACGGAATTCCATCTAAAAACGACGATTGTTATGTGTGTTGCAGACACTGATCGGTCCGGTACCCATAAAACGATGCTCGGAACGATATCCGGCCTGAGTTATCGGGCCATATGCCTAATTTTGATCAAAATACGCTGTACTGAAAAGAAATTTCGGCCCGCATAACGGCCGAGCGGCATTCAGCCGATGAAAATTGGCGCATGCGCTCTGTTCATGCAACAGTCGAGCGATGACAACATCCGAGTATCTACCGGCAGGGCCCATGTTTGTTTTCATAAGAATAGGAGACGAAAAAAACTGAAGAAGTTTTTTGGTGGTGATTAGTCTATATTGGTACGTATAACTATCATTTGTAACAAATTTTTGACATTTTAAATATAGTATTAGTCTAATATAAGTAAAGTATAAGTTCACATCTCTGTAATTATTTTTTTCTCTCTTGATACTGTTGCATAACACTATTTTTTATTAGTATCTATTTCCTATCTTTACACGGCGTACAGTGTGTAATTACACTAGTTCATACAGTTAATCGCTTTTTAGTTTTAAAGTATACGGGTAAATTCTTCATTGAATGTGAATCTAATAAAAAAATCATACTTCCGACCAAAACAAGCTTATTTGGCACTTATGTATTTTACAGTCAGTCAGCCAAAAAGAGCGATTCCGTGTGCGTGTGGAATACGTCAGATTCATTGTTACAATGTAGTGCATTGCAATCCTTTGGCGAAAAAACTTGTTGGCGTGAATTATCGACGGTAAAATAAGTACCGATTATTTGCATCCGTTGACCATAAAAAAAAAGAAAAAAAATCCAAACGATGCGATTACTCGCCAAGATAGTTTCCAAAGGCATAAAGCGCAGATTCTTATGGTTATGGAAATGAGAAGCTGTACAGCATTGATTTGATATTCAAACGACTGTTTTGTTTCGCTTTATAAACTTTGAAACCCGCGTTGATGAATTTAGATTAGCTTAGAAATAGTATACGTAAATACAGTGATTTTTTTTTTCTTTTTTAAAGCAGACCACGTTTTTTTTTTTTTTTTTTTTTTTTTTTTTTTTTTTTTGAAGTAGAACACTGGTTAATGATGATTTCAGAACCTGTGGATACTATAAACCAGACTGATACAGGGTGTCCCAAAAGGTGGTAATGGGCTTTAATTCTTTATCTATTAGAGATAAGTGGACAGCGTAAATTGAGAAAAGTGTTCAAAATGAGGTCGGAAGTAAGACTTCCAAAAAGTTACACTTTCTACATTTTTATATGACCCTCGTACAAAAGCATTCCCATACACTAATGAGGTGATGGACAAAATTTGGGAATTATATTTTTAAAAATTACATTTTAAGATAACCCCTCATCCTAGGTTGATCGCCCACCCTTATACCCCGTTGCCATCACAACACAAACAAACAAACTGACATGTAATAAGACTTCAGAGGGTTCAAAAGTTGAAAAAAGAAGGGATATGTAAAAATCCGTCTTTGGGGTCATTTTCTGCATCCCGCAGTCTGAATCATGCTAAATTCTGCAAACGCAGAGCATGAAAATTGTTATTGTTGCTTCGAAACACTGGCCAACTGCAGAGCGGGATCAGATCCTTTATATAAAACGAAAATGGCCTTAATTGGGCAGCTTCCTTTTTGCTGATCCCCAGTGAGGGGAATACCGACTTATCCCGGGTCTCCCTCCTAAATTTTGAACCAATTTCAGATGACAGCTGGATGAACTAAGAGCTGGATTGAAAAAACACTCAAAATACTGGTGTTAAACGATAAAGTAATTAAAAAACTTTGTAAAAAACACACATAAGAAGTAAAAGGAAAAAGGATACGCGTTTCGTTCAAAAATTGTTTTGAACTTCTTCAGTCCAAGCTCTTCGACGTAAAGAACACAGGGAACTGAAAAGAGAAAAAGAAACAAGCAAGATGTTGCCACAAGGGGCAAAGAAAAGTCGAACAAAACCACGGAGAGGGGAGAAAAAAATTAAAAAGGGGGATAGAAAGGAAAGGAAAGAAGCACAAAAAATACAGAAATAAAAAAGGAATAAAGAAAAATAATAAAAAAAAGGGAACACACAAGTACAAACACACACACAAAAAAGAGAAAACAGAACAAACAAACAAAAAACAAATAGCACACGAATTTTTTTTTTTTTTTAAACCACGAATAGGACAGCACAATAAATATATATATAAATAAATATATATATATATATATATATATATATATATATATATATATATATATATATATATTTTTTTTTAATAAAAACGAAAAAGAAAGACAGTAACACACGTACATACACAATAAAGAAACAGGGGGGGAAAGGGGGGGGGGTAGACAAAGAAAGTGAAAAGAACCTTACAACAGCAACTTCCAAGCAGAATGAACGAAAGGAACGGAAGAACCATCGTTCACAAGACGATCTAAGTGCTGGGTGATGGAAAAACCTTCCAAAAAATCCAGATGGGACAAAGACTGAGGAGTGCACAAAATCTTAGCCTTAGAAAACTGAAATCGATGATTGGAATTCCAACAATGTGAGGCAATAGAAGATTTGGAAAGTTCGTGCTTAGAGACATATCTCTCATGCTCTTTGAGCCTAAATTTGAGAGCTCTTCTGGTCTGACCAATATAGCCCAAATCACAAGATTCACAAGGAATATAATAAACACCCCAACGGTTCTCAGTAGGAATAGGATCTTTAAGGGAAGAAAATTTAAGTTTATTAACAGGTTTAAAAATGACTTTGAAACCGAAATTTTTGAGAAGTTTAGAAATTTTGTAGCATAAAGGTGAAAAGAAAGGTAGTACAATTAATTCGTTGTGAAAATTAATAGTATTAGTAGAAGTATTAGGCTTATTAAATTTAGAAACAGCTTTATCAATAATAGAGGGGCTAAAACCACGAGAAACAGCTAAGGATTTTAAGTAACTAATTTCATTATTAAGAGAAGAAGAATCAGAGCAAATTTTGATAGCACGAAACACATAAGTGTAAAAAGCAGAAAGTTTTTGCTGGTAAGGATGATTAGATAGGGCATGAGGAGGTAAAGATATAGAAAAGGGCTTGCGGAAAACAGAAGTAGAGAAACCGTCAGGATTCCTAGAAACAAGAACATCCAAAAAAGGTAAAGAATTGTTGCACTCCTCTTCTAGAGTAAATTGGATACACGGATCAACAGAATTAACGATCAAAAGTAAATTAGAAATATCACAATTGGAATCCACTAGAACGAAAGTATCGTCAACATATCTGACCCAGCACGGAAAATTAAAGACCTTGAAGAGTTTCTCTTCAAAATAATGCATATAAATATCACATAAGAGAGGTGAGAGAGAATTACCCATAGCAAGACCCTCGGTTTGTTTATAGAAAGAGCCATTAAAAATGAAAGCAGTTTGTTTAATACAAACGCTTACTAAAGCTATAAACTCTTTAATCTCAATAGAAGAATAATGAAACTCGCGTAAACGCTTTCCCAAACAGTCAATCGCACCTTGGATAGGAACATTAGTGAATAAAGATTTAACATCAAGAGAAAGCATTTTACAATTAGTAGGAGAAAGAAGTTTAACTTTGTTAACGAAATCATAAGAGTTTTTAACAGTGTGGGTATTACTAGCAGTCAAAGGTGAAAGAGTATGCGAGAGGAAGCGTGCAAGGTTATAAGAAGCAGTACCAATGTTAGAAACAATGGGGCGAAAGGCAAGAGAAGGTTTATGAATTTTAGGAAGGGCATAGAAACGAGCACAGTTAGCAATAGAAGGAATAACATAACGTTTAGTTTGAGCATTTAAGATTTCTCCCCTCTCCGTGGTTTTGTTCGACTTTTCTTTGCCCCTTGTGGCAACATCTTGCTTGTTTTTTTTTTCTCTTTTCAGTTCCCTGTGTTCTTTACGTCGAAGAGCTTGGACTGAAGAAGTTCAAAACAATTTTTGAACGAAACGCGTATCCTTTTTCCTTTTACTTCTTATGTCTGTTTTTTACAAAGTTTTTTAATTACTTTAAGAGCTGGATTGTTACCCCAAAGAGAGATATGGATTGAACATGGAAAACATTGAAGTCATAACACATTTTTCGTGCATTAATTCCCTACAGCGTACACAGTTTACATCAACCTCAGTCGAGAAAAGAGTTTACCCTTCTAGGCACTGGCCAAGCAGGTGCTGCTTCCCTTTCGGAGTTCCAATGGGAACCGAGCTTAACCAATTGTTCTACTGCCGGACACATGAAAAATTTCTATCACCTAATGTTTTGCTGTCTTTGCGAGTGCATTGGGAAAAATTTTTCGAGATACCGATGTGTTGGGGAAAACGTAGGGGTCTATTCAGAAAAAAACGTTTTCTAGGGAGTTGAAGTAATATAAAGGTTGGAAATCCCTGATATAGAAATTATGTAAAAAAACATATGAAGCAGACCTACTCTGCATTTGCTATTATTGTGTAAATTAAGTTCTAAAAATTTTCTTTTTTTCTCCTAGAAGCTGCTCATAAAATAAGATGTTTGAAGATGCTGCTGCAAAACTCAAAGAAAATACTTCTTCTGTGAATTATGTGTATGATATATTTTGTGTAGAATAATTTCAATAAAAATTTTTGGAATTTACTTTATTTTAAAAATTATTGTAGCGATCTTATGTCTTATGGTCTATGCTTTTTAAAAAAAACCTATTTTACAAAACTGTAAGCTAGTTCCATAGGTTCCAGTGGTCAATAATCTTTTTTAAATTGTAAGCTAATTCAAGAAAGTTCGGAAAGTCGATTTCCTATCACAAAAAAATGTCCTGATGTGAACTACACAATTTCCTTGTATGGCTGTTAAACTTTACGCATTCTTGATGCACTCTATTTAAATATATTGGAAACTGAAATGCGATACTTCAGTATCTCGTTAAGCGTAAGAGATATCACCAGGATGAGATTTCAGCATTGAAAACTTATTCCTGGCTGAAAAATTGGCATTTTTCTTTTCTTCGTTAGCTTGGCGACAAACAGCAAGATTTTAAGCATGACCCTACACGCTTAAACCGAACGAGCAAAATTCGATCAGTCGGAGCGACTTTTGGGCCAGTTTTCAAAAGTGCGCTTCTCCTTTAGATCCTCCTTTTCGACCACAAGAGCGGAGCGAAATATAACAATAAGCGAGGAGGGGAGTTCTCAGAAAAAAGAGGAAGCGAGTACGGGAATTCTCTGAAAAAAGACCACTCAAAGAGCACTTTTGCAGAAATATCGGTAGGTTTCCATGGAAACGGATCGCTCCGCAATGCATCGTTTTTTTCGCTCTTTGGGTTTAAGCGTGTAGCGTGTGGATTGTAATCAAAAATAAAAGTGCAGAACCAAATATTACGGCAGTCTTAAATACAAAATTTCAATATTCTATGTCTAATAGTTTTTATTTTTATTCGAGATACGTACTTATTTTTAGTGCCAAAATTTTTAATATTGCCCCTAAATTTACCAAGCTTGGGGACAGTTGGCATTATTTTGAGCATGAGCTAAACAGAGATAGTTCAGGGATTTTTAATGGGAAAGGCATGTCCATCGACTTTAATGCATCGAAAGTCTTTCATATAACTCTGTAAATAAACTACTCAGCCAATTGGAATCAAAAAGGGACACGTACAACTATATTTTAAGGCAATCCTAAATTTGAAATTTCTTCGGCTATTTCTCTTTGAGTTAATTGAATTACACAAGAACATACGTACATCAATACATGCATACGAGCAGACGTCCCTCAAATTTAATCAAACTAGATCGAAAATGCAACATGCATACGTACAGACATTACCAAAATACTAGTTACAGCGAGTTCTTGGATTAAGGCCAATTATCTACATGAAGGACCTAGGCCTGTGGATGGGGTACCCTCCGTCGGGGGTCTTTCTAAGGTGTCCTAACCCGTATTTACGCTAAATTTCGGTAGAAACCACGGAAAACTCCGAACGGTTAGGTCGGCGGACGCTATCTGGTTTTGAACCAGATACCTTCCGTCTTCCAGTTCAGAGCGCTATGCGCTCGGACTAGTTAAAACAAATCGAACATGTTGTTGTTGTTGTCGTGTCCCTGATACACGACGCTATCCATAGAAAGAGGGGTGCCAGTGCCCCCGAGGGGGTTGGACTTCTACTTATTGGTCCCTAATTTTGAACCGATTCCAGATGAGGGACCAACCACCACCTGAAATCGGCACCCCCAGAGGTATCGCTTAATAACTTGGAGGACATTGGAGCCACGACGGATTTTACGTGCACCAGCTCCCATGAGCGTACACGGTTCCACAGCGGACGAGCCGAGAGGGAGATGACCCTCCCAAGCACTGGCCAAGCCGGATGCTGCTTCACTTACCGTGTTCTTATGGGAACGGAGTTTAGCGCCCAGACCACTGCGGGACTATCGAACATGTAACATACGTATATAATTTCATACTTAGATGGAGTATACGACTATAGTACGTTAACATATAGTATAGTTACGTATATAGTACGACTATATATGTAAATAGATGGAGTATACGACGTACCTACATGCATGCATATGCGTCACGTAGTAAAAGTGTATTTCTTCTATACTGTATTGCTTCTGCACTGCATTACCATATAAGAAAAATGCGATTACAAATACATTTCAAATATAAAAGAAATCTGTAAAACACTTGTGAATGTTATCATTCGGATTGCATCGTAGGGTCGGAAAGGGTTAAATGCATGTCAACATCACATAAGAACTTATCGAAAAGTGATACTCACCCTGGTGATTGGCCAACCTCACGCATAAAGTGAACGGGCCAGTTCCTTAAATCCGTATTCAACCCGATGAAAACTCATCGGTTAGACTACTTCGGACGTTTCCACGTCTGAGGGGACATGAACTGCGTGTATCCGAGCACTTTCACAGTGGACGGCCCGATTTCTTCTCATCGGCTCAAGGCTACGTGGCCGGTGAAGGCCCGAGCAAAATTGCTAGTAGGGATACATTTAAAGAATGTAATTTGTTAAATAATAAATGGTAGAGTAAGAAATGTATATAATTATACATTCTGTATTATGTACATTTGTGTTTTTATCTGTAAAGCCATTCATTTACAGATAAAAACACAACTTAAATGCTTAAAACTTTTCTATAAGCACTTCAAAAAATGCCTAACATTTTTAATTTGGTGCTACCGACGTTTTTTATATATTTTTTTTAACGGAATTGTCTTAGTAATAGTAGATTTCTTAATTTTCTGTTGTAAGTTTAATTTCTAGCTTCATATTGAAACATATAGTTATTTTTTCCTTATTATTCAAAACTGAGAACATGCAAAATAAGTCAATATTTCGTTATCAAGCGTAATGAATTCACCAAGAATTTTTTTTAACTAATCTTCAATAATAAACTATCATTTTTATATATTGAGAAATTTTACTGTGATGATTCCAATTTTTATCTATTTGATTGGAACTTTATTTCTCAGGGACATGTGTTTTAGGAGATAAGGATGGTTAATATATTATTAATATATAATTTATATAATAATTATAATATATATATATATATATATATATATATATATATATATATATATATATATATATATATATATATACATATATATAAATCTCTGACGTTTTGACTGTTGCCAGTCACGAAGAATAGATTTGATTTCTATAAAAATAGTTGCGGGTGACATAGCTCCACGAGAATCCTTTACTTTTTATCACGTCATTTCCCGTAAAAAAAAATGGTCACGATTCTTTTTAACAGCACTGACATCTGCTGAAATATGGAAGAATGCGAGAACAAGTGGATAAATTGCCCAATGCTGAAAAAAGGGCAGCCGTTGCCATCGCTCGACTTAACTACCAGCAAGAGGGCGGACGATCGAAACGTTCATCGCGTGCCATAGATCTAGAGACCCCTTTTTTGACGACAGCTGTGCCGCACAGCCAGCTGTCGTCAAAAAAGGGGTCTCTAGATCTATGGCACGCGATGAACGTTTCGATCGTCCGCCCTCTTGCTGGTAGTTAAGTCGAGCGATGGCAACGGCTGCCCTTTTTTCAGCATTGGGAAAGGGTTGCGCCTCAAAGGGTTAACCCCAAAAATGCTCGAATGTGCAGCGAACACTTCGAAGAAAGCCATTATATTGATGACTTACAAAACAGACTTTTAGTTCTGCCTATAAGAAAAATATTAAAAGATTCCTACAGTTAATTTACCTTCTTTTAAATTGGAAGAAAAAACAACTCCTAGATCAGAAAGGCAAAAAAAAGAGGAAAGTTTCGGAAGATGCTTTCAGTAGACTAAGTATAATTTAAGTCCTAAGAAAATACGATCAGAAGATACAATAAATGATGATGATGAAGTAAACTTGAATGAAAGTTCAACGAAAGACAGTTGTAAAAACTGTGATGCACTGGAAGAAGAAATCAGCAGTTTAAAAATTGAGTTAGAGTGTGCAAGAAGGAAATTAACAATATTAAAAAATAAAAATCGTCGTTCATTTAAAATCATGGCACAGAAATTAAAAAGAACCCTTCTGTATAAAAAAAAATAAAACTCTGAAATTGGAAAATTAAAAAGGAAAGTATGCATCCTGGATAAAGAGAACAGAAAATTAAAGAATCTAAACGAAAAATCTTTTTACTTTATTAAAATATTATAGAAAGTACTTATATAATTGTTTTGCACCTTAAAAAATTAGTTAATAAAGTAAAACAATAAAATTAACTATTTTACATTAAATCTTTTTAAAAATATCAGCTTTAAGCATTATTAGAATCGACTTTACAGACGAAAAAAAATAAATTAATTAATTAAATAAAAAATTAGTTTTTGTGTTTTTATCGGCGATCTTCAATTGGTCTTTCATTAAAAAAAAAAAAAATTATCTTCAACAGTTTTAATAAGACGGTGAAAAGTTTCTAGTCCTATTACAGCATCCGGAAAACTAAGAATTTCTGCAATCTCTTATTCAATAAAGTAAATAAAAAACTTTGTAAAAAACACACATAAGATGTCATAGGTACGAGGATACGTACGTTTCAGCCAAAAATTGTTTTGGCCTTCTTCAGTCCAAGCCCTTCGTTGCAAGCAACACAGGGAACTGAAAAGAGATAAACAAGCAAGATGTTGCCACAAGGGGCAAAGAAAAGTCGAACAAAACCACGGAGAGGGGAGAAAAAAATATAAATAAAATATGGGAAAGGAAAGAAGCACAAAAATACAGAAATAAAAAAGGAATAAATAAATAAATAAATAATAAAAAAAGGAACACACGAATTCAAACACACACACACAAAAAGAGAAAACAGAAGAAAACAAAAAACAAATAGAACACATTTTTTTTTAATTAAAAACCACGAACAGGACAGCACAAAATATAAATTAATCTCTTTATATATATATATATATATATATATATATATATATATATATATATATATATATATATATATATATATATATATTTAATCCAAAAAAAAATTGTGTTCTATTTGTTTTTTGTTTTCTTCTGTTTTCTCTTTTTGTGTGTGTGTGTTTGTATTCGTGTGTTCCTTTTTTTATTATTTATTTATTTATTTATTTATTCCTTTTTTATTTCTGTATTTTTGTGCTTCTTTCCCTTCCCTTATTTTATTTATATTTCTTTCTCCCCTCTCCGTGGTTTTGCTCGACTTTTCTTTGCCCCTTGTGGCAACATCTTGCTTGTTTATCTCTTTTCAGTTCCCTGTGTTACTTGCAACGAAGGGCTTGGACTGAAGAAGGCCAAAACAATTTTTGGCTGAAACGTACGTATCCTCTTACCTATGACATCTTATGTGTGTTTTTTACAAAGTTTTTTATTTATTTTATTGTTTAACACCAGTATTTTGAGTGTTTTTTCCAATCTCTTATTCAGTTTAGCTCATTTCTTAATTTTCTGTAACCTCATGAATTTCATGCACTGTTAGCATTTCACTGGCCAATGCCATACTTTTTCAGTCCTAAAACTTGATTTTTCAAACAGTAAGAAGAAAGGGAAAAAAATTAAAAACAAAACAAAACAAAAAACGAAAGTCACATGTAAACACGCTCTGAATGTAAACTTAGAAGTGAAAAAAGACTTTTTAAGCAGGAAAGTGTTTGGAACGAAAATTTTTAAACGGGTTGTTTTCACATTGTAAGAATAGGAAAATATAGGGAACCGCAAATAAGAACTTTTTAGGCGGGAATTTTTAAAATGGGTTTTACTGTATATTTTTTAACATTTAAACACACACACACATATATATATATATATAAAGAAAGTTGGTGCATAATGTTTTATTTTGAATGATTCTTTTCTTTCTTTTTTTAGAAAACAATCCAATATTCATTACTTTATCTCAAAACAGAAAATCTGGTTTCTGCTTGAATATATTTTTGAGAGCCTATGTATATTATATATTACTAATAGAAAGGGATTCACAGAAGCAATTGTTTTAATTTTTCCTAAAAATATATCACACTAAATCTTAAATGTCATAGATAACATTTTAAGTGAGAAAAATCTAATAAAAGTCATTGAGAAAACATTATCTCCACGACTTCTCCCTCGCACGCGGGAACCATACTACGTCATCAGTTATCCCCCCTGTCTTCACTTCTCGCAGGCGATTGACCCAGCCCTTGTGAACCCTGGCGGAATGCTGTGTGAGGTATAACCGTATCACAAATAGTTCTTTTTCCTATGAAAGCTGACTATTCCTGAGTATTATCTATATGAGTACTAAAATTCATGCATATAGCATAATTTACAGGAACACTCCAAATAATTCGTAAACAATGTCATAACTTTCTCCATTCGCCAACTGAGGGGAAAAAATACTATGTAAATGTAACTCCACACATACCATATCTTATACTTCATTTAAAATAAACAAAAAGTAAATAATATTGCGATTAAAACAAGTTATCACAAATGTACATAATTTATTTCTGACTTGGGTACCATTTTACAACAAAATCGGCAAACATCATTTCAAACAAAAAGTAACATATAAAAAAAATTATCAGGTTATTTGCGTACTTTTTTTAATAGAGTCTATTGTATAGTTGATTGTGAGCTGTTTTGATACTTTTTACATTAGTAATGGTAAATGGAGTAACTGAAATCAATTCAATTCGACTAAAAAAAATCTTGTCTACAGTAATTATTTCTGCGTCATCTTGGCGTGGCGTAGCCAAATAAAAGAATCTGAGCCAGGTATTGCATGCAAATATTTCATCGTAGCAATCTCATCTTGTTCTGATAAAGCGATAACCCTTCCGATGTCAAATAACTTTTCATATTCCACTGCATAGTAAAACTTCAGCTCAATATCAGCAACTTCGTACTATTTTTCACCAGAGGAAATCATATTTTAAAAACAGGAACAACGCAAAATGCTGTTTAAAAAAATGTTTTATTCATAGAACATCCATAATTTTTTTTTTCAGTATGTCTGACATTTTTGTGCGGGTGTGATTTTAATTTTGTAAATTCAATTTTCAATTTATTTTCAATTTTGCAGTATTTTTTAACTACCTGTGTTTGTGGGTCCTCGTGCGAAAGAAGTTTTTCGAAACTTAAACTAATTAAAAATTATCTAAGATCGACAATGAGGGAATAAAGATTATCAAATTTGGCTATTTTGTCCATAGAAAGAAAAGTAGCTGCTACTGTTGACTTTGATGATGTCATCGACAAATTTAGCAAAGCGAAAGCACGCAAATATATTTTATCTTTATGAGTACAGTTTTGATTATTTTATTTTTTTTAATTTCCATAAATAATTTTCTGATTTAAATTAATATACTCCAAATATTTGTTTTGTTTTTAATTAAATATTTTAATTAATGCCCTTTCAATCGCTTAAGTATACTGTTTTAAGGTGATACTTTATTTGTCAGATGATGTTAAAAAAATCTTTGAGAAAGATGTTTATTTACTATAAATGTATACATACATGATAAATAGCAACTCTTGCATAGCTACGAAAGTATGCCAATAATGGCGTCAAACATAGGCAAAGTGTCTATTTTCAGTCATTTTGACAGTTCGGTTGCAATTTCTGTCATAATACACTATATTTTATAAAAAATATAAAATCCACTTAGTTAAATTTGATCATATTTCTTTGCTCATTTCTGCCTTTGATAATTTTTAGCTTTAATTTTACAGAAATATTTACATAATCCATAGATAGTATATTAATAATTGTCTAATAAATTTGTAGTATTGTATTGTAATTTAAATGAATCAAAATTCACTACTTACTTTTCAGTATGTAACAATTTTAATGTCTTGTGCACCAGCAATTCTTCATTGCGTTTTGTCCTCTATGTCTTTTAACAAAATACATTTTCTAAGTATTTTTTACTCTTGTATTAACTGTTGTAAGGAAACCACGGGAATTACATTTTTTTCTAAATCAATAGTTATCTAAATCTGTACTGTATTTTATGTTCATATTTATTATAACAACCTTTTATATACAACTAATATATTCGCTTATGCAATGTCTTAGTAGAATTTCGAGATACAAATAAGGCTTTTGGAATGTCATTGTAAACATCAATTATTAGTTAAATACTGCAAAATCTGTAAAATTAGGTGTCTTCTTTTTGGCTTAAATAAGCATATCTCTGTTTCAAAAACAATTTGATATATTTAGATTCTTTATTTTAGATTTTATGCTTTACAATTTTATATTTATTTAAAAACAACTTCTTTCAATATGAATGTAATTCTTTAATTGTAAGAAATATTGATTGTATATAGTTTCTCTACGTCTTTAATGGTGCATTTTTGTGTAAATCAGACCTAAGCCCTCGTTCTTTGAATATAAATATAATATTTAATAAATCAAATATGGAAATTTTTGTCCATTAATTTCATCAGAAGTGCTTATAATTTAAAGAATACTGAAATTTGAAGAAAAACTGAATTATATAAAATGTGTGTAAAGAACATAAATTGTATCTTACAACTAATCACATAAAAGTTCCAGAAACTAAAAAGCAATTTACTAAAAATGGAATAAGTTTACCTGAGCGAGACTTTTTTTATTTTATAAATGTTTAAATCAGTATTCTATTATTATTATTATTATTTGGTATTTCTCTAATCTTTTGGTTATCATTCTTTGGATTGCTACATCAAATGGCGTCACAAAAAAATAACCCTGGGATCACAAGGTGGATTTAAACGGAATCGAAAGGTACCGAAATATTTTTCCTCTAAAAACAGGTTTCCGTTGAATAAAAGTGTCTTCAACAGAATGAACTATTTCCTTTCAAAACAAATTTAAGTTTAAGGTTCAGTGGTTTAGCTATGTTTTAATATGCGAAGTGTAGGTAGTTAAAAGTTTTAAATGTACTGAGTTATGTTATCATTATTCCTATATGCTTTGGGCCAGCCGGTACCAGCAAAATAAAATGAGTTTTAGTTTCACGCGAACTAATTTACTAATTTTCTAGCGAACCAGTCAAAGCAGACTATTTTTCGATTTTACCAAAATGTAAAAGTAAAAAAAAAAAGTTTAATAGAATTTTTCCAGATTTTTTTTCAGTTATGAATGTTAGCTTTAAAATGTAATTCTCGGTTAAAAAATACAATTTTAAAAGGGGGCCCCAAACTCGGAGACCGCCTCGGGCCTCACTTAGCGTTAGTCCGCCACTGATCTTAACCCAATAGAGAAATTATGGGGTGACTTACTAAGAAGAGTCCATGCAAATAGGAGACATTTTACATCATCAGTAGAACTGAAATCTACTATAGAAGACGAATGGTATTGTAGTGATGCCCTCCCTGATGCAGTTCCATTAACGGCGCTAGCATCGCCACTTTCAGAGCACTTCAACCGCTTCAACTCTCACTCCGCGAACGCGGAGAAGTTTTAGTTTCGGTTCGTATTACGACCACTTTAGAAGTTTAGTTTTGGTTCGTATTACGGCCGCTTGCTTGCTCGCCGATCTCAGTACGAGGTCGTGTTATGTTGTTATTGTAATAAAGTTTATATTTTTCTAACGATGGAGTCATTATTGATATTATACGATATGTAATTGTTCACGCAATTTCATTGCACTCTCCTCAGTATGAAACGACCCTCAACTTTGACAAAAACTATTCTCATCCACGAAAAAAATATATATACATATATATATATCAGGGGCGTAGCCAGAAATTTTTCATGGGGAGGGTTACGACTACTGCAACTTACATATATGCATAGATGTGTGTGATAAAGGAGTCAAGAATATACATTTTGTATGGTAAAAAATTCCTCATGGGGAGGTTTATGACCCCCCTAACCCCCCCCCGTGGCTACGCCCCTGATATATATATATGAAGTTAGTCATAGGAATGGCTTATACATGAGCTTCTAAAAATTTCTTTTTTTCTGTCTTATATACTATTTTCTATGCTAGCCTTAAAGTTTTTACTCTGTCTTAAATATTGATCTATGTGTTCAATAAAATTTTCTGGTGATAAAATATTTACAAATGAATTTTGCTGCATTTTTACTCGTATTTAAGGTTAATAATTATCAATCAAATGATATTTCAATCCTCAGTTTAAGAATTTTCCATTTTCTCAAAATTTTTTCCTGGCCTTAATGTTTTTACTCAGACTGTATGTGTAGCCTGCATATGCCAACTATTAGGCGTAGAATGTTGAAATTTTCTATTTAGGACTGTCACAACATCTACTTGTACACTTCTCTTTTTGGTTCCAATCGACTGGATTGTTTAATTACAGGGCCTCCCATCACCGAAAAGACTTTCAATACATTAAAGTTTATGGAGAGCATCAATACATTATGCTCACACAAATCTTTAGACAATCATTATTTAAAATCATGCGCGAAATTTCGCCAAATTTGACCTCAAAATAAATTTTTAAAACTGAATTCAGCTTGGCGATAATTATTATATTTGACGAGAAATCTACATACCTTAATACTATTGAAGAGTTTCGAATCTCAGTTTCAAATTGAATGAAGTGCATCAAAAATTTATTTACAGCTTCACCCAAAAGACTTTCAATACATTAACCCATTTATGCCTTAGCGTCCCTTTTTTGGGACGGCATTTTCTCTATCAGTCAAAAACGTTATTTATTTTTCATAGCCTTTATTCAGGAGTATGGAGCCAAACAAAATATTTTAACATGACCCTGTAGGATGTTGACATTTCAATTTTTATACATAATGATTTTGAAAGAAATCATCCCTTGCTGAAGAAGTTGATATCAGAAATTTGCTGGTACTCTCAAAAAGTATCTGGGCACAAATGGGTTAATGCTAGCTTCAGTACATTAAATCTGTTATTTTAAGAAATCATGCAACTTTTGAACAGCTGTTTAAAGAATTCAATTGCGCTAGAGACTCGAAAAAATTTGAAATTTCTCTTTACAAGTTGTACTTTGAACTATTGCATACAAACAATAAATTTTTAAGAAATACGAAACACTCAGTAAATAAAAAATGCTGAACAGCCAGAAATTTGCAATATTTCCCTTAACAGATGACACTTCGGTTCATTTTTGAAGGCAATTTTTCTGCGAAGGATTTTTTCTTAAAGCTGATCGAAGCATATAGGTTGACAGTCAGTATTAGTTTACAGTGCAATCAGTGAACAAACATGTGAAGTGAAGTAAATTGTATCCCCCCGGGTTCGGGCCTATTGCGCGGCTGTCGATATAACAGTTTGGAGTTTTGGTCTGTTTTCTCCCCATGTAACGAGAATACGCATTAGAACCCTTAAAAAGTCCGCTAACCAAGGCACATCACCCATAGTCAGATGCCCCTCTTGTAGGGTTGCATAACACAAAACTTTGAACAAGCTTTAATCTTTTCGAGTGGTCCGGTTAGGTCGGCGGACTCGAGCTCGTTTTGAACTAGGCAGCTTCCGTCTCCCAGTTCAGCCCGCTATGCACTCGGCCACTGGTGGGTCACTCGATAAAGATGGAAGATATCGCTCCGGGGACTTATTTCTTTTATGCCAAACTTCTCGATAAATCACCAAAAATGGCAAACCTTAGTGACTTTTCACATTTAATCCGACAACCCTTGAAACATGATTCGCCCTTTTTACCAGGTAGCCAAAAATCTTTGTCTAACACAGAGCCGGCCCAAGGGCCGTGCGGGGCCCTAGGAGAAGCGCAAGAGCGGGGCCTCTTTTCTATCCTGTCTTATGTAAGTTACTACTAGCACTACTAGTGCATATTAGCTTTATTTCTCGGCCTTATTCGGGATATATCACAACCATCTACCAAGCTCGGTTTAATGTTATAGCAAAAAAATGGCCCAGAAGCGGGGCCTTAGGCGATCGCCTACATTCGCACCCCCCATTGGGCCGGACCTGTCTAACAGCACTCAAGAGCTAAAAAAAAAAAAACATAACTTTTTTTTTGTCAACCACCCTTTATTAAGGTAGATTTTTAAAACACCTTGAAAAAGACTTTTATGAATGTGTGCTCGTTACATTTTAGTGCAATATTTTTATGGCTATCTTCATTTTCCTTCGATATATGAAGGCAAATATGAAAATAACGTTTTGGTCCCTCAAAACAGTAGGGACGCGAACTCTAAAAAATCCTGAAAATGACTTATGCATTCGTGTTCGCTACATTTTGACGCAAGAATTTTATGGCTATCTCTATTTTCCCTTTGCGATATGATGGCAAATTTGAAAACAACCCCAAGTCGCAGACAACCGTTAAATAAACGGCAAAATACCGACTTTTTGCCCTGTCCTTTTGACGAACTTTCGTCAAATTAACGCTTCTCCGAAGCGCAATATAAACGTTCATATGTCCGCCACTTTCCACGTAAAAAATACGTTAATTATTGCCCTTAATATTACCTTTTCTTAGCGTAATTTTCACTTTTTTTTTCTTTCTTTTGTAAGATTCAAAATTTTAAATTAAGGCTATAATTAAACCGTATGCTATATTTTTTAGATTGTTAGTAAACACAACATTAATATGGAATAAATATTTTTCTCGATAAAGGATAAAATATTAATTGATCCATTAAAGAACATAATAACATTAAGTGTATATAAATATCTATTCACAATAATAAATTATGTATTAAGCTAAAAAATAAAAAAAATACGATTATCAGTTGCTTTTATTTATGGATAATGAGTTAAAATATTTGCCAATTGCCGACCATGGGAATTCATTTTACAACTTTTACCTTTCTTGCGCTATCTGGGACACAACCGCCAACCCCCAGAACTGCTGCTTCTGCCCCTGCTGCTAACCACTAGACGGCATATAACCTGTCAGATAGCACCTAAAGATTGTAGTAAAAGGTGAACTACTTTCGGAATGGGACTTGGAAATTTTTAAGATACTTTCAAGTAATATTAAGCGTTTCGCGTGACAATCATTTTTAAATTTATGAAAGTAAACTTGAACTATTACATCGTTAACGAATGTAAGTCATTTATTGCAAGATTATAAATAATAAATTGATATTAGCATTATTAAATTAATTAGACATTTTATGATACAGGAAAAAATATTACATATAATCTAATGTTTTCATCCGGCGTGCTGACAGTAAATATTAAGGGTGTATGTCGAAAAAAAATCTGATGTGTCCAACACATGACTTCCTTGCACGTCCATTAGATCAAAAATATTTTCAACGCACTTCCTCTAAACTTATTTGTTTGAAAGAGATAAAATATCAATAATAGTAAGGTTTAGCGATTTCTAGACAAATATTTCGATATCGCCAAGCTGAGTTCAATTTGAAATATTTCCTTCTGACACTTTATTTGGCGATATTTCACCAAAAGCCGACAAACTTGAGATAGTCTGCGAGATTTTGGGGATAGCCAAAGTAGTCATTGACCACAGACTTTCAATGAATTGAATGCATCCATACACCTCAATGTATTTAAAGTCATTTGGCTCACCCTGTAAATAAATTCTCAGTCGATTGCTGTCAAAAAAGATATGGAAAACAGTTAGATATTACAATAGTTCTAAATACAAAAGTTCAAAAATCTACGGGTTAAAGTTTTAGTGTTATACAAAATACGAAATAATTTTTGGCGCCAAATTTGGCGATATTTCGGCGAAACTCGTCAATGTCGACGAAATTTGGCGAGATTTTAAGCATGAACCAAACAATGACAGATTATCGCCGAATTTGGCGATATTTCGCCAAAACTCGCCAAGAACGATGACAAATGGCGATACTTTGGGCATCGACCAAATGACTGACTATAGCCAAATTTGGCGATATTTCGCCAAAACTCGCCAAGGTCGAGGACAGACGGCGAGTTTTTGGGCATGTACCAAACAATGACTGTCTACAGTTGTATTATATTGAAGATGTCCATAGACATTAAAGTACTAAAATTCTTTTCGGTGGTCCTGTAAATAAACTCTCCAGTAGATTGGAACCAAAAATCGAGATACACAACTAGATGTTACAACATTCTTATATATGAAATTTCATAATAGTTTTTGAGATTTGAGAGTTAAATATGCACACACGTACACCAAAAGTCGCCAAGCTTGGCGACTTTTGGCATAGTTCTTGAGGGAGGCACGTGACCGTGGTCGGACCATTACCTAACTTATATGGTAGGACGGTATTGTGCTTGAAATGGATGAATGCCCCTAAAATTGCCATTGACCGTAATGTATTGGAAATCTTTTGAGTGTTCCTGTAGCAGAACTACAAATGATAAAGACACTTTTTTTAATGGAGAAATTCATTTTCTAACTCTTTACAGCATACGTCACTTCTGAGTCGTTTGAAATAGCCCGATACCTCTAAAAAACGCTTTGATGAATTTCGGCCCATAGAGCGTAATGTATTTCGAATGTTTTGGGCGGTTCTGTAGATAAACTATCCAGTCGAATGGAATCGAAAGGGGAGGTGCACAACTAGATGTTACAGCAATCCTAAATATAAAGTTTCAACATTCTACGCCTAATAGTTTTTGAGATATGCGAGGTTAATGAGTTTCGGCCCATTGAGCGTAATGTATTTCGAATGTTTTGGGCAGTCCTGTAGATAAACTATCCAGTCGAATGGAACCAAAAGGAGAGGTGCACAACTAGATGTTACAACTATCCAAAATATGAAGTTTCGACATTCTACGCCTAATAGCTTTTGAGTTAGGCGAGTTTAATGAATTTCGGCCCATAGAGCGTAATGTATTTCGAATCTTTTGGGCGGTCCTGTACATAAACTATCCATTCGATTGCCACCAAAAGGGGAGGTGCACAACTAGATCATAGAACAATCCTAAATATCAAATCTCAACATTCTACGACCAATAGTTTTTGAGATATGCGAGTTACATACATACGTACGTACGTACAGACGGCATGGAAAAACTGGCCACAGCAGACTCGCCGCTGGTCAAAATGAGTTGCAGACGCGTTAATATGATCGTGCATGCTAGCCTACGATAGGATGCATCGAAAAAAGTTTTAAAATTAAATTTAGAGGTAGTCAAAATCTGTTTTTTTGTCGAAATTTGGCCCCCAAAATTTTTCGGGATCACATTACTTCCTTATACTACGTACAAGGAAGTAAAAAGAACTCTGTTTTTAGCCTTGGTACACAAATTGAAATAGACTGATAGCACCAGGGTCTCCAAAAATTCCAGAGGGTTCTTCATCAGCTGTTTGACACACTGCAATAATCGAAAATGCTGTGGCGTTTGTGAAATTTTCAGAAAAAATTCTTAAACATGGATCGGAGCTGCGAGATTTTTCGAAGAGTGACACGCTTTGCGAAAATGTCCGATTTTTAAGAATTTTTTCTAAAAGTTTTGAAACGGATACAGATAGATCGTTTACTGCAGTATGCAGTACAGCTTGTAAAGAGACAGTTTCAAAATTTTGAAGTGCCTGGCGTCATTAGTTTATTTGTAATTATGTACCAAAATCACGTGATTTTTTCGAACAACACCGTTAACTCAGCCGAGAAAAGAGTTTAACTGAATCAAGATTTTCCATTCCTTTCACCCCCTCCCCCTTTCCCCTCATTTTTAGAGATAAGCTATTCTGAAGAGTTCTTTGGGATGTGCAGATTTCAGGGGGTGTAAAGTGGACCGAGCAGATTATCGACATTTCTCTCTAGTATGAATAGGTGTCTCCTGGAAATACCTGAGACATCTGTTTTAAAAGTAAGGCAGGTGTTGGCTTAAAGCCGATTGACCTGACCTCGCTAGATTTTATAATTTATTTCTACATTCGAATTTATGATTTTCATTCTACATTCAAAATTGCTAATTTCACGAATGCGAATTTTAAAAATTGTATATGTCTCTTTATTTAACAATATTTTGACGCTTATATATCATTAATTAAGAAATGGTATAGTAAATTGAAACAAAAATACACATGTTAACACTACGTAATTTTTAAATATTAACTCATTTTTATAAATTTTACTTTTTTAAAATTTTGAGTATGATTTAATAATTTAGGGTTAAATAGAAAACTAAAATCGCTATTTTAACTTAACCGTAAAGTCCCAAGCCGCAGAACCCCGTTAAAATAGCATCAAAATATGGAGCTTTTCATGTATTTTATCTAAAAAATATTCGTCTAATTAAGGTTTCTCTGCAGAGCATTTTAAACGTTAAAATATATCATCAGATAACGTTTGTCCGAAGCGCATTTTAAACGCTGAAGTGTTTCGTCAAATTAACGTTTGTCCGAAGCGCATTCATTTTAAACGTAAAATTTGTTACGTCAAATTAACGTACGCCATAAGCGCATTTTAAACGTTTATTTTGCGTTAAATATGCAGATTTAAAACGCTGTCAATTTCCGATCTTAGTAGGGAAATTTAAACGTTTTTTAAACGGAAAAAAGACGCTTAGAATTGACGTTTTGTCTGGAGTGCCATAAATTAACGTTATTTTAACGATCGATGTTACCTGGGATATTCTTTATGCAATGTAAGCAGAATTTGGTTTCCCAACATATTATATTATGTAAATAAAATTTATTAAACTTTAAAGCACTTAAGCATTCAATATTTTGACTTTCTTAAGATAGCGAGAATCTCGTTAAAAATGCGCAGTTTAAACGTTACCAATTTCCGAACTTAAGAAGGAAATTTCTATGCGTTTTTTTGACGTAAAAATTACGCTTATAATTTACTCTTTTCCTCGAGCGCCTTAAATTAACGCTATTTTAACGATCGGTGTTCAATCGATGTTACCTGGGACGTTTGGACCCCTTATCCGGTTTTGATGCGACATCTATAAAATACCGAAAATGATTTTAAGGCATTTGTGTTTACTTCATTTTTAAGGAAGAATTTAAGGCTCTCTCTTCTTCCTCTGATATATGAAGGGAAATGTGTAAAGAACGTCAAAGAATGACCTCCTACACCCGTCTGAGTGCGAATTCTAAAACACTCTGAAAATGATTCGTATGCATCCGTGTTCACTACATCCTAAAGCAACAATTTTACGGCTATCTCTATTTCCCTTTGAAATACGATGGGAATTTCGAAAATAACGTTTTGGCCCCGTATCCAAATTTTGATGCGCATGCTAAAGAACCCTGAAAACAAATTTTTAGCATTTGCTTTCACTATACTTTTAAGCAAGAATTTTACGGCTATCTCTTTTTTTTCCTCTGATATATGAAGGGAAATGTGAAAAGAACGTTTTGGACTCTTACCCCCCATTTGGCTACGAATTTTTAAAAACCCTGAAAATGATTTTTAGGTATTGCTGTTGCATTTTAAAGCAAGAATTTTATGGCTGTCTCTTTTTTTCCTCTGAGATATGAAGAGAAGTGAAAAAAGAATGTTAAAGAACGTTTTGGCCCCCTACGTCCGTTTTGGGGGCGAATTCTAAAAAATTCTAAAAACGACTTTTAAATATTTGTATTAGTTACATTTTAAAGCAAGAATTTTACAGCTATTTGTCCCCCCCCCCCCCGGACACAGGCACCCCTTGAATTCTGTGCCCTGAGATATGAAGGAAAACGTGAAAAGAACGTTTTGGGCCGCCTTCCCCGTCTGGGTTCGAATTTTTAAAAATCGCTTCTTAAATGACGCCTTGGGTGCAAAAGCTATAAGCTCCTAAAATGTCATGTCTGTAGATGTGGCTGTACGGTGATCGTCAGCAGTGGCGTCGCTAAGCATGGTGTCACCTGTTGCGGGCTCATCCAGTGTCCCCCCCCCCCACCGTAACACCTCCGTACAATAATGAGTCATCTTTGAGATTGGCTTTTTTTCACTTCGCCCTAAATTAAGTCGAAATTTTACCTAATCTCCGTAGATTATCTGACCGGATAAAGCAGCACTAACTACCGAAGTAAGCGGCAGAAAACTAGTGCAATTTGGCCATTTCGTTCTTTCGCCCTGCCAATTTTCACCGACTTAAGAGACTCACTGACCGAAATAAGTGGCAACCACTATAGTAAGGTTCTTTCAAACGTTATTAGGCTACTAGCTGCGTGCCCGTTCTCCGCACGGTAGGGGATGAAACTTTTTCTTACATGTATAGTTCGAATTGATTCCAGTGATTTGGAATCTTAAAATAAGCAAAATGATTTGACTCTTGGCGTAAAGTTACTCATTAGTTATTCGTAAAGTTAGTATAAGTACTGACCTGTGACCATTGTTAATATTGTTACGAATTTTCGGGCCAACCCGCTGCTCCGGGGCTTAAAATGGTTTAAAATTCGTATTCTACGCTTCAAATAGATAAATTTTGCTTTTTGTTGCATCAAAATCGGCCAATTAGAACCGGAGATACGGAGGTTTCGCTTTCCCATATGTTTTTCTATGGGCTTCTAGAAATCTCGAGAAATATTAGTCCTAGAGCTTAGATCTCTTCACTTTTGAGGACTTATTTTTGGCGCCAAATTTGGCGATATTTCGCCAAAAGTCGCCAAGCTTGGCGACTTTTTCGGTCATTTGGCGCGATTTTCCCAATGGGGCCTGGAAGTTGTTTTTCCTGCATTTAAAACGCATAATAACCTAACATTTCTCTTCTATGACGTAATCAAAATTCACGCTTTATGTAGAACCCTCGAGAAATTGACTTTTCTGGTAACCTCTTGTACCTCCTGCGTCGGCTATTTATAGAAGCGGGCATCACCCCGAAGTCAGTCAGTTGCGAGTTGAACATTCAATGTGTGACGAGCTCTGAGTACGCTTGTTATTTTGTGCTATAGAAGCTGTGTTTTAGCTTGCTTTACGAAGCTGTTTTCAAAGTGCTGTGTGTAAATTCTTCATCGCTGAGTCTTGAGAGACTGTTAGTGTTATTTCTCGTATATTTTCACTGAATTTTTGCCTGTGAAAGTGACTTATTTTGTGTGAGGAATACAGCATTTGTGAGAGCTTCAGATCTAAGCGAACTGTTAAAAGCACGTTACTGCTAGATTGTGCTTGTGTATTGTGTACAGCTGATTGTTCTACGAAGTTCTAGAAGAAATAAAGTTTGTGTTCCATCCTGACAAGTGACTTTTTACTTGAACTTTTTACACCAACTGGACTTTAGAACGACGAACCCCAGGAGTAGCAGAGTAATTCCGCAACAATATTGTTGCTAATCTAGCAGTAACGTGCTTTTAACAATCCGCTTGGATCAGAAGCTCTCACAAATGCTGTATTTCTCACACAAAATAAGTCACTTTTACAGGCTAAAATTCCGTGGAAATATTCAAGGGATATAGTACACTATCCCTTAAGACACAGCAATGAAGAATTTACACACAGCACTTTAAAAACAGCTTCACAAAGCAAGCTAAAACACAGCTTCTATAGCACTATCAGTTCACACAAAACAAGCGTACTCAGAGCTCTTCACACATTGAATGTTCAACTCGCAACTGACTCTTCGGGGCGATGCACGCTTCTTTAAATAGCCGACGCAGGAGGTACAAGAGGTTTCCAGAAAAGTCAATTTCTCGAGGGTTCTACATAAAGCGTGAATTTCGATTACGTCATAGAAGAGAAATGTTAGGTTATTATGCGTTTTTAATGCAGGAAAAACAACTTCCAGGCCCCATTGGGAAAATCGCGCCAAATGACCAAAAAGTCGCCAAGCTTGGCGACTTTTGGCGAAATATCGCCAAATTTGGCGCCAAAAATAAGTCCTCAAAAGTGAAGAGATCTAAGCTCTAGGACTAATATTTCTCGAGTTTTCTAGAAATCCCATATATTTGAATGGGAAACCGAAACCTCCGTATCTCCGGTTCTAATTGGCCGATTTTGATGCAACAAAAAGCAAATTTATCTATTGAAGCGTAGAATACGAATTTCAAACCATTTTAAGCCCCAGAGCAGCGGGTTGCCCCGAAAATTCGTAACATTGCCCCCTTCCCAAGGACTGCACGTCCCGGGCAGTACAATCCCCGGTTAGGAGGCCACACAAATATACAGTGTCCAACCTTTAACCAAATCTTAACAACATAATTTAAGCAAATAATCAACAAACACAGTAAGCAAATGCACTCTAATAAATAAATAATATACATAATGAACAATTACACTAATAAGCAATAAATGTAATAAACAAATACACATTAATAAAAACCAATATTTTACAAATATGTACACTAAACATGGCGTAAGTAATGAGAGAAAGAGAGTTGAAGAAAGAGGAAGAGAAGAGAAAGACAGGAAAGGAATGAGAGATGAAAGAAAAGAGGAATTACGCCATAGTGACCATAGTCTGAGCTAATTACAACCGCGGTAGATGGCTAGCCGATCGTAATGTACAACTCTTGGCTTCGAGTTTGGTGATTTACGAATCCGTACGATGACGTCATTCAGCCGGTTTAGGACTGTGTAAGGACCGTCCCACGGCGATTGCAGCTTGGGAGACAGGCCTTTCCGTCGAGTAGGATTCCATAGCCAAACTTTGTCACCTGCGTTCAACTCGTGTCCCGTAGCCTTCGTGTCGTAGCGAGTCTTCATCTTTCCGTGTTCAGGTTGATCCGCTCCCGAGCAAAATGATGTACGTCTTCAAACCGTGCCCGAAAGTTTTCCACGTACTCCTCTGGCGATGAAGGCGCATCTGGAGGGCGGCCGAACACTAGATCGGCGGGAAGACGAAGATCTCTGCCGAACAGCATCTGGGAAGGTGTGAAGCCGGTAGTCTCATGGACGGCACTCCTATAGGCCAGCAGGAACAGGGGGAGTTTCTTGTCCCAGTCTTCTTGATTCCTAGATACCAGGAGCGAGAGGTTGTTCAAAATTGTACGATTGAACCTCTCCACCATGCCGTCGGATTGTGGGTGTAAAGGCGTAGTCTGGGTTTTGTCCATTCCGAGAAGTTGGCATAGTCCTTTAAAGACTGCAGAGGTAAAGTTCGTTCCTTGGTCGGAATGAAGTTGCAGAGGGGTTCCATATCTGGAAATCCATTCTTGCACCAGTCCCTCTGCTACGGTCGTAGCTTCTTGATCGGGAATAGGAAACGCTTCGGGCCATTTAGAGAAGTAGTCAATGACAACT